>ML779746.1:844596-952686 GCA_009831015.1 Picea engelmannii | reverse complement strand
TTTTTTTCTCATTTTACCTTAGTTTTTATATATGTTTTTATTTTTTTAGTTTCTCTTTAATTTATTTTTTTATATAAATTTGTGTTTTATTTTTATTTTTTTCAGTTTTTAATTTTTCAAAAAAAATATTAAATTCCAGTTAGAGTTTTTGTTTTTAAAATGGGTGTTTTTTTATTTTTTTTTTAAAAACTAACTTGTGGAGTTTTTTTTTTTGTCTAATTTATTGAATTTTTTAATATAAATTTAAAAAAATAAAAAATAAAAATAAAAATCTAAGCAATGATTTATGAGTATATTTTGAGTTGTTTATCGACGATGGTACCAGTTGTCGAATGCACGGTTTCAATTAAGTTATGATTTGAACTAAAAAAAAAAGCAGTGCTACTGGTAGCATCACTTTTTGATTTGAGGGTAAATTTCAATCATCGTAAAAAATAATGTGGAAACATTACGGATCGGAAAATTTAAAATATTAAGAAAACACCTAAAAAGGGAGGGGGGGTGCTACCTATAGCACCATTTTTAAAAATGGGGTAAAAAATGTGACTCTTGAAAAAACGAGAACTCGACAAAGTTCTCGTTAAGTTGGTAATATTGTTATATGTATAATGTTAGGTGGATGAGAAAGTTAATCTTGATGTCCCTAATTGCAGTAGTAAACAACAATGTATATCAACAAAGAGATAAGTATTAAATCTTCCAAACAATGACTAAAAGTACAATGAAATATGTTAGAGATAAGTTAGATAAATACTAGTGATACTCAAGAATGAAAGCACGCGACTTTAGCAATGAAACATGGCTGTAATAAAAGGTGTTGGCAGAAATATTTTGCAGCCTTAGAGAAGTAACAAACAAGTTGTTACATAAGTGAATCCGGCCACCAAATCTCACAAAGAATCCATGCAAAAGTTGCGCTAGGCTAGGTAGAGTAATGTGGCAAACTCTTGACAAATTTTGACGGTTGAAAAGCAAGTTATAAATAAAAATGTCTTAGGGTTTCTGCAGCCCTAATCGTTGTAGATGAAGTTTTATAACATCAACAAGAAGTACTTAAGAAAATATGATGCCCTGGTGGCTCAATCAAGCATATAGAACAAATAATTGATTCCAACTTAGACAACCTTCAAATCATAAAATTTCACGTTAACCAATGCGGTATTTTATTTTATTTCTCCAATGCAATTATACTAGTGCCTTTAGCTATTGGGTTATGGAGTCAAGTAAAAAAAAAGAGCTAATAAATTCTATCTCATTGGGGGCGTAAACCCTCTTACTCCCCAAGGAAATCAAATGCTAAGCTAGGTGATACTAGGAGGGTGTAAACCCTTTTACTTCTCCTAGTAAAACTTTGTGCAATAAATAATTTCTAGACAAAAAATGATAGATAATGGTGGGTTTATAAATCCTGATAATCCCCAATAAATCTAGCAAATCAAACTTGTGACCAAGCAATGCAACATCAACAAGATAAATCCTTACCTATTTCAAGAAATGGCAAGATAAACCTCCTCTTACCAAGATAAATCAGCCACACATGCCAAAGAAGTACTCCAAGAAGGGTAGCACACTAATTCTTCCACCAATAACATAAAGAAACCAAGACAAAAAGAAGAAGAGAGAGAAGGTTTCCTAAGGAGGGTGCAAATTTCAGCCAAATACTTCTCACAATGGGAGAGTTATGTTATCAAATGAGATTCACATGATCTCTATTTATACAAAATGTCTAAAACATAGTTTTTCCACTTAATTAGGGTAAAACATAATATAAGGGGTCAAAAAACCTTATCTTACCGCTTAAACCAAATAATAATATTTAATTTACACTTTTTTCACATTAGAAACCCTAAAATAAGATGATGTCACCCCTTTAGGGAGACGTTTTGAAACTAGAGAAAGTCATTGGAGTTGGGGATGCATGGTTATGCCTCCAAAGGCCACATGTCATTCATCCAAGCCTCTTCTTCATGGTACAAATCCTTCTTCCTTAAAAACGTGCCATGTGTCAATAAGCATCACCTCCATCACCACCAAACCCTAGCCCTAGGTGACGTCAAACCTAAAAAATCACGTTTTCCCTCTTCTAGGAAAGTCGTTTGGGCAATAGGGACTAGGTAAGGTCACCCATGATGTCTTCCATGACTCCAAGGAAATTCATCGTGATCCGGCATGTGGGCTCTTGGAATCCAACCTGTGGGATTCAAGCCCCATAGAAGCCCAATCTAGGCTTATTCCTCCAAAAATGTCCACCAAAGAAGGTCCCGCAAAACAAATAGGCACACCCTCCAAGGATACCAAGTCAAAATATCATGGCAAGTGAAAACCACATATAATATTCAAGGAACTTAAAAATGTGCATCAAAATTACCTCATCACATTAAACAAATGCTCAAAGACCCTATATAATTGACCAAGTTTAGGTATGGGAGGGGTGTCATAAAATTCCTATTGGGTAGACCAAATCCCTCAAGTAGGGGATGCTCCCAAGGATTTCCCTTCAAGGTCATGTAGTGGGTGATGAGGTGGATAGGGGGTAGACTTCATAGGTCAATGAGTTGCATGGAATACAAGGGTTTGCATTATCTCATTTATGGGTGCCTTTGTAGGGGGTGTGCTGCACCTTCTTCCTCAATGCAACCTTTTTCCAAGACCATTTATTTCCATTTATTAATTAATTAATGATCCAAACATGTGTGCACCCCCAATAGTGAATCAATTAGCTTGGGGGGTAGTAACACAGTGTCACTTGAAAGAAGAGGTTCACAAAATGTCATAGGGGTAGCCATGTAAAGCGTTATGTTGCACTTGTGTTAGTCTTATATTCAAGTGGGATATTTATTATGTGTTGATATTTTGCAGGTCTTCAATTCTCTTAAGAGAAGTAGTTCATAATTCTCAAGACCTGTCTGGGAGAGCATCTAGAAGGTTTATATTTTAGGCTCATGTTTTTCCAACAACCAACCCCCTGGGCCTTCAAACCCTTCTTCCCATGAAATGAGGTACATGCCCTTCTTGGGTCACTAAAGTCAAAGGGCCTAGAAGAGGGCAATATGATGGGAGCATAATGAGTGGAAAGTGGTAAGTATGGTTGGGAATGGTACAATAATGTCTCAAGGGACCCCCATTTTCAAACCTTCACCAAAATTTGGCTACTTACTAGGAAAACTATGACACTCACCAAGGTGAAATAAGATCAAAATCATAATGTCCAAGCAAGCGTTCTACAATAAAAATTAGATTAAATACAACATGTTTAAATGACTCAAATATTAGGGTGATTACCTGCCACAATACCTGACTTGTACCACATGGATAAAGACCCATGTGCCTTCCAGAATCTAGCTGGTGTGGTGGATGTGCTGACGATGGATCCAAAATGTGGTGATAGGGAGGGAATCCATATCTGTGGTGAAAATTATCCCCCTGCGAACAGGTTGAGTTCCCCTCACTTGGGTTTCCTATAAGTGAGACAACCTCTAAAAAATGGACACTAACATCCTCCTAACAAACCATTCTATTTCCTTGCGGGAGGGTTGAGAGAGAAGGATAAGAGGTATGTGTACCTGGTTTCTGACGTTCGTCCTTGCTACTCCAACAATTAATCTCCAATCCACATAGATCCTTTGTGAAGTCGATCATGCAAGAACAAAGGGACCTTCTCCTACTACTATCTATGATCAAGTACTAGTAACCCTACCTATTTATAACTTTGACAAAGTGATCAAATTAACAAGAAATGAATGAGAGAATATAAGATAAATAGGCCTAGTTCTTATATTCATGAAATCATGAATTTTACAACCCGATGATGCTGCAATCCTCCAAGATTCCTTCTTCATCCCTTGAACATGAATCCAACTCAATATTATTCACACAAACAAAGGTTTGACACTCCTGAAAAGATCATAAGTTTGGTATGATTTCCTTCCATCCCCCCTCACTCTGAAATGACCTAGTTATATAGATTCATAGGATCCCAACCACTTAGGGTAAATTTTGGAATTGGTTGAGAAAATAATGGATCTTGGTAAAGGATGAGTTATAATCATGTTTATTCTTACTCCCAAGATAGGATTGAAATAGGTTCGAATCATATCTTGATGAAAACAATAAAACAAACCAAGAACCATCCAAAAAGTCCTTGAAAAGATGTCTCTATATTCATGGGATTTAACCAAATCTGCATGGTCGCTCCCTCAAAGAGGTGTACAGGGAATCTAGGATGCCCCCTTAACACTGGAACAAGAATATGGATGCCCCCCAGAGTGGGGAAGGGGGCGACCATGGTCAAATAGGCCTAGAAAGACAAGGGGGAAAGTCAGATTTTGACCCTCAAATGATGTTTTTCTTCCTTTAACTTCCCAAGGGATCATGACATGTGATTTTCACATGGTAATAAGGTTAGAATACTTAGGAAAGTGCAACACTTATTCCATGACATTATTCCATTGCAACAACGACAATTAGGGTGAGGTGTCAACAATACGACACTTGACAGAGCGAAATGAGACACTTAGCTAGGTGTGACAAAATGGCGTATAACAATATGTGTGAGTTGACACTACTAGTCATGTGGTCTCTAAACACTCCATATCTACAACCTGAGGGCCTCAAGACATCATCTCCTTAGTTATCCCATAAAATGGGGATAATAGAGTCCACTGCCAAATATAGTATGTCTAAAAATATACACTACTAAAAATATAATCTCATTGCATGTCAATTAAATATACTCATCTGATTTGATTTTCAGTGAGGAATCTTAATATGTGATAAAAATAATCTTTTGAGGCTTGGAACTCCACCTGCTAAAAATAGTAAGCTACTCGCATGTCATTTGGAAAAATCTCACTAGAATCATCAACTTGCAAGCACCTTGAATATGTAATCAATACTTCCATGCAGAACTTCGATCTCCATCTCCTAAAGAGTAAGGGATATGCTATAAACATACATCTATCTTTATCCATGGGTACATGTGAAAACTTCTACTTTTGAAAAAAGGAACACTACCAAACAAATTTTGTACATGTACTCATATGGGAACCAACCTTGGCTCATTCCAAGATGTCACTAGGAAATGTTTTTGAATTCAAGCCAAATAAATCATGCTGGCCCCTAATCCTCAGGATTTGCAAGTGAGAAAATATAGGGGTTAACAATGGTGACTCAAGGGGACGAGATCCCCTTGTGGGATGTCGAGAGCTTGGAAACCTCTATGCCCGAAAAATGTGAAGAATACTCTGTGAGAAATATGGAGAAATATACTAATAGACCCCTATACTTCTCAATATGACATATAACCCAAATTCCTATTTAGTGGGAAATGGAGTCAAAAAAATATGGTTCTCATGATGACAAGATAAAAAGGGATCTCATCCAAATTTGATACCTGGTACCACCTACCATGTACAATCCTCCCTACGAAAAATGTGTTGAAGTCGAAACATGGGAGAAAGTCATTTAGTCAGATGTCAATAATGTAAAATCCTGCCAAGTGTGAAGGAACCCACCAATAATTCCAATGGGCCCTAAGGTATGAGCACAACCCGTCACTGTGAAATATGTACTGAAATCAAACACTAACAATGATCATTTTATTGAGGCCAAATGATGATCAACCTTATCGAATGTGAAATGATTTCCAATGAGGCTAATGACCATCAAGGTGCTCTACTTATGGATCATCCCTAGATAATGTGTCGAAGTCAATGTAGGATGATCTGTTGAAAGGAAAAACAATAATGAAAACTCTCCCCTCATCACGAAGTGATAAATCAAGAAGATATAAGATGCATGGTACCATGTACCTACTACTGGATGAGGGGATGACTAACTCAAAATGAATAACTCAATAAAAAGTAAAGAAAAGACAAAACATAATATGACTCAAGACTCTCTTATGTCTCTTCAACTCTACCTTTCTATAATAAGACTTAGAAAAACATGCATTAAACTCAGTCACAATCTCATTCTCATTCTTTTTAAGATTATCAAAAGATTTAAGTGAGAAAAAATTATCTCGTTTATCCACCCATATTTTTGTGAACTTCTCTTGGAACGAATCCCATCCATCAATGGAGGCATTAGGAAAGGGTTTGTACCATATTTGTGCATCCCCATCGAGGTATTCACAAACATACTCATCACCACATCCTCATATTCCACCTCACAATCATTCACTAGTTTTAAAAAATCAGCCAAGTGATCCTCAACTGATATTCCAAAATTCCCTACAAACAAATGTAAGCATTTGTGATATTCCCCTGTAGGTAAGTCACGAGGATTGTTAGGAAATGAAACAAAACTCAATGGGTCATAAGAAGCGAATATAAACCTTACTATATTCGTAGCTCCGACCATAATATTAATCTAAGATGAAAACAAACATAGTTGTTTCCATAATATTAGCTTGAGATGAAGGTGTCGAAGTTACATTCACCATATAAATTGTCCAAAGAAATTACCAAAGAACTCAATATGCTTACCAACCTAGGAAGAGTTCCCGGTGAAAGAATATAATTTTTCCAGAAAAGATGTTAGGGTTCGATCAAGCTTAGAACTAAACCTTGTGTTGGATCAAAACTGAATGATCTACTTGTGTTCCCCAGTGGAGTCAACCTTGTTTCCTATGGAGTCGCTAGGTGAGTCAAAATAATAAATTAAATGAAAAAAAACTCACCAATGTCGTTGAAATTCAAGGATTGAAGCTTCCTTGACAACATCGCCAATTTGTTAGCACACTTTTTGACTCCCAAGTCAAATATGAAATGAAGTAAAAATCAACGGTAAAAAAACAACTAATTGTAGGAGAAAATGCCCTAGATGTCACCGAAAATTCTCCTCTCTGTTTGGGCTGGTGCATGCCAACCTCATGGGGGTGTCCCTAATTTCTTCTCATTGTTCTAAACTTTGAAAATATGCAATATAAAATTAAAAAACAAAAAGAAGAAAGAGTACCTTTGGCTAGTGGTTAAGCTAACAAAGGGGTAAGTAACACAATTTTAAATTTTCTTAGATGAAAAACCCTACAGAGTTGGTTTTTAACGAATAGAAAGAAAGGGAAAGAGGTGTTATTACAAGGATGAAACACCACAATAATAGGATAAAACTACTATCAATGCATAAAAAATAAATCAAAATACCAATAAGATCTGACAACTTGATACCAACAGACCAAAAATTTCTTCTTGCTCTTGCCAAAGGATTGATTGCACCACTAAACACAAGTACAAAAAATAGTAGAGTATTGTTCCTTATACAAATAATATAAGCTATAATCTAGAAAGAAGAATGAAAGAGAGAAACTACTGCTGCTGAGAAAAGTCGACCCAGAACAATGGGGATGAGCCTCCAATATATAAAAGAGTGAAGGTGCATATGTGTGGAAAAAATAGAAGGGTGCGTGATCTAAAAACAAGAGGGCACATGGAATATGATGTGGAATATGATAAATATAGAGAGTGGGTGATCTGTAAACTTTCATGGATATTCCACTGGAATAGTTCATTACAATAGATATGATAAATGAAACTGAAATCTACACTATGAAGGTTAAATTCCTTTAGATTCCATAATATTTAGTTATTGATTTTTTGCTTATAAAATAATGAAAATAGAGAGAATTAATATACAATAACACACCAAGGGGAGGTAGGTATGAGAGGGGTTCTCTATGGCCCTAGAGGAACTCAAGAATTAAAATTCTATTGGAATCTCAGGGTAACTACGAACAACAAGGAAGAAGCTTATGCAATCTACCAAGGGATAAAACTGGCCAAACAAAGACATATATCTCAATTGAACATTGTGGTAGATTCCAAAAACACCATCATATATTTTTCATCAGCTCTGCTCCTAGAGAAGTTGGCTTGAAGGCCCTTATTGAGCATATAAGTATCAATTTATCCAATATTTATGTTCAATTATTCCACATCCTTTGTGAAAACAATAAAGAAGTTGGTGAAATGGCCAATAGAGCTATTGGCCTAGCCTTTGGTTCCTTGGGGGTTTGTGGGATGGTGCACTTAGCCTCTCCTCCCTAATGTTTAGTCCATTGTTCTTGGGTGGGGCCTGTCAGGCCCGCGTGGTGATATACATCACATTTATGATAACATATGGAAGGTTCATGAAGGTTATAACGAAACGTCTCATCTTGGAGAAAGGGGTGAGGTATGTTCTTAATTATGTGGGTAGGAATTGTAATATGGTTTGTGGGCACTGGAGGATATCTTTGGAGATGGTATGAGTTTAATACAATTTAGTTCCTAGCTTGGTGGATATGACAAAGGATTGGAAAGCTTCTATAATTGATGCGAATGGAAGGGAGGAAAAAATACCTATCGGGATGGTGAATCCAACAAATGTCATCAGCTGGCTCGAGCACTTTCATGGAAAGTTAATGGGAGTTTATCTGGGTAAGGATGCCAAGGTACGAGATGCATGTATAGTCTTAATTATAAAAGGATGTTCTACTATTAAATTTGGATATTTAACCCTAGACGAATTTGTGTTCCTCAACTTCATGCTGGAAAAGATCATTTGTAGTTTGGTTTTCTCTATGTTTGTTTCCCTTGAGCCTCCCTAGATGCAGTCTAGGTTATTTTCGAGGAGTTGCGTGTTTGGTGGTAATCCCGTTAGTTTCACAAGAATTATGGTCTTGCCTTAATTTTGCTTTTTTTCTTGCTATCAAGCATTGGTAGCTTTGGGTAATTGCTCAACTATGGAAAATGGGTTGAATGATAGGCAACAAGACTTGGAAATGGTGGAAAACAAATTCCTAGAACATCAACGTTTGGTAATTACAGTTAGTGCCCTCAATTCTTTAGTTTCCTTTGCTTTGGACACTCTAGTTCAACATCATGTATTAGTGGATCAACTTCAGGATGAGGTTTCCTCTCTATGAAGTCAAGTTGAATCTCTACAGTTGCAACTTGCACAGAGGTAAGAGGCTTAAGGGAACTCTGCTTCGGGTATGGTCTCTGGTTGTTCGTCCAGGTTGGAGGAATCACAACTGCTAGATTTAAATGTCCTAGTGGTGCCACTAGATGTTGAAGACATCAGAGATGAGGAGGTCTAGAAGGATCATAAATTTAAAGTTTAGATATGTATTTTTTTTAGTCTGTATTCACGGTATATTTTATCGAATTTACTTAGTTTAGTTATGCAATAGTTTTAGATTATGGAGAAGTCATAGAGATAGAGTAGGCTTATGGAGGCTAGCTTCTTTGAAAGAATTGGGAATTTGTATTGTTATATGGTTCTTCATTTTGTATTTAGTGGTTTAGGTATCACCCCTTTTATTGAATAAAATTCCTGCAACTTTTGTGAAAAAAACTATATACAATCACACACGATCAACAAAATAACACATATTTTCTCTAGGAAACCCTTACGGGAGAAAACCCAGCTAGAAGGTGAGGCTACTCTTCTCTCTTTTCACTGAAATGAGGCATCTTCATTTGTTCCTAGGTGAGTTACATAACCCCATGATCCATGTGGATATTGGTGGCCACCCACCTTTTTCAACTGGCTCAAAACAATTTTTTGGCAATTTTGGTAATTTACTATTTTTAGCAGTTTTTCACTTCCGGAGCCGTTTTGAGGCCCTAAACGATGTTTTTTTGGGAAAATGGTGGGAAATATGTAAGTTCCTTCTATATTTCCCCCAAAATAAATCTCCTCAATGATACCTTTCCAACAAGCTATCATACTCCTAAAACGGAGATCGTATGCAAAAGTTACGACCTTGGGAAGTTGATGTACTAACTTACCCAAATGGGGCCCACATGACTTTTGGCGCTTCATCTCCTAGGGTTAGGTTTTTGGGATGTCTAGGGTTTTTAGAATTCTTGTTTATTGTGAAAAGGCCTTTAGATCCTCATTGTAATCATCTTCTTGCGAATGAGCGCAATCATCACATCTCTTCTCAGAGATAAGCTGCCACCATTCCAACAAGCTTGTTTCCACTGCATTTTACAGTTTCAACTTATTTCCTTATTGAATAGAAAACCAATTTTACTGTATCTTTGTTATTTTGTGTTAAGAACCTGTTAATAATCTGTAGTCATTTATTTATGCTAATAAAATACGGATCAGTGGTATCAGAGTGGTCTTCTCCTTGTCGTCTTAATGCATGTCCCCGACGAGGTCGAAGTACAAAGAGTTGGGTCTCGAGCTTATTTCTCTTGAGGAAAAAATCTCTCGCATGCCCAAGAAACCTCTCATGGAAGGAGAAAATAAATATGAGGAGATAGGATATCCTTTCAAACTAATGATTGAGGAAGTCCTCACGCAACAAAGGAACGAGATGATGGATAGTTTCGCGCAAATCCTTCGACAGCTACTAACTGGTGATGTATATTCTTCGAGCAGAGGCACCGCCCCATTTAAGGTACAAATAAACTTTGATATTCCTATATTTGAAGGTAAGATAGACACAGATGTTGTAGAAAAGTGGTTGAATCTACTAGAAGGGTATTTTTCTGTCCATAACTTTTTGAATAGAGAAAGGATTACTTTTGCGCTCCTCAAAGCCATTCCCCATGTCAAAGATTGGTGGGAAACATACTGTGAGAAAAAGGAAATAGAGGAACCCTCATTATTTATAGTCACGACCGCATGGGAATCCTTCAGGTATTCTATTAAGGAACAATACTACCCTGTCAGAAGTTATGACGACTTGTATACCAAATGGACCACACTGTGGCAAGAAAGAGACCAAGAAGTGCTAGATTTCACAAATATCTTCCATACCTTGCACACCAATCTGGGTATCAAAGATTCAGAGAAACATATGGTGCTCAAGTATCGCAGTTCTATGCATAGATACATCCATACTGAAATGGAATTTCTAGACATCTCATCCTTGGGCGGGACCTACCGATATGCCGTCAAAATTGAGCAGAAGCTCAAACAAAAGACGTGACAATTTGGGCTTGGGAACCCATCACAAAAAAAGACAGGAAAGGGTGGCCCCAACCCACAGAAAAAAGGACAGAGTAAATATTGACAATATCAAGACAACCATTCCAAGCCACAAGCAAATAAGGACACCGGAAAGACAAATAAAGATACTGGGAAGTGGTGCAAATTCCATAAGAGCCCTTGGCATAACACTGCTAAATGCCGCTCAAAGTAGTCGCTGGTGGCCGAAGTGAAATCCTATGAATTAGATGTGAGTTCTGACTCTGAGCCAGAACTATAAAGGGGAAGATAGATCATTGACGCAGAACCCAGTGCCACCACTACTACCACCAAGCTCCATCCTGGTGAACCAGATGAGCCAGAAGAAGGAGAGATCTTCTTCCATTCACAGATGTGTGTAAAAGGCACCTCGCTTCTCTTCATCATTGATAGTGGTAGCTAGAAGAACCTCATCTTACCAGAGGTTGTCAAGCGGATGACCCTACTGACAATGCCGCACCCATAACCCTACACCATTGGATGGCTCCGCCAAGGAAGCGATCTCCGCATCAACCAACAGTGCCGACTGTTGTACGAAGTCAAGCCCTTTAAAGACGAGGTATTATGTGATGTTTCTCCTCTCTAAGTTTGTGATGTTCTTTTGGGCCAACCTTATTTATGGAAATGTCATGCTGTATATGAGTCTAAGCCTCGTAGTGTTATTATTACTTTGAATAGGAAATTGTACAGGATACCCGAGGTAGTCCCACCTAGTGCTATTTCCTTGATCTCTGCTAAGAAATGAAGGAAGGTCATCTCTCATACGGGGAAGTTTGTATTCTTCATGATTCGCTCTCAGAATAAGAGAAATATGACAACCACATCCAGGGTCTCTGTGGCCAACCTCTCCACACAGTAGAAGCAAGTAGATAAGGCCATGGAAGAATACTCAGATATCTTCTCCTCACCTACCGGGGTACCTCTGCACAACTAGGTCAAGCACCCCATCGATATGACCCTCATCACATCGCTTCCCAATGGGCTATTCTATTGCCACTCTCTGTTAGAGAATGAGGAGATCAAGTGACATATCTAAGAAATGATCCACAAGGGGAACATCTGTCCCAACTCATCACTTGCGAGAGCCCAATCATGCTGGTACAAAAGAAAGATGGAACCTAGCGACTCTGCATTGATTACTAGGCTCTGAATAAAATCACAGTTAGAAACCGATACCTGATTCCCCGAATCGACGACCTCCTTGATCAAATCACGAGGGAAAAATAATTTAGTAAGATTGATCTGAAGTCTGGATACCACTAGGTCCCGATAGAACAAATAGATGTATGGAAGCCCACCTTCAAGTCAAAGGAAGGACTTTTTGAATGGTTGGTCATGCCCTTTGGTTTGGAAAATACTCCATCCACTTTCATGAGGATGATGGACGATATTCTGTGACCATTCACCAATACTTTTGTAGTGGTGTATCTGGATGACATTCTGATTTACAACAATACTTGGGCCAAACACTTGCAACATATTCATCATGTTCTGCACACCCTTTGGTAGCACAAGTTATACACCAACTTGGAAAAATTATCCTTTGGAATGGACAGGGTCCATTACCTAGGATACATCATTGATAAAAATGGTGTACATGTGGATGGAACCAAGATCCAATTCATCCGTGATTGGCTAGCCCCAACCACTCTCACTGAGATTCGGAGCTTCTTGGGCCTTGCCAATTTCTACCGCAGGTTCGTGTTGGGATTATCCCATAGTGCATGGGCCCTCAACGAAATAAGAAAGGGTGGTGGTAAGGAGAAATTTACGTGGGGCCAGTCCCAACAACAAACGTTTGATGATTTGAAGCAGTGCTTGTGCTCAGCCCCAATACTTTCACTAACAAACCCACAACAACCCGTTGAGATCGAGACAGATGCTTCAAACTATGTTATGGGCGTTGTTCTCACTCAACACGTCCACCCCGTGGCCTATCATAGTGAGATAGTATCAGATACTATCCGTAAGTACCCTAATTACGACAAAGAAATGTACTCCATTGTGCAAGGTTGCTGCTAGTGGCGACATTACATTCTTGGGAAGGAGACAATCATCCACACTGATCATAATCCACTACAGCTCATGCAGACAAAAGGAAAATTGTAGAATGACCGTTATCAAAAGTGGTCCACATACTTGTAGTAATTCCACCTCAACATCAAGTATAAAACATGAAGCACCAATCACGTCGCTAATTGCATCAACAGACCGCCAGTCACAACACTCGCCACTGTGCTAGACTCTTGCGTCCATGAGACCTCTAGATGCCCCCAACTCTATGAGATAGACTCGGACTTCACCACCATCTACCAAATGTTGGGTGCAAACGCAGTTGTCAATAATTTCCATCTTCAGGATGGGTTGTTGTGTCGTCTAGGCCATATATGTGTTCCATCAAGCGAGCGAGCGAAGCTGATATGTGGATCCCACTACAGTCGAGTGGCAGGACACTTCGGTGTCGAAAAGGCAGTGGCGATGCTATATAAAAATTTCTACTGACTGAAACTTTGACAGGAGGTCAACAAGTATATCAAGTCCTGCACTAACTATGCTATTGCCAAACTGACCACTAAGAAGTAGGGCATGTACACCCCTCTTCCTACTCCTGACATGCCATGGGAATCCATCTCAATGGACTACATTTCGGTCCTCCCATCCAGCAAGCGGGGAAATGACTATGTTTTTGTGGTTGTTGATCGCTTTTCTAAGATGGCGATTCTGGTTGCCTGCAAGAAGAAAATCACAACAAAGGCCATTGCCAAGATCTTCTTTGAACGAGTCTAGGCACATTTTGGAATCCCACAAACCATTGTCTCATTTCGGGACAATCGATTTCTCAACACATTCTGGTCAAGCCTTTGGTCACTGCTGGACACCAAGCTCACCAAATCCATGACCTTCCACCCCCAGACAGATGCCCAAAATGAGGTCGTAAATCGAATGATTGTGCATATCCTTAGCATGTATAATTCAAAGCACCCTTGCACATGGGATGAGAGCCTTCCCTATGTCCAACATAGCTACAACTGAGCCCTTAATATCTCAACTGGACACAACCCATTTCAGGTGGGGTTGGGATTCCAACCATTGGGTCCCATTTATGTTGCACTTCCTCTTGCGGTCACATCAACCGGCTCATATCCTGCTCCAACTGAAGCTGACAAAGCCACATGGTTCATCGAGTGGATCCGTCACATCCACCAACAGGTTTAGGATATCCTACAGAAGTCCAATGACAAGTACAAGCAACACCATGATCAACATCAGGTGCCACATAAGTTTCAGGTGGGTGACAAAGTTTGGTTGCACTTGAAGAAGGAATTCCTTATAGGACCCCATCGGATTCTTCACCCACTCCGTTATGGGCCGCACACCATCACCAAGGCCATGGGGGATAATTATTTTGAGCTCAACATTCCTCCTTTCCTTGGCCTGCACCTAGTGTTCAACGTGGATCTCCTTCACCCTTATTTCCCACCATTATTGGACACCTCAGAAGTAGCAGAACAACTGACACCAACATAGCTCAACCCTGAATGCATACAATAGGAATCTAGTGATCATATTGTGGACACACAGATCAAGGGAACTCGATAACAAAGGATCCATCTTTATCAAGTCATCGAAGCAGGGCAGCTCCTGGACCAAGGCAATTGGCTCACCCGGGGCCAAATTCAGTAGAAATGTCCTCATCTGATGGGGGAACTCAAAATAATGGATACCATTTCTTCCTAAGGAGGGAGGATTGATCCAGGTGGATATCATTGGCCACCCACCTTTTCCAACTGGCTCAAAACAGTTTTTTGGCAATTTTGGCAATTTACTATTTTTAGCAGTTTTTCACTTCCAGATCCGTTTTGAAGCCCTAAATGATGTTTTTGTTTGAGAAAATGGTGAGAAATATCTAATTTACTTTGTTATTTCCTCCAAAATTAATCTCCTTGATGATACCTTTCCAACAGGATATTATATGCCTAAAATGGAAATCATATGAAAAAGTTACGACCCCGGGAAGTTGATGTACTAACTTACCCAAACGGGGCCCACATGACTTTTGACGCTTCATCTCCTAGGGTTAGGTTTTGGGGATGTATAGGGTTTTTGGAATTCCTTTTATTGTAAAAATTCCTTCAGAGCCTCATTGTAATCATCTTCTTGCTAATTAGCACAACCGTCACATCTCTTCTCAGAGATAAGTCGCCACCATTCCAACAAGCTTGTTTTCGCTACATTTTACAGTTTCAACTTATTTCCTTATTGAATATAAAACTAGTTTTACTGTATCTCTGTTATTTTGTGTTATGCACTTGTTAATAATCTGTAGTCATTTTTTTCTTCTCATAAAATCAGGATCACCCCAAGGATTTTTATTCTGTGTCTAGTCAATTGCAAGTTCTCTTGGTCAATTGGATTCTTCTCCAAGAAGACTAGAGCATGCTAGTTGATATTTGTTTATAGGGGTGAATTAATTCTTATGTTGATTGAATTTTTTTTTTGAGTCAAGTGTTTATCTCCTTGGTCAACTTAGTTTCTAAGCTAAGTCGATTTTCATTACTAGTCAACTTTCTTTCACTTGGTTGATTCAACTCCTTTGTTGAAGTCAATTTTAATTTACCTAGTCGACTCATTAACCAATTCAAATTTCGATGGGTCATATTATTTCATTGTTGTTCGATTTGAATCATGCATGTTTAAATTTCTTTGCTTGGATGAGTTACAAATTTGTTGGGCATATTTTAGAGGTTTCTCGACATTTTAGTTTTCTTAGGAATTTTAAAACAATGTTATGTAGATTCCTACTTGCAATGGTGCTTCTAGATGTCGTTGGTTGAATTTAGATGGTTCTAGGAAAATTCCTCTTTGCATGGGTGTGTTAGCATGATGCTGGGAGAATTTTATAATGTTCCCAACCAATTTTTGGCCAGGAATTAGGGTTTATGTTTGTTGTTTTGTGTTTTTTTTGCAGGTTTCTATTACAAAAAGATGAGCCGAAGTGTTTTGATGAGTTTTATTGCATAGATGAAATCAAAACAAGAATGAAACACATGGTAATGAAGAAAACACATAAACAAAGATAACAAGCTTCAAATCTGACCTTTATTTAAATAGAGTAAGTGATCTTCATACATGGATTTGTAGATCTAGTACAATAAAGAATCTATAGCGACCCTAGGTCTTCACCCACTGAATATAATTGATTACAAGATTAATTTATTTCCCTTCTTAAATGGATTCTTTCATATCTATGGTGGTACGCCCCTGGTTGGTTGGATCTGGAACTGATGCAGCTGTGACTAGCTGGATCTTGAACTGATACAACCTCGACTGACTAGAAATGCTCAATATTTCGGCCTCCTAGTAAATGGCCTCCAAATGCTACCAAAATACCCTCAAGCTATATATCAGGGGCTATAGAGTAGAGAGGATACAAGTTTATGTGAAAAACCCCAAGGTTTCCTTCAGATCTATGAGTATCCTCAATGGGAGTTGCGCCCTCCTTCATAAATTCATCCCAAGCTAAATACAATTATCTAAGAGAAAAACCCTTGGTGTAAAAGATGAAAAATGGCACTACGACCCTAGCAATGGACTTCCAATAGTGGAGAAATATAGATCGAGCCTCCTCCAAGCAAATCAAGCTTTTTCTCTTCCAATGGTGCACCCTACTACTGGAAAACCCTCATATATGTACTTCAAACTCCAAATATTTCATGTTTAATACCTGTGACGAGATCATAATGGAGAGGGAGGGATATTTCACCTCCTTGGCCAAGTTTGAACCAGGAAAAGAGGAATCTTTCACCTCCTTGCTGGTTTCTAGGGTTTTTTCACCGAAAACCCTCAAAACGTAAGTTTTTTAGCTCAAGAGTGAAAAGTGCAAGTGAATAATGATAATTGGATGATGAGAGGTGCACCCTTCTCTTTATTTTATACCTCTTTTTTCTAATTTGCCATTGAGTTTCTTTTTCCCACTTGCTAAGGTTTTTGATTTAATTTTCCTTTCAGTCACTTAATTATTCCTTAGGCTTTTACCAATGTCACTTTAATAATATAACTTTAAATCTCTTAGTGAAAAAACCCTACTTCCCTTCCCCTTATTTGTCTTGTACTATAGTCTAGAGGGGTAGCTAGACTACTACGTCCTAGAGCCCTTGTGTCACTGAGAAGGGGATATTATAATCTCCCCTATTGGAAATTTCTTGTCCTCAAGCAATCCAGAACCAGTTTCTTGTAGAGTTCATTCACTTTCCCAAGTAGCATCTTCTATGGGAAAATCTGTCAATTTAACCAAATATTCTTTAATTGTTCTACTCCTTAGTTGTTTCACCCTGGTTTCTAAGATCTCCTCA
Organism: Picea engelmannii; assembly: GCA_009831015.1. Classification (NCBI taxonomy): domain Eukaryota; kingdom Viridiplantae; phylum Streptophyta; class Pinopsida; order Pinales; family Pinaceae; genus Picea; species Picea engelmannii. The sequence continues at coordinate 935,368 of ML779746.1, read as the reverse complement.
GGTATTAAGTGTAGATTCCCTTCTTCATCAACTGGTGGAAATGTCTCATTGACTAGGACATGTTGACCCAATGCTCTTTTCAAACATGACACATGTAAAACATTGTGGATTTTACTCCCTAGGGGAAATTTAGGAAGGGAATTAGAAAGGTTAATAAAAATTAGGTAGGGAAAGTACCGGGAAAGTACTCATAACCTTCTTAATTTTCTCAAATGTGACCTGTGCTTCATCACTCCAAGTAAAAGCCCCTTTCTTGTTTAAGTTTGTCAGAGGAGCACAAATCTGGGAGAAGCCATTGACAAAATTTTTGTAGTAGCTACAAATTCCAAGGAACCCTTTGAGTTCTATGAGTGTCCTTGGGGTAGGCCAATTAATGATAGCTTGTATTTTTTCTTAATGAACCTTTACTCCCTTTTCCTCAATAATATGTCCTAAGTACAAATACTCGGTGATGCCAATATCACACTTAGACTCTTTAACATATAAAGATTGCTCCTCCACGATACCCATAATTTTATCTACATTCCTTAAGTGATCCTCCCATGTCTTGCTATAGATCAACAAGTCATCAAAGAAGACAAGAAAATATTTTCTTAGTTTCTTGTTGAAGACATGGTTCATACATGACTAAAAAGTGGTAGGGGCTTTGGTGAGGCTGAAAGGAATCACAAGAAATTCATAGTAGCCGAAGTGACATATGAATGCAGTTTTATGTACATCATGCTCTCTCATTTTGATTTGATGATAGCCTGATCATAGATCTATATTAGTAAAGTAGACTGCACCATGAAGTTCATCCAACAGTTCATCAATCCAGGGAATAGGGTGCCTGTTCTTAATCGTCATTTTGTTCAATGCTCGATAGTCAATGCACATGCACATTGTTCCATCCTTCTTTACCAGCACAACTGATGATGAAAATGGACTTGAACTCATCCTCATATGTCCCATAGCCAACAATTCCTTGATAGCACTCTCTATCTTGTGTTTATTCTTCTTTGGGTGCTTGCAAGGTGTAGTAATGACCGGTTTGGACCATTCTTCCAATTCTATAATATTCTCAAACCCTCTATCTGGTGGTTGTCCCAAAGGAATAGGCTCAAAGAATTTTTTGTGCTTGTGAAGGATTTTTTTGTATATCTGGAGGGTATGGCTTGTTGGTCTCATCCTTAGTATCCATAATAAAGCATTCTGTTACATAGGCTATCTCCTCTTGCTTGAATATGGCATGTATATTTTTTGCTGTCACTATTGTGGGTAAATGTATCCTCTCCACCATGGATATATCAATGAAGTTGTGGGAGTCTCCTCCATTGATCAAAACTGTTTCCCTTTTCCCATGAACCACTCCTTTTATTCTGAAGGTATTGAATTTCGGTACTCCACTCATAGAAGAAATGGTGACTTTTTTATGGCCTATCTCTAGAGGTATTGGTGTTTCATGACCCATTAGTTCTTCCTCCTCCTCTTTGGGGTTTTCCTGCATCGTATGGATAGCATCATCATATTCATCTCCTTCCTCCTCCTCACTGTCACACCCTACCTTAACGTAGTGTATTTTACCTTTGCTTAAACATCTATGTCTTGACTGCCAAGGATCCATGCAAGTGTAACATAGCTTCTTACTCTTTAGATGTCTTCTTGTAGCTTCATCTAATTTTCCTTTACCTCTATCCACTGGTCTAGTGTCACAACCTCTTTGAGAAATGGGTGGCTTAGGTGTGAACCTGTTTTTATTGGCTGCCCCAACTAAATCCTTGGTGCATTCAATGTCATCCTGTAAAGTTATAGGCTTGAAAGCCTTAACCCACCCTCTCATTGGTTCTGTCAGTCCATATATGAACAACATAAGTAACCTTGATTTTGCCACATCTGGAAGCTTAAATGATACTCTTTGGAACTATTCAATAAAGGTCTCAACTGAACTTGTCTATTTAAGCTATGTAATCTCCCTGAAATGTCGATTTGGGTCTCCGTTGTCAAACCTGTTGTTGTATCCTTTTCATCACCTAAGTGAAAAAAAGAAGGACACATACAAGTCCAATTGGGTTAGCTAGACAGGACATAAACGAATGAAAAAGTTAGAAACATCAATCACAATAAGAAAATAAAAAACTAATCTAAAACAATTAAAGAAACTAAATTAATGTGCATAAGAGAAATAGAACAAAATAAAGACCGATATTCATGCCACCAATGGATAGATTGTATTAGTGGGAAAAAACCAAAGAGAAATGGAGACTTATGGGTCCCCTCTTCCTCCAAGGGAGGGCTCTTGAACCCCCACTGATTGAGCTCTTCTTACAAATAAAAAACTAAAAGGAAATGGTGAAAAAATCCAAAGCTCATTCACTCAAGAGGTGATGTCAATGGCTTAATGAAATGATGCTTATATGATCCAATGAGGAAAGAGGTTCCTTGCAGGAGAATAAAGGTAGCATAACAATACAAATAGATTCTTGGAAATATAGTGCACCCATGGCCTGTTTTTATAGAAAATATTTGAGGCATTATCCAATCGGTCTTTAGTGTGAAAAAGGGGCCTTTTAGGGCACCTCTAGGTCTTTGACCAACCCCCCACTCAGATTCATCTCGGATTTGGGGGTCAAATCGACTTGGGAGCTGAACCAGAAGTGGGTGGGAGATCGACCAGAATCATTAATGCACCGTTCTAAAGTGTGCGTGGATTTTTTCATCCATAGTCGCGCATTGGGTGCATGTGCGCTTTTCCGGAGTTTTCAACTGGCGCATGTGCACGCGCTTCCTTGGCATTCTGAGCGCATGCTGATTTTATAACCAGTTGCATAGTTTTTTGCGCTTTAGAAATGCATTTTTTGGGCCATGGATGAATTAATAGTTGTTTGGATATGCTGCATTCCTGTAACCATTTGTAGACAAAATTTCAGTGATAACAGATGCCCCCTGATGTATGAGGTTAGGTGCATATGTATAACCGAAAATACATCAATGTTTCTTCTACTGAGAGGACCTTTGTAAGAAATAGTGTTGAGGGGAGTTGTAAGAGCGACCCATTGGAGGGAGAGGGGAACTTGTGGGACCCAAACCTCTCACAAGGTGTGGAAAAATAAAACTGTGTACAAACGAGGCGGGCATGCCCCATGCTCGTGTCATGTAACTCAATTATGTATAAGACAGTAACTAAAACTGTGTGTTGGTGTAGATGACTGCATCGCCCTCCAGGGCATGTTGATAATGGAAGAGAACAATTTTGATGGTGAAAAAACTCTGAAAGAGGCAATGAAACCTATAAGAAGTGTTGAGGATTCCTAGACATTGATGGCCCAATAATTTTTAGAGGTCTTCAGAAAATATAAAAACAATTGCAATAGTCACAAAGTAAGACCCACCGCAACATGAGAAAGTGTTGGAGTTGAATGCTATGGGGGTCAATGACAACAAAGAGAAATGATGGTTCTCCTTGTGCCATCCGATACTCCTCATTATAAAGTGAATGATATTCAATATACTGCCATCCTTTTGGAAACTGTGCTGATGTCGACAAAAAGGGAGACACGATTCCAAGAAGCAGAGGGCTTCATGAAATCCACTAGATGATACCGGGAACTGATGAGGTGACAAGGATAGGAGGATATGAGGGTTTATGGATGATATCGACAAGGATAAGAGGTAAAAAATTCCCTAACCAAGGGTGACAAGGGTTTCTTTGCCGGGAAAGGAAGGTCACTAAAGGAGACAACAAAAAGCTATGTAAATGCTGGGAACAAAAGGCTTTTTACAATTACCTAATGAATAAAGAATAATTTGGGATAAGTGTGTAGATACAGAAACAGGTGCCCCAGTGCAATATGGCTTGGTCGGTGAGGGTGCAAGTTGTGTGTAAAATTGGTGGAGGGTGGGGGGCCCATAGGTGAGTTTCTGTATGAGGTAACTGAATGGAGTGGCAGTTGTAGATGGGCAACTTGATTGTGGAGGAAATGGAAGGCTCATGATACTGCGATGGTGCAGTCAAAGTGAAACCATCATGAGATATTATGGGAGTCCATTGGGAAAGCTAGCAAAAATGAGGAGAAGGAGTATGTGGGTGATTCTTGAACATGCGCAAGACTATTGGGACTTCCAACCCTAGGGGATGAAAACAACATGAGCGTCAAAGTGAAAAAGGGAACTATAATTGGGACAACTCATGTAGGAGATAGTGCTACAGATTGACAATACTGAAATGCAGTGGAGGTGTGAGTACTGCAGATCCGGATGGGGGAAATCCTAGAGGCAAATGTCGGAGGGTGTGACTAGGATATGAAATTGATATTCAGAGGGAATGATTACATGCCAGTTTCTATCATATACCTGAAGGGGCTATGTTGATGCATGATGACCAAGTATCTGCAACTATAAAAACTGAATACCTGACGTGAACAATAACTGGAGATAAAGAACATATAACAATTATTCAAGAATTGTGAATATCAACATGCGTACCTGGGCATGATGTGATAAAAATGCATCCTCTGGGGCCAAGGATGGATGGTAAATTGGGGGATGTGACTGTGTAGGGGGTGGGATCCTGATCCCATGGCTGAAGACAGATCAAAAAATGGATGACCGAAGCTCCTGTAATTGATCCTGGAAGTTTGGAAAAGGGAACTATATATAGTTGTAGGGCCCACAATGCCACCTCATTTGTACCTGCTGTATTAGTGAGTGGATGAGAGGTTTCAGAGGAGATTGGGAGATTCTGGGAGATCGATCCAGTCGATTCAGGATCAACGAGTGCCAGGTTAGTGGTCGTATCCTCCTGCATAATAATTAGGATTTCTTTTTTGGGCAGGGTCGTACAGAGGGACTTTGTGAGTGTGGGCTCCCCAGTGCATGGGCGATCGAAGGATTCACGTGCATGAGTGTGTGAATATAAGTCAGAAATCCATGCATGGGGGCACCTAAAGGGGGAAAACAGGTGCACATTTGATGCATGCCTGTTCGAAGCACAACTGCACATTTGTGCGCGACTGTGTTCATGACAATTGCACATGTGTGCACAACTGTGTAGAAGACATGCGTGCTTGAATGCGCACCTGTGTGTGTGACATGGGCGCATGCATGTGCCCCTATATCTTCAACAGTTGTGAATGAGTGTGCAACTGTGGGATGAACTTGTGCACATATGTACGTGCCTGTGGGGAAAAATATCCGCACACATGAAGCAAAGATGACGGGTGTAAAAAATGATCTTTTGGAGACTTTTGGTGCTTTTATGGATTGTGATGTCTGATCAATTACTTTTCTATGTGGATGCAGGTGACTAGTTTACGATGCTAGTCCATTGGAGGGAGAGAGACTGGGCGTGCCTGAGAGAAGCGGTGAGAGATGAGGAGACGGGTGTACGAGGACCTTTTGCAACATGTGGGTTGCTAAAGTTCTTCGACTGTTCATTGGTGCATGCACAAGAGTATCTACTATAGTTCCTGATATCGATATGGAGCCCTGATCTGCAGTGCTTCATTGTGCAAGGTGAGCAGCTCGCATTCTCTGTGACAAAGGATGTGTATTTTTTGACTGGGCTCCCTTTTCGGGGAATCCCGCTACCTGCTGAGTTCGTGTTACCCGGGGATGGACAGTTGGCTGACCTAGATCGGACATATTGTTTCAGAGAGGAATTCATGTCAGGATCGGTGGTACGTATCGGGGTGGATCAGTGGTGGTCAGCTGAGGATCATGCAAAGGGAACTGAATGGTGAACATTTTTCCTGGGGTTTGATGCTACATGCCAACATGGTGGGGAAACTCAATTGGTGTCGAGCTACTGACTCAGGGGAGTTTGCCTTTGGGTCCATCTTGGTAGCTTGGTTTTTGGAGAGGGTGTCCATGTTGTGCCCGAGAGTTTTATTGGATGCATCGGGTGTGCTAGAGCCGCGATTGAGGTGGTGGACGACGATATTGGTTCGCCATGGGGATGGGGAGGGTGGCCATTACTTTATGGCTGAGGCTACATGGGTGTGGTTTCAGATGCCACAGATTATACTCCAGTTCCCATATAGTGTGGTGGATTTCTGAGAGGACCCAGAGATGGTGCTACCCCCTGGAGAGGTTTTCGACTGTAGAGGTATGTTGATGTATGTGATGTTTTATTTTTAGATAGTATAGCATATGTTTTATGTGTATGATAATGCTATTAGTTGGTTTTTGTGTGTGCATATGTGGGACCTTGTGGACGAGAGATAGAGTTGGTCAGAGTGCCAGCGTGTCAAGGGCCTATGAGACCACCACGGGGAGAGCCACAGGCAGGGGAGAGACGACGGCAGGATGAGGTTGGTGTGAGGCCGACTGATGATGAGAGAGCAGAAAAGAGACGTCGATTTGATGAAACTGGTGCAGGGCCTTCACATGCTCCTCTGGCGAGGGCCGGGGGAGAGTTTGAGGATTTTCTCCACCGATTGGAGGCGATACTACAGGGAGTGACTAAGGGGATGTGGACGTGGATCCAAGACGAGGGAGTCTTGGAGCAGTGTGTGGGCCTTCCAGCGGAGTCGCAGACCTTGATCCACAGAGCAACTGTAGCGGGGGTGACGATGATTGGGCGGCTGCCCCCAGGGCTCGAGGGACCCCTAGATGGTGGGGTACCTCCTCTAGAGAGAGGACCAGGCGGTGGAGCTCTAGAGGTTCCACAAGTACCTTTGTATATGTATTTTTGTATTTATATAGGCTTGCGAGCCCATTTTGTATATGGTGTTGTGACACCAATTTTGTACTTATAGAGGTGAGGTGGTCTACCTTCCTATGGATGTTGGACATGTTGTACTATTTTTTGTAAACATTGATGGCATATTTGATTGATATATATATATATATATATATATATATATATATATATATATATATATATATATATATATATATATGGATATACATTTTGGATCTATATGATGTTCACACGTGATGATGATTTTGATGTATTTTATGGTGTCTAATTTATATGCTGTGACAAACTCTTGATGATTTATGTATGTGTAATGGTATCTTGATGTGATAAATGCCAATCCAACACTAGATTATCCATATTATCTTCTATTTGATTGAACTGTCGTGGAATATGTGTAAATGTGATTGAATCAAAATGTCGAGATAAAATTCTAACTTGCAGGTATTTGCAGAAGAGGCAAGGATCGTAGACACGGTACACATTGTTGAGATGAAGGACCACGAGCTGGGAATTGAGTAAGATGCTAAGGTGATGAATATGACAGTGATTGGCTTCAACAAGGAGGCCAATGACGAATGTGTATTCGACTTGGTTGTTGGTTCCTGAGCCCAAACATATGCCGCTGGAGTGGAGTAGTTCATGTGAGGGGGTATAGAGAGCCCAAGTGGCCCAAGCGAGATTTTGTGTCCGTCGGCTAGCTCTGTCAGCATAATCGATGTGGTAGGCCAATGGAGGAGGCATCTGTCAATAAAACAAATGATAGATTAGACGTAAGGCATGGAGGGGAAGGAAGAAGAATAAAAACTCTAAGAAATGTATACAAAAAAGAAAAAGCCTAGTGTAGAAGAGCTACTCTCAGGCGTAAAATTTCTTTAAGTACAACCTGTTGACGTGTTCTTTGAGAGGGTGGCCTTTGGGAGAGGTGAGGATGTATGGGCCTTTAGTGAGGCAATGTTGGATGATGTAAGGTCCATGCCATAATGAATCGAATTTGACATGGACGAGGGTATCATGAGGGATATCGTGAGAAAGGATGAGGTCACCTTTTTTGAATGAGAGAAGGTTGACATGTCGATCGAAGGTGGACTTCGATCGTTTTTTGGCTGCTTCGTTGTTCTATAATGAAGACCGACAGTCTTCACCCAACGATTCTAAGTTCAACAAATGTTGCTCCATTGGAGAAGTGTCAGGTAATAGCTCAATAGCAGTGCGTAAGGTGGTAATTTCGCACTCGATGGGGAGAGTGGCCTTGACCCCATGGACAAGATGAAATGGTGTAAATCCAGTGGCAGTTTTAACTACTGTGCGATAAGCCCACAATGAAGAAAACAACATATGATGCCAATTGGTCTTATGTTTGTTAACCGTGCATTGTAACATGGTTTTGAGGACCTTGTTGACCACCTCTACCTGTTCGTTGGAATGAGGGTAGTATGGGGAGGAGAACTCGTGGGAGAAGCCTAACTTGGAGGAGAGTTTGATGAAAACCTCATTATGGAAGTGTTTCCCTTGATCGAAGACTAACTGTAGTGGGACCCCAAAGCGGGAGATGATGTGATTAAAGAAAAAACGTGATGCAGTGTTAGCAGTGTTGTTGAAGGTGGGCATAGATTCTTCCCACTTGGTGAAGTAATCAATTGCCATGATAATGTACTTGTGTCCATTGCTGGATGGAGGGTTACAAGTCATGAAGTCAATGCCCCATTTTCAAAAGGGGCCGACAGTGATGACCGAGTATAAAAGAGTGGGTGGCGCTCGGGCTTTGTGGGCATAAAGTTGGCATTTGTCATAGGGTTTCACAACATGGATATAGTCATGAAATAATGTGGGCCAGAAGTAGCCTGCTTGAATGATTTTCTAGGTGGTGTACATCCCTGAGAGGTGGCCTCCACAAGCACCGTTGTGGAAATCATTCAAGACTCTATCGGCTTCGTTGATGGTCAAACATCAACGAAGTATGGTGTCGACCCCTCATCGATATAATATATCACAGATAAGGAGGTAGCGGGGGCCATGGTGGTGAATATGTCGACGATCGTCCAGGGAAAGGTGGTTTCCAAACTTCTGTGTTCAAAGGTAGACGAGGAGATCGCCGTACCAAGGATCATCCGAGGGGATGTAAAAGAGATGTTCGTCGGGGAAGTCTGTATTGATGGGAGAACTGGTAGTATCGGAGGGAAAGGCCGTAATGAGTTCGGTGAGGATGAGGGATTTATTGCTCTTTGGTGTTGAAAATTTGAGGTCGTACTCCTGAAGGATGACGATCCATCGTGAAAATGTACCATTCATTTTCCGACGACTGAGCAAGTATTGCACGGGGTTGGAATCTGCTACAAATTTGGTAGTGCGAAGCAGGATGTAATGGCACAGTTTATGGACTGCGAGGAAAAATGTAAGGGCAATTTTTTCTTCGTGATTGTACTTGAAGGGTGGACCTGAAAGATTTTTACTAATGTAGTAAATGACATGCTCATGGTCACCATATCCTAATTGGACGAGAACTACTGCTACTGAGACGACTGAGGCTGATAAGTAGAGGATATAGTCACAGTCATAGTTGGGTGGACTAATCAGCGGGGCATTGGAGAGTGCCACTTTTAAATCATCAAAAGCGGTTTGGGCATGTTCATCCCATTAGAGTGGAATATCATGGCACAATAAGTAAAGGAAATCGTGTGCACAAGTGGCATAATCGGGGACAAAGCGACGTAGAAAGTTATCTTTTCCCTGTAGGCTTTGGAGTTGGCATAGATTCCGAGGTCGAGGAATTTCGGTGATGGCTTGGAACTTGAGGGGGTCGACAGTGATGTCACATTGGGAAATGATGAACCCAAGGAGGTGTTCGACTGTGATGCAAAATACACACTTGAGGGGGTTCAAGTGTATATTGTACTGATGACATATGTGAACGACGATGCTTAATTCATCTAGATGTTGAGTGCGTTTCTTGGATCGAGTGATGAGATCGTCCAAGTAGGCGAGGATGATTTGAACCAGATCATGAAAAACTTATGTCATGGCCCATTGGAATGTTTCATCGACATTCTTGAGGCCAAAAGGCATGACGCGATATGCAAAAATACCCCATGGGGTAGTAAATGGGGTTTTGTACTGATCGGCTGGGTGAATATGGATCTGGATCTGGTTGTAGCTAGAGAAACCATCCATGAAGGACAAAGCCTCGTGGCCAGCACAATCATCGATAATTTGGTCAATAAAAGGAGTGGGAAAAATTGTCTTTGGGACATGCGTGATTGAGATAAAAAAAGTCAGTGTAGATGTGAAAAGTGCCCTGTTTTTTGTTGATAGGGATGGGGTTGGAGACCCATGACGTATATGCGATGGGGTATATGAACCCTGCAGCGTGTAATTTGTCAATCTCAGCTTTGATGGCCACTTCTTTGGATGGGTGTAATGGGCATTGCTTTTGTCGTACAGGGGTGATATCAGGCCATGTGTCTATATGATGTTCGAAAATAGAGGGATCGAGGATGGGAATCTTTGTGTAAGACCAAGAAAAAATGTCCCGGTATTCCTGGAAGAGAGCTTTGTAGGCTATGATTTCTTTAGGAGAGCATGCGGTGCCAATGGTGATTTCCTCTATGATTCCATGTTTGATGGAAATATCGATTTTGATGGTGGGGGAAATGTTGGCCATGATTCCTTCTTACAAAGCGTCAGGGGCATGCATAGGGTTATTGAACCAATCTATATGTTCTGATGGTAAAAAATCTTTGGTTTTGATTGCGTATACAAAGTTTTGGTTAGGAGGCGTAAAGGCTTCCTGGGAAAGAAAGAGCGCTATGTGATGGAGTGGATCCCATGGGAAATCGAGGGTAGTTAATTCCTCGAGGATGTCTTCATTGCAGTGGAACTATCAAGAATATAGGGGATCCAAGGGAGTAACATTGGTGCACCTCACATCATAAAAAATTAGAAAAAGGAGGTATAAAAGAAAGAGAAGGGTGCACCTCTCATCATCCAAGTGTCATTATTCACTTTAAATTTGAACTCTTGAGCTAAACAACTTACGTTTTGAGGGTTTTGAGTTAACAAACCCTAGAAACGAGCAAGGAGGTTAAAGATTCTTCTGTTCCTGGTTCAAGCTTGGCCAAGGAGGTGAAATATACCTCCCTCACCATTCTAATCCAGTCATAGGTATTCAACATGCAATATTTAGAGTTTGATTTACATATCTGAGGGTTTTCCAGCAGTAGGGCATATCATTAGAAGAGAAGAAGCTCGATTTTATTAGAGGAGGCTTGATCTGTAGTTCTCTACTATTGGAAGTCCATTGCTAGGGTCATATCTCCCTTTTTCATCTTTTACACTAAGGGTTTTCCTCTTAGATGATTTTATTTGGCTTGGGATAACTTTTTGAATGAGGACGCAACTCCCATTAAGGATACTCATATATCTAAAGGAAACCTTGGGGTTTTTCACTTAAACATGTATCCTCTCTACTTTATAGCCCCCAATATACAACTTGAGGGTATTTTGGTAGCATTTGGAGGCCATTTACTAGGAGGCCTAAATATTGAGCATTTCCAGCCAGTCAAGGCCATACCAATTCCAAATCCATCCAACTAGGGTCGTACCAGTAGAGATATGAAGGAATCCATTCAGAAAGGGAAATAAATTAATCTTGTAATCAACTATATTCAGTGGGTTAATACCTAGGGTATTTATATATTCGATATTGTACTAGCTCTGCAAACCCATGTATGAAGATCACTTATTCTATTTAAATAAATTCTAGATCTAAAGCTTGTTATCTTTGTTTATGTGTTTTATTCATTATCCCGTGTTCCATACTCGGTGTGATGTCATCTATGCAATAAAACTCAGAAAAAAACTTCATCCCATATTTATGTAATAGAAACCTACAAAAAAAAACACCAAACAACAAGCATAAACCCTAGTTCCATGCCAAAATTTGGTTGGGGACATTATAGGGTATACCTTAGGGAAGGCCCACAATAAATCTTGTGATGCCATGATTCCATTATCTGGGATTTCGTTTCAATAGATTCGCCATATGAACTTATTTTTCATCAAAGGATGGAAATGGAAAGGGAACTTACCTTAGGTGGAGTCGCCAGTCAAGCAAGTGGTAAGGGATTTGGGATCAAATATTGTCAAAGTGTCATTAGGGCACGAAAGAGAATTCAAAATCCTCCTCGATAATGATGCCAAAATGTTATCACACAGATTGTAGGTTGATCAAAGCTTGACCCAATCCACAAATGTGGGAAAACTGTGAGAGTATATACCCATTGTCCACTTAGATAGACACTCTCCACACTTTAGTGATGATGAAAATCACCACAAGGGGGGAATCCCGATGACCCTAGGTGGATTTAGATGGAAAGTGATATGATGGAAGATGAAACCCTTATAGTTCAAAGTGAGAAGGTGATGGAGGGATTGGGAATGGTCTTTTTGATTAAGGGAGGATTCTAAAGTGTAGTGTACCTTCACAAGAGTGTTGTACTTTCCCAAGACAAGACAAAATAGAGATACACAAGCCCAAATATCAAGTGTACAAGAAAGTAAAGCTTGTTTTTCTATATAGCAGAAGTAAAAAAGAATATATATCAACAAGTAAATGATAATAATGGATTCTAAATGAGTCAATTGGGTTTATCATGAGTGGTTTGTGCTAAGGGGTGTTCCCCCCCCCACCTAGGTTCAATTCTCACAAGTGACATGTTGAGCTATTAGATGAGAAAGCTATCGAACAAACCTCGACTTTACCCCAAGTAACATCCTATAAATAATGTGAATTTTCCAGTGGGTTTCCCTAGACTCTATTCCAAAGTAAAAAAAAAAACTAATGGCTGCTAAAGGTGTCACCCAAAGTCAAGCAAAATATGCAAGAGATAAAGCTAGCAATGACTAGTATAACTCAAGTGAAAGAAGCCAAGAATTTAGTGACAATAGAGGGATTTTAGGTAGTGTTTTTAGATAATTATTGTAACATCCAAGTGGGTGTAGAAAATATTTTCTACAACAACAAATTTCAACCATAAAAATCAGCAAGTAAATAGTAAAAAAGTTAGCCAACAAGTAGTAGAATAATAATAGTGGCTTCCAAGCAAATTTCCATGGTTGAAAAGTGAGTTAAAGTAAAATTTCAAGTGTGTTTTTATTCAACCCTAATGGTTGTAGAATAAATTTATAGAAACAAAAAGATATAATTATCCAAGCTAGATTCCCTAGAGGCTCAAGCAGGCCTAAAGAATGTAAAATTGATTCCACTTCAGACAATTGAAATATCTTGAAAATTCATGCATTATAATGCAAGTATTTTATTTCTCCAATGAAATTTTTAGATTAGTTATTTAAATATATTGGGTAAATGGAGTCTTGGTTATAAGAGTTGTATCCATAATATCTCTAGGGAGGTAATCCCTTTTACTTCATAGAGCATGCAAAACCAATAAAGGTAAATCTAAGAGGGTGTAAGCCCTTTTACTCCTCCTAGCAACCTTGTAAAGTTTGAATTATCAAACAAAAAATAAGATGAATATTGGTGGAGGGTGTATGCCCTTATACTACTATACTACTCCAAGAGTTCTAGACAAGAATACAAATGAAACAAGAAGAAAATACCAACAAGTGCAAAAATCTTCTTACCAATTCCACAAGATAGCAAGAACAAAACCCTAGTTTACCAAGAAATTTCCATCAACATGAAAGAGAATAAGCCTCCAAGATGTGTACACCATCTTAGCTCACATATATACCAAGACAAACATCCAAAATGTTTCACAAGAGAGAGATAGTCCAAAATTCCCAAAGAGAGTGAAAATTTCAGCCAAGTATGTCTTCTCTAATGAGAGAACTATGTTAAAATGAAATGATTCAAACATTTATTTATACAAGGATTATAAAATTAGTTTGTCCACTTTAAGTTAGGGTAAACCATAAAACAAGGGGGATGACCCCCTTAGTTTTTCCCCTTTACAATTTTAATTTGAATTTTGCACAAAAAATAAACCCTAAAGGTGACATCAAGCCCTTCTAGGGTGACGCCCTTGCATAATTGGCAAGTCGTTGAGAATAAGGATGAATTCGTTGGGAATCCTAAGGATTTCCCTTCATGAAATAGGGTCTTCTCCATGGTGCAAGGGATACTCCTCATCACGAGGTGCATAATTTTCATAAAATCATCATCACCACCACAATCCATAGCCCCAAATCATGACATAAAACCCTATAAGTGTGGCGTAAGGCCTCCAAAGGAAAGTTGTTGGGATGGAAAGGGATAGGTGTCACTATCCAAGGTGTCCTCTATTGACTCCAAAGGAAACATACATCATCTAGCTGGCCCCGGGGTGTGGGTCATGGAATCCAACCAATGGTATTCCTATGCCAATGAAGGCCCAAGAATGACTTGTTCCTCCAAATTGTCCACCAAGAAAGGTTGTGCAAAGAAAAATGAGTGCACCCTCCAAGTGTCTCAATTAAAATGTATCATGGCAAGTAAACTTGCATTTAATACAATAGACACCTAAACATGTTTATCAAAACTACCTAATCAAATTAAAAAAGTGCTCAAAGACCCTATGCAACTTGCCAAGTTTAGATATGGGAGGGTTTTCAAGGTGACCTATTGGGTAAGTCATTCCTTATGTCAAGGAGTGTTTCCCAAGTGGACACTCTCTAAGTCATGTGAAAAATATGAAGTGGATGGGGGAAATACTTTTGGGCATGGGGTTCATGAAAAACAAGGATTCCTATTGTCTCATTTATGGGTGCCTTTGTAAAGGCTGTGTTGCACCTTCGTTTTCAATGCAACGTTTTTCCAAGCCCATTATTTTCCATTAATTAATTATAGTCCATAAAAATTGGGTAATTCAAATGGGTAACATAATACTTGAAGGAAGTACCACAATGTCACTTGAATCTGTAGGTACATAGAGTGACATATAGGTAAAACTAAAGGTATAACACACTTGTGTAGATCCCTCAACAAGTGGGACATTTATATATGTGAAATTTTCTTTTGCTAGTATTTAATTATTTTTAGAGAAACATTTCATTTTCTCAAGACCTCTTTGGGAAAGCATCCAAAATGTTATATTTTTGGATTTTATATTTTTCCAGCTACATTCCCTCTTGGCCTTCAACCCCTTCTTCCCATGAAATGAGGTACAATCCGTTCTTGGGTTAGTGCAAATGAAAATCCCAAAATATAAGGAGATGAAAAGGACGAAGTGTGAAAAATGATAAGTATGATCGGGAATGACACGATGACACATCAAGGAGACTTTCCAGTAGAAAACCTTTACCCAAGAGTGACCACTTACTAGGGAAGAATGTCAACCACTAAGGTAAAACATGACAAAGAACATAATTTCCAACTAGACATTCTCTAATCAAAATCAACTTTAAATGCAACATACTCAAATGCCTCAAGTATTAAACTTACACTTTCCACGATACCTTACTTGTACCTCATGGATCCCAAGACCCATTATCTTCCAGAAGAAAGCTGATGTGGTGAGTTACATCGTGACGAACCAAGGATGTGTGGTGGTGAAGTGGGTCTTTGTCTATGGATGTGGACACTATCAGTCATTCATCTCTCGGTACTCCATGTCTACAACCTAAGGGCCTCACGACATCATTTCCTCAGTTATCCCTATAAATATGGGATAACAATGAAAACCCACTACCACCTCAAATTTATTGTGGTAGATTGAAGGAGATCAACAATGAGGAGAATTCCTAGAATCGGCCCACACTTGCAATATGATACAATAACACACTAATCAACGAAAGAAAGAAGAAGAGGAATACCAAGGGGTACATGTTGAACAAAACATTTCTTGTGTGTCATTGCTGCAAGAAGAGAGGCCATACCATAGACCTTTCTTGGTATGTAGATACATTCTCACATTGTAGAAAGAAAGACCATTGTGAGGCATCTTGCTGGAAGAAACAAGACATGTTCTACAAGATTGATTGTTTTAAGAAGTTGAATGGAAATAAGGCTTCTCCCATCCAACAAAATACATAGAGGTACATGGAGAGGAGTATGTCAAGATGTCCTTGGAGCAACACCATTTTTTTTTCCACCACTATAATTTGAGTGGTCATTGGGAAGCAAAGTGTTGACAACTTCATCTGGAGCTTCACCCTAGAAACTGCACAACCATGAGAAGTGTGTAGAGAGTGAATATTGAGGAAGGGGAAGAGTTGCACAAATCTCCAGTCAAAGTGACATAAGTTATCCAAGGAGAGATAAAATAACAAGAGAAAAACAAAACATATAAGATGAAAAACAGGTTGATGCTGAGAGTAGCCAAAACCTCATTCGTGTTTCCAGTATTGTATCTGAAGAACTGTTGTAGTCCAAAAATGTCTTACCTGTGCATACAAGACATTGGAATTTCCACTTACATACGTTTCCAAAATACTCCTGAGGCTTCCTCTTAAAAAGCAACTTTTTGGATAGTGTACGCTCCCTGCTGCACTAATAGCGCGTGTACACATGCGTGTTGTATGCTAGTTAGCCCACGTTTACCTCCAAAAGTTGCAAAAAGTATAAAATTGCAAGGAATTCGGCGAAGTTTATGGGATATAGAGGGTTTCCTAACCATTTTACCCCTTGTATCTATCTACAAACCGAATAACCATCTTTTTCTCACATAAAAAGAGGTCTTGGGGTGTCATTTGACAAGACAAGCAAGATAATAAGAAAACTCTGCCAAAATCCCTTCCCCTTATTAGCCCAAGTTTTGCATCCTATTCTGATATTTGGCCTCAACATTCCCCTCTAGCCCTTTCTCCTTTCCCAAGTCATAATTTGGCTGTGAGAAGAAAGTGTGGGATTGATGCACTTGGAGCCATGATAGAGGAGCATGGACTTGGCTTGTGGAGCGATTGTTAACAAAGGTTGTAATCATTTTTGTCTTGAAACTTAATAAAAGAGTTCATTCTTATCCCAAAATATTATGTCTACATGATTTTATTGATTTATGCATTTATGTCCATATCTAAATCTTGAAAGTGATAAGTAGAGAGTGCATGTGTTGTAACATTGTTTTCCTAAGCTTTTGCAGGTCAACTTTGGGAGGAGACCCACAATCTAGGAAGCTGCAAAGACAAAAGAGGTATACACCGACCACAAGGACTAAAGGTGCACCCATTGACCTTATTTCCTCTCTCTTGTCATTTCGTTTAGATAGTTTTGGGGTAGCTTAAGGGTAGAACAATATTTTAAGGGAAGTCAACGCTCTGCATGTACCTAGATCCAATATAGGGGGATATCCCCCATAACAAGAACCCCATCTTGGATTTGTGTCGAAGAATGGTGCACAAAGGTCAATGAATTTAGAGGATTTATTGAGAAATCCATGGTGTTCTTGCAAGCATGAGATGACAAATCTTACATTGCGTACGTTTGGAAAATCCCAACCCAACCACCAAAATGGAGACAACTGAGAGAGCACCTACCCACTGTCACCTTAGGCAAGTGTTCCTGTCACTTTAGAGATGATAATATCACCTCAAGGGGGGAATCTCGGTGATCCTAGGGGAAAATGGGATGGAAATTTATATGTATGAATGGAAACCCCTATAGGTCGAGTTACTATATGGAAGAAGGATTAAGAATGAGTTTCAAGAAAGGTTTAAGGTTTTCAAGTCCTTGGGTACTTGCTGAGAGTGTTTGTACTTGCCCAAGACACAAGAAAAACCAACTGTATGCAGTATATATTAGGTGGACAAGCAAGTTAAGATTGCTTTCCCTAATTGTAGTAGTAAACATAAATATATATCAGAAATGAAATCAAGTAACTACTGCATATTTAACCACTTAAAGCATCAAATATTAGTTGAGGTATAAATCATAAGACATGTAGATAAGTTCTCAACACTTTAACACAACTTTAGTGGTATTTATATGGTTGTAAAGATGATTTTTCAAAATATATTTATGACAACAAGTGGCTGTAGCAGTGATTTTTTACAGAAGCACATTTTACCCCAAGGAATTAGCCAAAAAAATTCCCAACAATAGCCAACATCAAGTATATTAACAATAACAACTTTCCAACTATTTCCAATGGTAAAAGAGTGAGAAATTAATCTTGAAAAAGAGAGTTTGTTGTAGAATAAATTTGTAACAACAACAAGGTATCCTTGACCAATCAAAACGCCCTAGTGGCTCAAGCAAGCAATTAAGGAAAATAATTGATTCCACTTTGAATAAATTCGATATCTCATAAAATCACGTATTTCAATGCAAGTATTTTACTTCTCCAATGAAATAAAAGATTAGATTAGTGCCTTTAAAATTGGGTGAATGGGGTATTTAACACACAAGTTGGATCAACAAGATCCATAGGGGTGTAAATCCTCTTACTTCCTAGGGTATTCCAACCAACTTAGGGTAAATCTAGGATGGTGTACACACTTGTACTTCTCCTAGAAACCCTTGCTAAAAAATGACTTGAAACCTTAACAAAAAGATGAATAAATGATGGAGGGTGTATCCAACATACTCCTCCTAGGGTTTTCACCAAAAATAACCAAATATAAGAAATAAAGGAACTAGCATATGTATATTTTCCTTACCAATTCCAAGAAATGATATTTCAAACCCTAGTTTGCCATGAAAAATATCATCCAAGAGTAAAAGAGCAAGCCTTCAAGAGGTGCAAATCACTTCTTCTCATCCATTCACCAAAATATAACACCATAAATCATTTGAAAGAGAGATAGATACAAAAATTCACAAGTATAGCGAGAATTTCAGCCAAGTATCCTTCTCAACATGGGAGAGCTATGTTATGAAATGAGATTCACATGATCTCTATTTGTACAAAAAACTTAAAACATGGTTTGTCCACTTAGCAAGGGTAAAAAATATGATAAGGGGGTCAAAAAACCTTATCTTAAGCCTTGCATCAAATAATAATATTTAATTTTCACTTTAATGCAATAGAAACCATAAAAAAAGGATGACATCACCCCTTTAGGGGACATTTTGACACCTTGAACAAGTTGTTGGAGAAGAGAATGGTGGTATTTGGGGCTCCTTGATCCTCCTCATAATGTGCTAAGGTCAATTCGTTCCTCCTCTGACAAAAACATGCCAAGTGTCAATGTGCAATAACTCCATCATGATCAAACCCCCTCAAACATGATGTCAACCCTCAAACGATGACATTTTCCCTCGCCTACGCAAGTTGTTTGGGTATTAGGGGCTAGATAAGATCCTCCATGATGCCATGTAAGCCTCCAAAGGAATGTCTCTATAATCCGATGTGTGGGCCTACAATATCCAACCTGTCGGCTCCTTTCCCCATGGAATCTCAAGCTAGGCTTGTTCTCCCAAAATTGGCCACCAAGAAAGGTCCTACAAAACAAAAGCGTACACACTCCAAATATCTCAAGTCAAAGATATCATGACAAGTGTAAACCACATATAATAATAAAGTCACCTAAACATGTGCATCAAAACTACCTCATCAATTTAAACAAATTCTCAAAAACCCTATACAATTGGCCAAGTTTAAGTGTGGGAGGGGTGTTATAGAAGTCCTATTGGGTAGAAAAAATCACTCAAGTAGGGGATGCTCCCAAGGATGGCATTTCAAGGTCATGTAGTGGATGATGATGTGGAAGGGTTTTAGACTTCATATGTCAATGAATTTCATGACATACAAGGGCTCATATTATCTCATTTATGGGTGCCTTTGTACAGGGTGTGTGGCACCTCTGTTTGCGATGCAGTTTTTCCAAGTCCATCTTCTTTCCATTATTTATTTCTTTCATGTTTTAAGGAACGCATTGAAGGACATTGTCCTGGCTTGGTGTCCAGATAATGACAATTTCATTCACAAATATGTCACGAAAATGAGAAGGATAGATCGTGATGAGATCCCATTTCTCTCAGTTGTGTAACTGAGAGCCACTACCATGGCTTGGTGACTAGGTGATGGTAATGTCATACCGCTAAATACCCATGATTAGGATAGTTTGACTCATGAGGAGGCCTCTCATCCTCCAACTAATCCCTTAAGAATTCATTATCAATTATTTTTGTAGGCCCCCATTTTCTTACAGAGAAGCATTTCATTTCTTTCTCAAGGATCCTTGGGTGAAGCATATGTAAGGTCTATATTTAGGCTTTTATCTTTTTAGCCAAAACAAATCCCTCTGGGCCTTCAACCCCTTATTCCCATGAAATGAGGTACATTCCCTTCTTGGGTCGCTAAAGTCAAAGGGACTAGAAGAGGACAATATGATGGGAGTGTAATGAGCAGAAGGTGGTACGTATGGTCGAGAATGGTACAACAACCTTGTTGACAATAAAAATCACAACAAAGATTTTGCCCGCAAAGTATTGCTAAGAGCCCATTATTTAAAACTAATGATATATATATATATATATATATATAATACTAGTAGGTGGGACCCCCTTGTAGATTGGAGGATTAGAGATAGACTTGTTACACATTTTATGTTGTTGTTCGATGTTGCTTGTAGGATTCTATATGATTGATGGTGAAATATTGGTTTTATTTGCGCCATAATAGCAGATGGATAATGCATGTTATATATGGGGTTTCGTTACTCTAAGCTCTAAATTCCATGACACGATGGCTTATGTTAACTGTTATTACAATTTCTATTGGCACCTTGATTCTTACACTGCATAAGATACATGTTAGTAACAACAAATAAGAACAATGGAAAAGAGACCTATGAAAAAATCTAAGGAAGATAAGATATACTATACTATGCTATGCTATACTATTTGCATCGAAATTAAATAAACTAGGTTAGTCCTAACTAACAATGTTAGTGGGTTTATTGAGTTATATGAAGGCACACTTGATATACATTATGGTATGATTTGGCAATGGTTAATATGATATCGGGTGGCACATTTGGAAAACAATGGATGTTAGTTTCATGGCAATGGATTAATGGAATGGGTTAATGTTGGTTGGTTGGCGTGTACTATGTAATTGAATGGGGAGATGATGGAAGCGACGTGCATTTACTGCACGTCACTCCATACCTCCCCCACTGGCCATCATCCTAGCTTGGCTATTATTCAATTGTTTTTCGTTGTGATTAAGCTCCGATATTCAGGCGAGGAAGGAGCTACTCGACCAAGCTCATATTTTTAAGGCCATTTGGTTATAGGTATGTTTTTTTCCGCCATCCATGAACTCACTCGGTTTATGAAATAATTATTGGCTTGATGATGTATTGGTATGTGTTTTTCTTAAGGCTGACAATTATGTAAACTCATGGTGTTTCTCTGGAATAGTTGTTTGTGTGTTATTCATTGCAAATGATAAATTTGGTGGTCGAAGTCATGATTTCATTGATTATTTTGAGTGGTTGAAGCCACAAAGGCTCTTTGTTGTCTTTATGGGTTTTTATTGAGAGGTTTCATTCCATCTAGACTTGCTGGCCATCTCCTCACAATTTTATAACCATACCCGGTCGTATTTGGTGTTATGGGGTTGTTGTGTTTGATTTTGAACCACCTTGGGTCACTGCATTTCGTTTTCCACCTGGTCGTGGGCTCGTTTTATGTTATTGGGTTATCCATAGTTGGTTATAGTGGTTATTATGCCTAGAGGCTTGCTTTAAGGTTGGTTTCTATTACATGTCTCTGCATTGCTACTAGCATTATTCAGTTTTGGGGAAAACCACAAGGGTTATGCCGATGCATGTTCTTGGTATTGTTTAGTGGCCATTAAGAAACCTCTTCTTCTCTGTTCATAGTCCCTCCTGCCTGAGGTCAAACTATCACCCTATCTTGCAAGATAATGGTTATGTGGTATGTGTGTCCACCATGTTGTCTCGAAAGTTTCTCACCTTCTGTTGATATAATCGACTCTGGTCTCCCTGTGTTTTAATGATCAAGCAAACCCTTGACTATTTTCTTGTATTCATTGGTACTGAGCCCGATTTTGATTAACTCAAAAGTCACTCTGTCGATTATCTGGTTGATTGTTATATTTTTTGGGTAGTATTACAATGGTTTGATTATGGACTCGTCTCTGTTGATCGGGTTGATTACATAATTACACTCAGAAATGATGATTGGTGTATATTTGACGCAGTTATTTGTTGTGAGAGTTGATTCGATAACTTAGCATGGTTTAATTGTTTGGTTAGAGAAGTTGTAAAAGGAAATGAAAATGGGCTTACAGTCGCTGCCTCCTTCTGTTGGATTGATAACTCAACATTGTTTTATGGTTGATTGGGAGTATGTTTCCTTGCATTATGCGTTGGTGTGTATGTTTCCTACAATGTGTTATGAATTGAAATAATGGTCGTTGTTACTGTGTGTTTAAATTGCCCGATCAGATTATTGCAATTTAAAGTATTGATGGTTGTGGCTTGGCTAACCACTGTGTGTGATTTATGGATATCGTGCATCACATATTTTTATTGCACCATCAGAGATGGGCACGGGGTTTTTAGTAGTATGGTATTATTTCAATTTAATTGTTAAGATTGGTTGAAGGAATGGAATCAGACACATTTTTAAAAGGAACTTGTGTCTATGTTTGATTTGAGGATTTTTTTTATGGACAATGGTTGATGGTCTTGATGTAGAATAGAGTTGAAACAAATTACCGTGTGTTCATTGTAATTGTTTTAAATATTAAATATTAAATGGAAGAAGCGAGAGGAAGCATAAATCTTTTTACATGATGTTTGAAAAACTGATCAATTCTGAGTATGACGACACTGTATAAGTAAAAAGTGTTGAATATTTAAATGTGAACAGTGAACACGTGTTAACACAATAATTGTTTAATTAGTGTTGGATTGTTTGCATTTAGTACATAATTGTTTTATGGATTAATTAATTAACTCTACGAACAATATTCATTCTTCTCCCTACCATTATTTCAATTTTCACACATTACAATCCCCTCACCTTCCCATATTCATTATCCACCCCCTGTTCCTAAATTTAATTATAGTTAAGAGAAACTCAATATTATAACAGTTTAAAAGATCACACAGGGATGAATTACAATAATGCATTATTTTGGTTTACGATACAGTTGATTGTTTGATGTATGTGAGCAATAATCATGATCTTTTCCCCCTCATTTTAACATTTTTCGCTCAATAAAACCCCTCACATATCCCATAACCCTTATTCACCCCCTGCTCATTAATGACTAATAAACGATTGTATGGATTGGATTGTATGAGTCTGATATGTTGCTGAGCCAAAATTTATTTCATATTTTAAAAAGAGTTGTCATGTATGGATGTTAAGAAACTATTTGATAATCAATTATGCATACAAGAATGAGATTTTCAATCAAAAGGTTGAAAACTGAGGCCACCATGCCCCTGACAAAGGAAAATCCACTACTTCCCCTTCCTCACCTTCAAATGACTCTGATAAATTTGTGTCCTCCCGCATGCATTTGAGAGATGATTGCTCTCATGTGACCAATGAGATTAGGCCTAAAGGCTCCACACAACCTATGGTAAATTCAGAGAGATCAAAAGGTGACAACAACAACAAGGGAAAGATAGCCTCCTAGACTAGAAAATATGGATTTTGAGTTTTATTTATTAATTGTTGAGAACACTTGACTTTTGAAATTTTGGGCAACACACAATTTTTTTGGATATATGGGTAATATATTTTTGGAAATAATTTCAATTATCGTGGAGATAAATTGCCAAATATGAATGTGATAATGGGAGTCACAAGGAGGGATGTTTTATTTGATTAAATAGTTGTGTTATGGTTGTTGAAATCTAAAGGGAGTCACAAGGGGTCCCACTTACTAGTTATTATTTATTTAAAACCCTTATTATGATTTATTACTTTTCCCCCTTAACTAAAAGTTGGTTGAGTTATTAGTTAACTTAACTAAGGAATTAGTTCAACTACGTCAACCAATTCTAATTTTCTTAAAGGAAAAAGGAAAGGGAGGAACACTAGTAGAATAGAAGGAGAAGCATACTAAGGTATGCTCTTTGAATTTTTTGAGATAATTCAGTTTTCATTGATTTCTTAATTTATTCAAGGCCTAATTCTTTTTTATGCTAGCAGGGTCTTATTGTAGACAACAAGATTCAGGGCTGAATTACATCATTCAAACACTTGTTTTTCAGAGGTGTTGATCTATCTTTGATAGTCTGTGTAGACTTGTCTGTTTGTGAATTAGTTTTCATGACTGACGAAGGATATTGTGCAGAGTCGAGTGGGAAACAATATGTGGCAAGCTGATCCAACTTTTCAAGTTTAGTTTTTTGATTTTCTGTTAGAAGTCCTTTTGTATGTTTCATCGGGGACGTCTAAGTTTGACTTTGGTCCAAAATTCCTCAGGAAATTTTGTAAAGAGAGCAATTCTTTGATGAATTGGAATGAAATAAAGGATTTCTTTATGTCTCATATATTTTGATTATTGACTTGGTGTCTTCACTTATGTCTCTATATTTATTTCAACATCTGTTATGTTCAGAAAAACACATAAATAATGAATTTTTCAGCAAGTTTTATTTATAAAAAACCAGCCTAAGCTCTTGTAATCAATACTCGTGAGTTATGACATTAATTTTGATGGATATAAACATAGGGTGATATTCCCGTCTATTTTTCTTTAGCCAAGCATAATCTGAAAATGATTGAGTAAGATCATTTCATATCTTTTCCTCAACAAATCCCTCTAGGGACCCCTAGTCACAAACCTTCCCCAAAGGTTGGTTTCTTACTAGGAAATTTATGACACTCACCAAGGTGAAACAAGGTCAAAATAATAACGTCCAAGCATGTGTTCTATAATCAAAAGTAGCTCAAATACAACATCTTTAAATTCCTTAAACATTAGGGTGATTACCTGCCACAATACCTGACTTGTACCACATGGAGTAAGACCTATATGTCTTCTAGAAGTTAGCCAGTGTGGTGGATGCACTAAAAATAGATCAGAATGTGGTGATAGTGGGATTCCATATGTGCAAGTGGAAATTTTTGGTCATGTGGTCTCTCGAAACTTCATATCTACAACCTCAGGGCCTCGAGACATGATCTCCTTACTTATCCCACAAAATGGGGATGACATCTGGCTCGTACTTGGGGACATGTGCTCACCGTAGAGTGTGTGAGAACCAAATAATATATTGGTGGACTTGTGCCTACACTGAAACAAGAAACCATAAAATATAGGGTGGTTCTATCACCCTTCATTCATATACATCAAAATCCAAATGGAAACTAATCTAGAAAAGAAAAAATTAGCATTTTTTCAAAAATTTCTAAACTAAGTATGAAATCAATATGCAAGTAAAGAGAAATGAAATATGAAATGAATCTAAACTAATATGAGAAATCAATTTGAAAATGAAAGGAAATCAAGATGACTTACCTACTAACCTGGGGCCTTAGGTCCCTGAAGGTCAAGTGATAGGCAATGTCAGGAGAAGTCATACAACCAATGAAACCAATTGATAATCTCATCAAAGTATCTCCCCCTATGCTTAATTATGTAAAACACCAAGGATAATTCAAGCACGTAATGATCATGAGCATAAATATATATATAATCAATTGTGAAATGAAACTCATGGAGATGGGTGGGAGGGAGTAAATCCTGCTGGAAAGAATAACTGTCAGTCTGATCATCTTTCCTGAAAGTGTAACCACAAGCCTTATCATTCCATATTTGATGAGGGATACTATATGTAGAAGATGGCTCATATTTATCCTTATTAACATGATCACTTCTTCCCGAAGACCGAAAAGATATGAGATATCCCAAGAAGGGATTATTATTTCCCTGAGAACGAGGGATGAGGTAAGGGATATGCTCAGGTCTAGAGAAAGAAAATGTGGCCGCTTCATCTGTGAATCCTTCTAGTAATACTCAATATGAACATAATTCCTATTTGTAGAGTGATCCTCTGATCAATTTGAGATGGCCATGTCCTGAGATTCCTCATACAACAAGTGTGCATTCCCAAAAAGATATGCATCACAAGTCCCAATCGATGACTGGAAATGATCATGAAAATACTACAACCATTCATCCTCGAATAAATATGTAATCATGTCATCATCAGGCTGTCAAACATATGAATCATATATGCATGAAAAGTAGTCCTCTGAAGATGACAAATCAAACCCCTTTTCTCGAGGGATACCCTCGATGTCGTAAATGGGGTCTCTATAAAAAATAAGACGACCAAAATCCCACCTGCATCTACCACTCTGTATGAAAGTGTCTATATGCTCATCAACCATATCGAAGGGTTATTTCATAAGATAATCACTGTGATTGAAAATGACCATCTCTTTGTCCTTATGTGTAGGAAGAAAAAGGGCTAGGGTGGCTTCAACTAGATCTTCAAAGTATTCATCACTGAGGCTGATTACTTCTTCAACTTCATGTGCGGGATAAAAAAAAGGGTAGAATGAAATCATCTTCTTCAAGCGGGAACACATATATCTATGTCTCCTTCTACTTATCTGGATATTTTACTTTATCAAGGTCTTATTCTTCTTGGAAAGTTTATCCATGGATATGTTCTTTAATTGAGTCTTCGTTATATTTAATAGGATTAGAGAATTCACCATCTCAATCTTAATCTCTAAGGAGTTTGTAGACTTCCTTGGGCATGGAGAGAGGTTCATCATCATTTGTGAAGTTTTCCTGATACCCGTACTTCTCGGTCACAACATTGTATAATGAATTTCTTCCATAATATGCAATGGCTACTTCCCATGATGAGTTTAATGTAGGCGTTTCCTCATAATTTTTGAATATGGCGTCATACTCTTCTTCTCTCTGTTGACAAAAATTAACTAGAAAGTCCTTGTCAAGACAAAATTTTATCAGTTGTTCACAAAAATCGTAATCTTCTTCTATGCTTTCCTTGAGGCACTCAAAACTTTCCTCATTGCTATTGTCAATTTATTGTCTTTCAATTGTTGTTTCAACAAAATATGTAAGAAGTTTTTCTCTCAGGACTTGAATAGGATCAAGGTCAAAACCTTCTCTCGAAAAATCATCCTCTAGGTCCTGAATTATATCTTCAACACTTTTAGTTTTTGGTCCCCACCGTTTAAGGAACTCTTTGATGAGGATTTTTAAAGAATATATACTTTTTGGCTTGTAAGAATGGTTGATCCAATACCTTTTTTCACTTCCCAAGGACAACAAGAACAACCATAGGAATACATCCTCATGATGTACACTCTCATAGTAGATGCATCTGGTAAACTCAACTACATGTTCTATGACCGAAAATGGATTACCATCGAACTTTGGGAGGACATCAAATTGGTTTATCAGGCACTTGTTTGGATCTTCGTCAATAGCTTCGACCACTAAGGCCTTGTATGCTTCATGAAAGTTCCACAAATCCATTTTTCCATCACTTAGGGTAATACCTCAATGGATTCGCCAAATGAGATCAAGACTCATCAAAGGATGGAAAGGAGGAAAAGGGAAAAGTGGGTTCTTGGAAGGTGGAGTTTCCAGATGAGCTTCAAGAAGAGCTCATAAAAAATGGAAAGGGAACGTCCTTTAGGAAATCTAGGGAAAAGGATTTGGGATAGCTTGCCAAAGTGTCATTAGGTTTCATAAGAGGATTCCAAATCCTCCCTGACAACGATGCCAAAATGTTATTGCACAAGTTGTAGTTTGAGGAAAACATGAACCACCCAAAAAAATGTCAACAAATGATAGAGAACCTACCCACTGTCAGCCTAGGAAGGTGTTCTTGTCACTTTATATATGATAGAATCACTTCCAGGTGGGAATCTCGGTGACCCTAGGGGGAAATGAGATGGAATGTTCGATGTATGAATGGAAGTCCCTATAGATCGAATTGCTAGATGGAATAAGTCTTAAGAATGAGTTTTAGTAAAGGTTTAAGGTTTCCAATCCCTTGGGTACTTGATGAGAGTGTTTGTAGATGGAAAAAGGCTTAATAATGAGTTTTGAGAAAGGTTTAAGGTTTCCAAGTCCTTGGGTACCTGTTGAGAGTGTTTGTACATGCCCAAGACACAATAAAAACCAACTTATGTAGTATATGTTAGGTAGACAAGAAATTTAAGCTTGCTGTCCTTAATTGCAATAGTAAACATAAATATATATCAGCAATGAAATCAATTAACTACTACAGATTTAACCACTTAAAGCATCAAATATTAGTTGAGGTATAAAGCATAAGACATGTAGATAAATTCTCAACACTTTAACACAACTTTAGTGGTATTTATATGGTCGTAAATATGAGTTTTTCAGAGTATATTTATGACATCCAAGTGGTTGTAGAAGTGATTTTCTACAACAACTTTTACCCCAAGGAATTGGCCAAAAAATTACCCAACAATAGCCAACATCATGTATATTAACAATAACAACTTTCCAACTATTTCCAACAGTAAAAGAGTGAGAAATTTATCTTGAAAAAGAGACTTTGCTTCAGCCCTAATTGTTGTAGCATAAATTTGTAATAGAATTAAGGTATATTTGACCAATCAAAACTCCTTAGTGGCTCAAGCAAGCAATTAAGGCAAATAATTGATTTCACTTTGAACAAATTTCATATCTCGTAAAATCCCCATATTTCAATGCGAGTATTTTC
This sequence comes from Picea engelmannii, assembly GCA_009831015.1. Classification (NCBI taxonomy): domain Eukaryota; kingdom Viridiplantae; phylum Streptophyta; class Pinopsida; order Pinales; family Pinaceae; genus Picea; species Picea engelmannii. The sequence goes on along the minus strand of ML779746.1, from coordinate 907,074 downwards.
CTTCTCCAATGCAATAAAAGATTAGATTAGTTCCTTTAAAATTGGGTGAATGGGGTCTTTAACACACAAGTTGGATCAACAAGATCCCTAGGTGTGTAAATCCTATTACTTCCTAGGGTATGGCAACCAACTTAGGGTAAATCTAGGAGGGTGTACAAACTTGTACTTCTCCTAGAAACCCTTGCTAAAAAATGACTTGTAACCTTGAAAAAAAGATGAAGAAATGATGGAGGGTGTATCCAACATACTCCTCCTAGGGTTTTCACCAATAATAACCAAAGATAAGCAAGAAATAAATAACATATGCAGATTTTTCCTTACCAATTCTAAGAAATGAGATTTCAAACCCTATTTCACCATGCAAAATATCATCCAAGTGCAGAAGAGAAAGCCTGCAAGAGGTTTGCATCACTTCTTCTCATCCATTCACCAAAATATAACACCATAAATCATTTGCAAGAGAGAGAGAGAGAGAGAGAGAGAGAGAGAGAGAGAGAGAGAGAGAGAGAGAGAGAGAGAGATCAAAATGCACAAGTATAGCAAAAATTTCAGCCAAGTATCCTTCTCCACATGGGAGAGCTATGTTATGAAATGAGATTCACATTATCTCTATTTATACAAAAACCTTAAAACATAGTTTTTCTACTTAGAAAGGGTAAAAAATAACATAATAGGTCAAAAAGATTTATCTTACCCCTTGCATCAAATAATAATGATTAATTTTCACTTTAACACAATAGAAACCCTAAAAATGAGATAACGTCACCCCTTTAGGGGATGTTTTGACACCTTGAACAAGGCATTGGAGAAGAGAATGGAGGTCATTGGGGATCCTTGAGCATCCTCATCATGTGCTAAGGTAAATCCATGTCTCCTTCGACCAAAACAAGTTAAGTGTCAATGTGCAATAACTCCATCACCATCAAACCCCCTCAAGCATGACATCAACCCTTAAAAGATGACATTTTTCCTCTCCTACGAAAATCGTTTGAGTACTAGGGGCTAGATAAGATCCTCCATGATTCCATATAAGCCTCCAAAGGCATGTCTCTATAATCCAGTGTGCAGGACTACAACATCCAATCTACGGGCTCCTTTCCCCATGGAAGCCCAAGCTAGGTTTGTTCTCCCAAAACTAGCCAACAAGCAAGGTCCTACAAAACAAAAGGGTATGCCCTCCAAAGATCTCAAGTCAAAGTTATCATGACAAGTGTAAACCAAATCTAATAAGAAAGGCACCCAAACATGTGCTTCAAAACTACCTCATCAAATTAAACAAATGCTCAAAAACCTATACAATTGACCAAGTTTAAGTATGGGAGGGGTTTCATAGAAGTCATATTGGGTAGACCAAATCCCTCAAGTAGGGGATGCTCCCAATAATGGCATTTCAAGGTCATGTAGTGGATGATGATGTAAAAGGGGTTTAGACTTCATAGGTCAATGAGTTTCATGACAAACAATGGATCATATTATCTCATTTATGGGTGTCTTTGTAGAGGTTTTATGGCACCTTCGTTTACGATGGAGATTTTCCAAGCCCATCTTCTTTCCATTATTTCTTTCTTTCATATTTTAAGGCACTAGTTGAAGGCCAATATCCTATATTGGTGTCTAGATAATGACAATGTCATTCACAAATACCTCATAATGAGAAGTATGACTTGTGATGAGACCCCCTTTCTCTCAGTTGTGTAACTGAGAGCCACTATCCTAGTTGGTGACTAGATGCTGGTAATGTCATATCGATAAATACCCATGATCATGATAGGCTGACTCGTTATGAGATCTCCTATCCACCAAATAACCCCTTAAGAATTAATTATCATTTATTTTTGTAGGTCCCCCTTTTCTTACAAGTAAGCGTTTTATTTCTTTCTCAGGGATCCTTGGGCGAAGCATCTGGAATGTATATATTTAGGATTTTATCTTTTCAGCCAACAATAATCCCTCTGGGCCTTCAACCCCTTCTTCTCATGAAATGAGGTACATTCCATTCTTGGGTCACTAAAGTCAAAGGGCATATAAGAGGAAAATATGATGGGAGTGTAACGAGCGAAAGGTGGTAAGTATGGTCAAGAATGGTATGTCAAACCCTCTAGGGACGCCTAGTCACAAACCTTCCCCAATGGTTGGCCACTTACTAGGAAATTTATGACACTCACCAAGGTGAAATAGGGTAAAAAGAATAATGTCCAAGCATATTTTCTATAATCAATAACAACTCAAATACAACATGTTTAAATGCCTTAGACATTAAGGTGATTACCTGCCATAATACCTGACTTGTATCACATGGAGAAAGACACATTTTTTTTCCAGAAGCTAGATGGTGTGGTGGATTGTTAAGAACCAAATATCAATATAGCATAGAAAAACCTCAGAATAAGTACTCAACGCCTTGAAAAAGAGATAAATTCAGATAATAAGCCTCCTCGAGGGGGAAACCTCCTTATTCCCACATAAATGTCCAATTATAAGATGATTCCAAATGAAAATGTCTCCTTGGTATATATAGGAGACTAGGAGGTACAATTACAATTAATGGACTCAAGCTGACATAAATAAAATAACATTACTAATGTAATATGCCCCAATTAAGGGGTAATGGCCATTATTTAGGGCTTAACATGCCCCTCCCCTTGAGAAAATTGTTTTCCGCAACACTTGATTAACTATGGATGTTTCTGTATAAAAGACTCATCTTCCCAAGTGGAATCTTCATGATGCAGGAGCATTGTAAGCAACCAACCAAGCAAGCAACGTAAAAGTGGGAGACAACTAGAAAAGCACCAGGGCACATTTTGAATTGTTTTGAGATTAATGAATGAACATTAATGTAAAAGTTAAGGGAAGCGTACTTACACTTATGTCTAGATGTTGTAAATAGATCTTGAGCATTTCTCTCATCTGTAGTATGTAAAGGCATTTATGCATAATGAATTCAAGTAGGTAGATTTAATTTAATAGATTAGATACTTTAGAAGCACAGGAGGGAAAAAAGATATAGACACCCTCACCCTTGTATCATTGTAATTTTTTGGGAAGATCATTCAAAATTCATAAGCTGTAGAGCTGAAGTAGAGAGCTATAGAGAAGAACCCATGTACAAGAGCACTTGAGTTAATATATGAATCTTTGACTCAACTTTCATGGTGTTATGATGATTATTGTTTACATTTGTTGAATGGTATGTTTACAATTGATTTGTTTCTCTGTTATGCATTTGTTTCAATGCTGGATTGTGTGTATGATTTCATGTTGAATGTATGAAGTCTGAGAGAGGAGAAGAATGAGTTTCAATTGTTTCTGACGCAGACCCCCAAACCCTCGGGTCAAGGTCCACACGTGATCATTCTAAAACCTCCTTGAGCCAAAGAGACTCCTTCAGATCCCTATCAAAACCTCAATATTCGACCCACAGGTCCTTCGTGAAACCCCACCTGCACAAGCATGCCACAGGTGTGATATTTCACTTGCACACGGCCTCAGCATGACCACGACCTTTTCCTAAAATGGAATTTCGGGTTTCTGGACTTCCTGAGTCATGATGTCGAGAACCTCTTCTTTCTCAATCCCCCGATCCCCGAAAAATCGAAATGTCGAAATAGCACTCAATGATAATTAGCCCCCTGGGCCATATCTTTGGTCCATGTGACCACTCTTCATATGACCGCAGTCTTCTTCGGGGTTCATCAACAAAAAGCGCCCAACTTCCTGTCTTCAAGACTCCCGAAAATCCGATTTCCAAAATGCCGAAATGCCTATTTTCCATCTTTCTCCTCCTTTCACAATTTCGGGTTTTCTGATGCCGAAATGCTTGGTTCTCATATCCTCGAAACTCCTAAAGTTTCGAATTCTGAAATACCGATGAATACACTCATTCTCCACATCTCGTGCTATTCCTCAACAACTTCGGTTTTTCGCGTTTCGGTCTTTCCCGATGCAAGGTTTCCTCCAGTCCCTGCTCCTTAGACTTCCTGGTATCCAAAATACCGACACAGTCCTTTCACTAATGGCTAGGATCAACGACTGTGATCCACTTTCAAACCAACGACCCTGATCCTTTCAGGATCTCCGTTCCTAAGAGCCCGGATTTCATGTCCTCAGGATTTCCAAAATCTCGATATCCGGTATGCTGAAATCTGGCCTTTTCCTCGTGACTTGGCAACACTCCTTCTACGCTTTCGGGAATTCGTGTTTCCGAATTTCGTGACTCCTAGTGCAGAAATGCCTTGTCCTCTCGTACTCCCGGTAGCCGAAATACTGAAGTAATGAAATCCTGAACCTCCAGTTCTCCTCCTCCTGAGCAAGATTGACAACTCAAAGCCTCCCTTGATCCTACGGATTAGATCCTTTCAGGATTCTATGGGTCAAGAGTTTCAAACTCTCACCTCTGCATCTTCTGGTAGCTGAAATACCGAAATAGTCATTTTCTGGGATTTCCCCGATGCCTGGATCGCTGCCACCTGTCCTCCCTGTTCTTTCAGAGTTTTCGTGGTTTCACGTTTTGGAACTTCGCGACCCCTACGATACTTATCCTCTGTTCTCTTGAATCCCTGGTATCCGAAATCCCGGTGGACTCCCCAATCTCCTCCATGTGTCCTCCATAGATGGATGGCTCTAATCGCTTTGGGACTTCGCCAGTAGTGAAGCCGAAAGACTCCCTTCTCTGCTCCCCAATGTTTGAATCCCTAATATGAAAGGATCTCACGACACCTATCCTTCTTATATGGATGACTCAGATACCTTCAGGACTTTGGGACCCATGAGTCCTAATCTCCGATCCTTCGTCCTCTGAACCTACGAATTCCCGAAGTCCGAAATCTCGATACCTCTACCCTGTCGGGACTTTTTCAGATTCTCTATTGTGCGCGTGAGGTTTTAAACCTCGTGCATCTTTCCATAGATCCGACGACTATCGGTCCATGTACCCAGATCTGATGGCTCATACCTATTCTTCCGCTGTGCTCTTCCTACATTGCCTGGACACGAATCCATGGTCCAGATATTTTCGGCTGATCCGACGACAACTATGCTCCTTCTGTTGAGCATGCGCTTTCTTCCCAAACTTTGGGAGATTTCCCAAATTCCAAAAGGCTTCAACCTTTGATTTTCCTCTGCGAGCTCTACACCTTTGAGTCTCGCCCGCGTTCTCAAAGACATTGTCCCTCTTGAGCTTTTGGGATTCTAAACTCTCCAAAGAGTTCCTTGGCCTCTGCGACTTCTGCAGCTATGGCTCTGTGCATGAAAGCACTACTCCTCCTGAGATTCTCTCCTTGAATCCTCAAAGTATTCTTCAACTTCTATGCTCCTTGAGTCTTTGAACGCACGAAGGTGCTATATCTTGTAAGATTTTCCTGTAGCTTCGACCTCTAAGGGATTAACCCTTTTTTCCTTCTCCCTCAAATGGAGAATTTGATGCCCTCCTGGCACTCTCTTGCTCAAGCAACTTCTTGCTGAGTCTTCAGGGTGTTCAACAACCCTGTGAAGATCCCTCCTTGGTCTCTTCTCTATCTCTGAACTCAAAGAGTTCTCTCTGTGCACTCTGGCACCTACTCAATTCCCTCCTAGAAGAGTGTCCAGAATCCTTAGTGATTCTGTTTCTCTATGAACTCACAACATAGTTCCTCCTCAACACTCTGTGCCTATTCTCAATGCCCTCCTGGCAGAGCTCTATAGAACCCTCTATAGAACCCTCAGTAGTTCTATCTTCCTCCTAAACTCAACAGAGTTCCTCTGTGCACTCTATGCACCTGCTCAATGCCCTCTTAGCAGATCTCTACAGAACTCCTCAAAGATCTTGTCTTCTACTGTGTCCTCCTCTGCACAGTCTCACCTTCAAGGTGTTCAACAAACTTGAGGTCTTCCTCTGAGTCAATGATTTCATTTGGTGTTCCCTCCTAGCACGTCCTTGTCCAAATTCTGCAGAATTGGAAGTGCTCTCTAAGCACTGGCTATCAGAACCTGCAGTGTTCTTTCACGCCCTCTTGGCATGAAGCCTCAAAGAACTCCAACCTGAAATCAAAGAAATCTACAGATAGCAGAACCTATCTGTCCCTATAAATTCACATCTACAACATACATTCACAACACAAATAGAACACACATAGACATTCACACAACACAGAAAAAATGAAGGAAAAACTTCTCTGGTTTGTATTAATATCAAATGCCTCCTTTACAAGGTGTTTCTGAGCTTAGACTTTGACAGAGTCTCGGCTCCTTCTCTCTGCTCTCTTCTCTAAATCTTCCTACTTCTACTAACTCAAAACAAGATCTAAGATCTTTTACATGAGGGGCTCTTTGATCTCTTCCCTCCAAGCTACCTACTCTATTCAATTACATTGAATTGCATTGAATGGGCTGTCTAGTCCAGAATAGGAGCTAGATCCAACCTTACAACCATTTAATTATATTCAAATTCAAAATTTTAAATGAGGGTTGCACCTCTCTTCCTTCATCGAATGTGTGCGCTGATGTGCCTTGCTTGGCTGGCGCGAGATGACGTGGAGTGATGCTCCTGCATCATAGTCCTCAGCTGCAAAAATCATGATCTTCTGCTCATGAGATTCCCATCTCGGTTGTTGAAATCCTCCTGGATCCCAAACAATTCTTTGGAGCTGTTCATCTTCTCCATTTCTCTTCTGCTACTGCTTTTGTTGCTCTGCTTCTACTGTTGCTGCTTTTCTGCCCAGTATTTCTTTGCTAGCAGTCTCCGTTGATATCAACATCAGCCTTCTGATGTCTTCTACCACTTCATCCAGCTGTTGTAATGGATGGCTCTGTCCATGCAGTCTCCTTAGTTGCATTTTCTTTCTACAAATGGGAAGATCATCATGATCTCCCATGTCATCTTCTCCATCTATTGTGGCCTCAACTTGCCACCCTGCTGCAGATTCAAGTTTTGCAGTCTTCTTACTAAATTGCTGCTTAGCTTCTTCTTCTGGTAGCTCAACTTCTGCCAAATTCCCTACTATTCGAATTTCATCCTCTTCCATCTGCTTGTCATCCTAGAATTTCCTTTCATCATCTGCTGCATGCCTCGACATGGAAGTCTTCATTAGCTGTTCAGCTCCCTGGCTGAAAATTCTGAGCAATTCCTTGGAATTCTCATCTTCTGCATCCTGCATGACTATCTGCTCTTGGCAGTCATCTACTAGCTCTGGATTGTTCATCCAATCCTCCAACATTTCTAGCTCCATCTCCCATTTAGTGAGCATCTTAATCGCATGCTCCTTTTCTTCCCTTGCTGTCAGCTTTAGTGTTGCATCTGTCCTTGTTTCAACTACCTGGCTAAAATTTTCGAGCAATTCTTCCGAATGATCCTTTTCCTCTGCTTGGGTAGTCATCAGTGGCTGCTCCATTTATTCTTCCATGACAGTCTCTGCTGGCTGTCGATATTCTGTTGTTTCTTTTGCAACACACACTCTTGTCTCAACTAGGCTCAATGGAAGGAATATTTCAATTCCTCCAATGATCAGAATTCTCCTTTGATCTTATGTCAGCTCCTCTCGCTAATCCAAACTCACCTTTGATTTCCTGAGACTTTCAGACAGTCTCACTTCTATTCCCATGCCCACCTGGAAATCTGGAAACTTTCTGCTGCCCTCTTGGCAGTCTATGAGATCCTTGGATCCCATCTCATTGCCTTCTTGGAAACATGAAATTTCCCTGCTGTCCTCCTGATAGTCTATGAGATCCCACAACGATCTCATCTCATTGCCCACCTGGCAATGTGAAATTCCCTGGCTATCCTCTTAACATTCTATGAGATCCCATAGTGATCTCTCTCATTTGCCTCTTGGCAATTGGGAATTTCTGTTCTGCCCTCTTGGCAGTCTTTGAGATCTTCAACTGATCTCATGTCATCCTCAGCATCACTGAGATTTCTCCTAGCCTCTGGTTCACATACCTGAACCATCTCATCTTCTGGTCTTTTGAGGTTTTCAGCATGCCTCAACCATCCCTTTAACAACCTCTGCTATCTTTTGGCCACCAATTCCTGAATCGACCACTTTACCTTTGTTTTCATGGGCCATTCATATACCCATCTTGACTTAGCATTCTTCTACATCTGTGGTGAAAGCTCATCCATCCTTGCCCTGATCTCGGCAAGTTATTTATCCCTTGCAGCATTCTCCTGCTGCTGATGGTTCTTCTTTCCACCGCGTGCATGACCTTCAGTAGTCATTCTACCTGCTATCTATCTGCAAACAATCATCCCAGAGTTCCAACACTCTGTCTTCTCCTGCCTGTCTCTACAAGCTACCTCTGATACCAAACTTGTATATATCAGAGTGTTTTCCTTCCTACTCTCTCTGCCTAAAATATACAAATAGAGTCAATCTCTAATACCACACTTAACGCAGACCCCCAAACCCTCGGGTTGAGGTCCACACAGGATCGTTCGAAAACCTCCTCAAGCCGAAGTGACTCCTTCGAATCCCTAAAGGAACCTCGATATTCGATCCACAGGTCCTTCGTGAAACCCCACCTACACAAGCATGCCATAGGCATGATATTTCACTTCCACACGGCCTCAACATGACCACGACCTTTTCCGGAAATGGAATTTTGGGTTTCGGGACTACCTGAGTCCTGATGTCGAGAACCTTTTCCTTCTCAATCCCCCGATCCCTGAAAAAGCTGAAATGCCAAAATAGCACTCAACAACAATTAGCCCCCTGGGCGATATATTTGGTCTGTGTGACCACTATTCATATGAAATTAGTCTTCTTTGGGGTTCATCGATGCAAATCACCCGACTTCCTATCTCCAAGACTCCCGAAAAGTCGATTTCCAAAATGCCGAAATGCCTATTTCCCGGCTTTCTCCTCCTTTCACAATTTTGGGTTTTCTGATGCCGAAATGATTGGTTCTCATATCCTTGGAACTCCTAAAGTTCTAAACTCTGAAATATCGATGAATACACCCGTCCTCCGCGTCCCATGCTATTTCTCAACAACTTCGAGTTTTCGCGTTTTGGGCTTTCCCGATGCAAGGTTTCCTCACGTCCCTGCTCCTTAGACTTCCCGGTATCTGAAATACCGATACAGTCCTTTCACTCCTGGACGGTATCAATGACTATGATCCACTTTCAAACCAATGACCCTAATCCTTTCGGGATCTCCGTTCCTAAGAGCCTGGATTTCATGTCCTCAGGATTTCCAAAATCCTGATATCTAGTATGCCGAAATATGGCCTTTTCCTCGTGACCCAACAACACTCCTTCTATGCTTTCAGGAATTCATGTTTCAGAATTCTGCGACTCCTAGTGCAGAAATGACTTGTCCTCTCGTACTCCCGGTTGCCGAAATACCGAAATCTGAAACCTCCGGTTCTCCTCCTCCTGAGAAAGATCAACGGCTGAAAGCCTCCCTTGATCCTACGGCTTAGATCCTTTCTGGATTCTATGGGTCAAGAGTTCCAGAATCTCACCTCTGCATATTTTGGTAGCCGAAATACCGAAATAGTCCTTTTCGGGGTTTTCCTTGATGCTTGGATCGCTGCCACGTGTCCTCCCTATTCTTTCGGAGTTTTTGGGGTTTCGCATTTTGGAACTTCGTGACCCCTACGACACTTATCCTCTATTCTCTCGAATCCTCAGTATCTGAAATCTTGGTGGACTCCTTGATCTCCTCCACGTGTCCTCCACAGATGGACGGCTCTGATCGCTTTAGGACTTCGCCAGTAGTGAAGCCGAAAGAGTCCCTTCTCTTCTCCTCGATGTCCGAATCCCTGATATGAAAGGATCTTGCGACACCTGTCCTTCTTATATGGATGGCTCATATACCTTCAGGACTTCGATACCCATGAGTCCTAATCTCTGGTCCTTCGTCCTTTGAACCTCCGAATTCCCAAAGTCCAAAGTCCCGATACCTCTACCCTGCCGAGACTTTTTTCGATTCTCTGCTCTGTGTGTGAGGTTTTAAACCTTGTGTAGCTTTCCACAGATCCGACAGCTATCGGTCCATGTACCCAGATCTGACGGCTTAGACCTATTCTTCCGTTGTGCCCTTCCTATGCTGCCTGGACATGAATCCATGGTCCAGATATTTTCGGCTGATCCGATGGAAGCTGTGATCCTTCTGTTGAGCATGCGCTTTCTCCCCAAACTTTGAGAGATTTCCCAAATTCCAAAAGGCTTCAACCTTTGCTTTTCCTCTGCAAGCTCTACACCTTTGAGTCTCGCCTGCATTCCCAAAGACGTTGTCCCTCCTGATCTTTTGGGATTCTAAACTCTCCAAAGAGTTCCTTGGCCTCTGTGAATTATGTAGCTATGGCACTGTGCATGAAAGCACTACTCCTCCTGAGCTTCTCTCCTTGAATCCTAAAAGGATTCTTCAACTTTTGCGCTCCTTGCAGAGTCTTTGCACACATGAAGGTGCTATCTCTTTTGATATTTTCCCGTAGCTTCGACCTCTAAGGGATTAACCATTTTTCCTTCTCCCTCAGATGGAGAATCTGATTCCCTCCTGGCACTCTCTTGCTCAAGCAACTTCTTGCTAAGTCTGTAGGGTGTTCAACAACCTTGTGAAGATCCCTCCTTGGTCTCTTCTCTATCTCTAAACTCAAAGAGTTCTCTCTGTGTGCTCTGGCACCTACTCAATGCCCTCTTGGCAGAGTGCCCAAAATCCTTAGTGATTCTATTTCTCTATGAACTCACAACAAATTTCCTCCTCAACACTTTGTGCCTATGCTCAATGCCCTCCTGGCAGAGTTCTATAGAACCCTCAGTAGTTCTATCTTCCTCCTGAACTCAACATAGTTCCTCTGTGTAGTCTGTGCACCTACTTAATGCTCTCTTGGCATAGCTCTACAGAACTCCTTAGAGATCCTCTCTTCTACTGTGTCCTCCTCTGCACAGTCTCACCTTCAAGGTGTTCAACAACCTTGAGGTCTTCCTCTGAGTCAATGATTTCAGTTGGTGTGCCCTCCTAGCACGTCCTTGTCCAAATTCTATAGAATTGGAAGTGCTCTCTAAGCACTGGCTATCAGAACCCGCAGTGTTCTATCACGCTGTCTTGGCATGAAGCCTCAAAGAACTCCAACCTGAAATCAAAGAACTCTACAGATAATAGAACCTATTTGTCCCTGTAAACGCACATCTACAACATACATTCACAACACAAATAGAACACACATAGACATTCACACAACACAGACAAAATGAAGGAAAAAATGATCTGGTTTGTATTAATATCAAATCCCTCCTTTACAAGGTGTTTATGAGCTCAGACTTTGACAGAGTCTCGACTCCTTCTCTCTTCTCTCTTCTCTAACTCTTCCTACTTCTACTAACTCAAAACAAGATCTAAGATCTTTTACATGAAGGGATCTTTGAGCTCTTCCCTCCAAGCTACCAACTCTATTCAATTACATTGAATGGGCTGTCTAGTCCAGAATCAGAGCTAGATCCAGCCTTACAACCATTTAATTATATTCAAATTCAAAATTTTAAATGAGGGTTGCGCCTCTCTTCCTTCATCGAATGTGTGCAATGATGTGCCTCACTTGGCTGGCGCGAGATGATGTGGAGTGATGCTCCTGCATCAGTTTCTCTCCTTGAGAATTCCTGCAAGGAGTGCAGTGAACATCCGCAAGGTGTGCATTGACGAGGGTCTGAGTTTCATCTCAGAAAGCTCAGGAGAGATACCGTTGTTCTCATACCAGCTAAAGTGCAGGTGAAGCATAGAGCCATGCAAGGTGTGCGCATGCAGTTGGAGCCTTAGAGCTTATCAACTAAGGGAAAGATTGAGAGGACCACTGTTGCAAAGAGTGCACAGGGTCAAAGACTCAAATAACCAGAGGTTATTTGAATATTTTCCGCAAGGAGTGCGAGCAGGGATCCTTTTGGGAAGCTTGAGTTTACAAGTGAAAGATCAGGAAGGATAACACCTTTGAAGTACTCAAAGGGAGACAGAGATTGAAATCGTCTAATAGAAGTCAAGTTCAGGAAGGAGAGCACCGAGTCGTTTGGAAAAGAGTCATTGAGGAGTGCATCTGGTGGTCAGAATTCTCCGAGGAGAACTCGTGAAGTTGCGAGGACCGTAGGATCCAGAAGAGCTGTAAGATGGTCAGGAGTTGGATGAATCTGCCACTCTGATATCAAGAATCAACGTGGACTGTTGATCGTGGTCTGTTTGAGCCGTTAGATCATTTCGGGGATTCAGGATTTGCAAGTTGGAGTGCAGGCCAAAATCCTTGGTCACGCAAATTCCCTGGTTGTGAAAGGGATTATCAGGTGTGAAATTTTAGAATTTCGGTAATTCAGGGTTCGACATACCAAAAATTTCGATGACAAGGAACCGAGACCCTTTGCATTGAAAAATCCAAAAGTCGCGAAACGTGGTGTGCCTTGGGTGTGGGATTTCGACATTTATGCTTTCCGGAGTTTGGAAAGTATAGGAGGCTATGGTTTTGGAATCGAGAATTTCAAACTCCCGGTTCGCGAAATCCCGAAGAGGGAAAGGAAAATTCCCGAAAAGTCGAGGGACAATTGCATTGGGCACAAATCGGGTTTTGGGGTTTTGAGACTCAAGAGGTAGATTTTCATGGTCAATGCAACTCCTGAAATCTTGAAAAGCGAAATGACGAAAGGGTGGGTCCCAAGTCTCAGTCAGAAGGTACATGCGGCAGAAGTAAAAGGAGGGGTCAAGCTTCGACGAAAATCCTAAAAGGGCATCTATCTCGCATTCCTTGGGGCATTGAGCCCATCTCAACATTCCGACATTTTAGAGTTCGGGGAATTAGAAGGGAAGAGGAAGGACTGTTGGATGTTCACTCAAAGCCCCGAAAGCCGAAACTAGTGGGTAATAGGTGGCATGTGCTCGTCGCGTTGGAGAAGTCAATCTTCGTTGATGTGTCGCATTTCGGCATTTGCCGAGAGCTGTGGAAATACATTGGGACTCTCCAACTCCCGAAACCCGAATTCCTTTGTGGCTTAAACAAAGGGTTTAATTAACCCTTGGCGTGATTTTAGTGAAGATCCTGAGCGGATCTCGGCCCGAGGGTAGGGGGTCTGCGGCAAAGTGGTATCAGAGCACAAAACAAATTCTTTTCTTTATGTAGCAGAGAGAAAAGATAAAATTTTACAACCATGCTGCTAAGAAGGAGAGATAGGGAAATGCGTAATCCAATAGTGGAAATAGAAATGTGTGAGTTACGTGCCAGACTTGATGCTATGGAGACAACACAGAGGCGCACAGTCGACACTGGGGATATCACCGAAGCCAAAAGTGAGAATGAAGATGGAAACAAAGGAGAAGAAGTTTCAGTCGAAGATGTTGCAGATGAATGCCTATTTAGGGTTGTTGCAAGGATAGGTGCCAGATCAAAAATGGACATTCCAGTGTACGAAGGAAACTTGGATGTTGAAGAACTTCTAGACTGGATTAGAGCTCTAGACAAATACTTCGACTATGAGGATGTCGAGGAAGATAAAAAAGTCAAACATGTCATTACTAGACTTAAAGGGCATGCAACACTGTGGTGGGATGAACTGCAGGCTGACAGACGCTACAAAGGCAAGAAAAAAATCAAAAGCTGGGATAGAATGGTTGCAAAGATGAAAGCCAAATTTATACCCAGGGATTATCAAATCACTCTGTTTCGGAGGATGCAGAATTTGAGACAGAAGCTGATGTCAGTGAAAGAATACACTGAAGAATTCTACAGGATAAACATTAGAGCAGGTCATCGGGAAAGTGATGATGAAAAAGTTGCCAGGTACATGAATGGTCTGTGATATGACATTCAAGATGAGATGAGCATGCTGACCATTCGAAATGTGGAAGATGCTTATTAGATAGCTTTGAAAGTTGAAGAGAAGCTGAGCAGGAAGCAAGGTCAAAGAGGGTGAGGTAGAAGTCAAGCCAGAGGCAAAATGGTTGCCCAAGACAGAACTCAGAGACCTAAAGAAGAGGGAAAAAAACCTCAAACTCAACCTAAGAGAGGAGGAAGCTCACAGGGAAGGCAGTATGCTGATAGAAACACTTTTCCTCTAGCTAGAGGAAAAGGAAGAGGCAGAGGAGGTGAAGTGAAATGCTTCGTCTATGGAAAAATCAGACATAAATCCTATGAGTGTCCAGATAAGAAGAAAGATGGTGGTGAAACTCACATTTTCAAAGCTCAAGGATGGAATGTTGAGGCAGAAGACGCTGAGGGCGGAAGATCTTTGATGATGAGGAAAGTTCTCTTAAAGTTGGAGAAGGAGGCAGAGAACCCATCCCAAAGAAACACTTTGTTTCAGACTGCTTGCAAAACCAAGGATAGGGTATGTAAGGTCATAGTGGACAACGATATCACAGACAATATCGTATCTACAGAGATGGTGGAAAAGCTGGAGCTGGAGACTATTGTACATCCAAGCCCATACAGAGTTTCGTGGCTACAAAAAGGACATCAGGTAAATGTCACTAAACAATGTTTAGTCGAATTTAAAATAGGAGGATATAAAGATGAAATATTATGTGATGTCATTCCCATGGATGTTTGTCATCTATTGTTGGGTAGACCATGGCAATATGATAGAAACGTAGTTCATGATGGGAGAAATAACACGTACACCCTGGAGAAAAATGGTAGGACTCACATGTTGTTGCCAATTAAGGATAAAGAGGTGAAAACAGAAATGAGCAACATTGTATTTATCATGAGTGGGAAGGAACTTCTTAATGAGGTTAAGAAGAAGGAAGACACACAATTTATTGTGGTCAGGAAGCCCAAAATTGTTTTGACCAGTACAAGGATAGATGATTTACCAGAAGAAATCCAAGAGTTGCTGGGAGATTTTTCTGATATAGTAGTGGATGAACTACCTTGTTCGTTGCCACCTATCAGGAGTATAAGTCATCATATCGATATTATACCTAGAGATAGTTTGCCAAAAAAAGCAGCATATCGGTTGACGCCGCAGGAAAATGAAGAAGTTAAGAGACAGGTCCAAGACTTAATGGACAAAGGATTGATTTGAGAAAGCTTGAGTCCATGCATTGTTCCGACAATGCTCAGCCCAAAGAAAGACGGAGGTTGTAGAATGTGTACAGACTCAAGGGAAATCAATAAGATTACCATCAGATACAGATTTCCATTGCCAAGGATGGACGACTTGATGGATTGCTTGAGTGGAGCAAAGTTTTTTTTAAAGATTGATTTGAAAAGTGGGTGTCATCAAATTCGAATGAGAGAAGGTGATGAATGGAAGACAACATTCAAGATGAATGAGGGGCTGTATGAATGGCTTGTCATGCCATTTGGCTTAATGAATGCGCTCAATAATTTCATGAGGTTGATGAATGAAGTCCTGAAGGATTTCATAGGGAAATTCGTCATTGTATATCTTGACGATATATTAATTTTCAGCAAGACAGAAGTAGAACACTTAAAGTATTTAGTTGTAGTAATGAGAAGATTACAACAAGAGAAATTGCTGATTAATATGAAGAAATCGTAATTTATGAGGACATAACTCATTTATTTGGTTTTTGTTATCTCTGCAAATGAATTAAAAATGGATCTGGAAAAGATAAAGGCAATTAAGAATTGGCCATCGCCGAAGAGCGTGTTTGAAGTTCGAAGCTTCCATGGTTTAGTTATCTTCTATAGGAAATTCATCTGAAACTTCCATGGAATTAGCGCACCAATGATAGATACGATGAAGAAACAACACAAATCTTTTCACTGGATAGAGGAAGCGGAGAAGAACTTCAATCTGTTGAAGAAGAAGATCACTGAGCAACCAATTTTGGTTTTGCCAGATTTTAGCAAGACATTATAGGTCAGGTGTGAAGCGAGTGGATTTGCAATTGGAGTGGTCTTGAGCCAAGATGATAGGCCGGTTGCGTACTTCAGCGAAAAAATGAATGAAGCGAAGGTTAAGTACTCCAGATATGCCAAAGAATTCTATGCTGTCATACAAGTGTTGAAGAAATGGAGACACTATTTGGTTCCTAAGGAGTTTGTTTTGTACAACGATAATCACGCTTTGCAATTCATGACTCGATAGGAGAAGTTGAACCAAAAGCCTACTGAATTGGTTGAATTCATGTAGAATTTTACTTTTGTGATTAAGCATATTTCTGGAATTGCTAACAAAGTTGTTGATGCTTTGAGCAGGAAATGTTTGCTTATTCAGGAATTCAGAGTGAAGCCTTTGGGTTTTGATAACCTCAAAGAAATGTATAGGGATGAACCAGATTTTAAGGAGGAATATGAGGCATATGAGAATCCAATTCTCAGAGATAGAAGCCAGTGGACTGAATACATGATCCAAAATGGATTATTGTTCAAGGGAAATCAACTATGTATTCCAAAATGCTCCATGAGGGAGAATATGCTGAAGGAAAAGCACAATGGAGGATTGGCTAGACATTTTGGTCATGACAAGACATTCTCAAAGTTGAATGGCTCATATTTTTGGCCAGGGATGAGGACAGATGTCAAGAAATTTGTGGACAGGTGCAGAATTTGTCAGCACACAAAAGGAAAAAGGCAGAACATAGGGTTATTCCAACCATTGCCCATACCTGAAAGGCCATGGGACGTAGTGAGCATGGATTTCATATTGGGACTGCCAAGGACACAGAGAGAATATGATTCGATCTTTGTGGTAGTCGACATATTTTAAAAAATGGCACATTTCATACCATGCCAGAAAACCAGCGACACAACTCATATTGCGAACCTGTTTTTCAAGGAAGTCGTCAGACTTCACGGCTTTCCAAGGAGTATCGTTTCTGATCAAGATACCAAGTTCATAGGGAATTTCTGGAGGACCTTATGGAAGAAGTTGGGGACAAGTTTGTCTTTTAGCTCAACATATCATCCTCAGACAGATGGACAGACAGAGGTCGTAAATAGTAGCTTGGGAGATTTTCTGAGAAGCTTAGTGACTGAACACCACAGTTAGTGGGATCACATTCTGCCACAGGTGGAATTCGCTTACAATGATTCACTCAATAGAAGCACAGTGTAGAGTCCATTCCAAATTGTATATGGAATGCAGCCAAGGGGAGTTTCTGAATTGAAAGATTCAGAACAAAATGAATTCAAGAGTGCTAGTGCAGAGGACTTTGCAGAAGGAACGAAGGAGCTTCACAGTTGAATTAAGGAGCGATTGCAGAGTTCAAGTCAAGAATACAAGCAGAGAGTGGATCAACACAAACAAGAACTTCAATTTGAAGTTGGTGATCTGATTCTTGTGCATCTGAGGAAGGAAAGGTTCCTAAGGGGAACGTATAATAAGCTGAAGATGAAAAATATTGGACCATGCAAGGTCATAAGGAAATTTGGGGCAAACGCATATGAGATTGAATTACCCGATGGGGTTAGAATCTCACCGATATTCAATATAGCGGATTTATACCCTTACAGAGCTAAAGAAGTAGGAGCAGAGGAGGAACAAAAATAAATTCAATGGACAAAAAAAATGCTTGTAGTTGTAGAGCCACATATGGAAAGCATAATTGACAAAAGGGTTAGCAAAAAGACCAGGAGAAAAGAGTATTTTGAATACTTGGTCAAATGGAAGGGACATCCAGTTGAATATGCCAGTTGGGAGGATGAAGTAGCAATTCATAAGCATGGATAGATTGTGCAAGAGCTCATGAACAAGATTTCATGAAAAGTTTCAAGCGAGGGAGTATGATGCAGGAGCATCATAAGCAACCAGCCAAGCAAGCAACGTAAAAGCGAGAGACAGCTGGAAAAGCACCAGTGCACATTTTCAAGTGTTTTGAGATTAATGAATGAACAATAATGTAAAAGTTAAGGGAATCATAAGTTTACACTTATGTCTAGATGTTGTAAACAAATCTTGAGTGTTTCTCTCATCTGTAGTATGTAAAGGCATTTATGCATAATGAATGCAAGAAGGTAGATTTAATTTAATAGATTAGACAGTTTAGAAGCGCAGGAGGGAAAATGTATATAGACACCCTCACCCTTGTATCATTGTAATTTTTTGGGATGATCATTCAGAATTCATAAGCTGTAGAGATGAAGCAGAGAGCTATAGAGAAGAACCCATGTACAAGAGCACTTGAGTTAATATATTAAGCTTTGACTCAACTTTCATGGTGTTATGATGCTTACTGTTTACATTTGTTAAATGGTATGTTTACAGTTGATTTTTTTCTTTGTTATATATTTGTTTCAATGCTGGTTTGTGTGTATGATTTCATGTTGAATGTATGAAGTCTGAGAGAGGAGAAGAATGAGTTTCAATTGTTTATCTCCCTGAGAATTCCTGCAAGGAGTGCAGTGAACGTCCGCAAGGTGTGCGTTGACAAAGGTCTGAGTTTCATCTCAGAAAGCTTAGGAGAGATACCGTTGTTCTCATACCAGCTGAAGTGCAGGTGAAGAACAGAGCCATGTAAGGTGTGCGCAGGCAGTTGGAGCCTTAGAGATTATCAAACAAGGGAAAGATTGAGAGGACCATTATTGCAAAGAGTGCACAAGGTCGGAGACTCAAATAACTAGAGGTTATTTGAAGATTTACCGCAAGGAGTGCGAGCAAGGATCCTTTTGGGAAGCTTGAGTTTACAAGTAAAAGATCAGGAAGGATAAAACCTTTGAAGTACTCAAAGGGAGACAGAGATCGAAATTGTCTCATAGAAGTCAAGTTCAAGAGGGAGAGCACCGATTCATTTGGATAGGAGTCATTAAGGAGTGCATCTGGTGGTCAGAATTCTCCGAGGAGAACTCATGAAGTCGCGAGGACCATAGGATCCAGAAGAGCTGTAAGATGGTTAGGGGTTGGATGAATCCACCACCCTGATATCAAGAATCAATGTGGACTGTTGATCGTGGTTTGTTTGAGCCGTCAAATCATTTCGGGGATTCATGATTCACAAGTTGGAGTGAAGGCCAAAATCCTCGGTCACGCAAATTCCTGGGTCACGAAAGGGTTTATCAGGTGTGAAATTTCAGAATTTTGGTAATTCAAGGTTCGACATACCAGAAATTTCGATGACAAGGAACCGAGACCCTTTGCATTGAAAAATCCCAAAGTCGTGAAACGCGGTGTGCCTTGGGTGTGGGATTTCAGAATTTTGGCTTTCTGGAGTTCGGGAAGTAGATGAGGTTTTGGTTTTGGAATCGAGAGTTTCAAACTCCCGGTTCATGAAATCCCAAAGAGGGAAAGGAAAATTCCCGAAAAGTCGAGGGACAATCGCGTTGGGCACCAATCAGGTTTTGGGGTTTCAGGACTCAAGAGGTAGAGTTTCATGGTCAACGCAACTCCCGAAATTGTGAAAAGAAAAACGACGAAAGGGTGGGTCCCAAGTCTCAGTCAGAAGGTACATGCGGCAGAAGTAAAAGGAGGGGTCAAGCTTCGACGAAAATCCTAAAAGGCCATCGATCTCGCATTCCTTGGGACGTTGAGCCCATATCAACATTCCAACATTTTGGAGTTTAGGGAATCATAAGGGAATATGAACTATTGTTGGCTGTTCGCTCAAAGCCCTGAAAGTCGAAACTAGTGGGTAATAGGTGGCATGTGCTCGTCGTGTTGGAGTAGTCAATCTTCATTGGTGTGTCGCATTGAAGCATTTGCTGAGAGCTATGGAAATACATCGAGACTCTCCAACTCCCGAAACCCAAAGTCCTTTTATGGCTTAAACAAAGGGTTTAATTAACCCTTGGCATGGTTTTAGTGAAGATCTTGAGCGGATCTCGGCCCGAGGGTAGGGGGTCTGCGACACTTCAGTCGATAGTTTCCTCCATTTAATGAGATACTCTGAAATGGATCTATTCCTCAGTTGGTGAATTATTGTGTCAATGCTGTCTTCAAGCTCCAATATGATTTTTCCTTCCTCATCAAGTTCTGGCAATATAGTTTGAACTAGGATCTTGTCCCCTATAACCTTCTTTAAGCATGAAACATGGAAAACTAGGTGTACTCATGAAGATGCATGCAACTCCAATTTGTATGCCATAGTACCAATATTTTGCAACATCTTATAAGGGCCATAGTAATTTGGTGATAATTTATTATCCTTCTTGGCTTCCTTGAGGGACATCTATTTGTATGGTTGTAGTCTTAAAAAAACCCAATCCCCTACTTCAAAACTTCTTTCACTATGATGTTGATCTACTTGTTGTTTCATGCGATTTTGTGCCATGGTCAGGTTGTCCTTTAATATTTGGAGAACTTGTTGTTGATGCTTGATGTGATCTTCCACTTCTTGAACCTTAGATTTTTATTTTAGAGAAGAAGTGATGGAAGGAGGGTGGTATCCATAGAGTGCCATAAATGGTGTCATTTTTGTTGCAGTATGAAAGGAAGTGTTATACCACCATTCTGCCAAGGGTAACCATTTGACCCATTGTGTTTGTTTATCAGAGACAAAGCAACGAAGGTATCCTTCCAGACATTTGTTCACTATCTCGGTTTGTCCATCAGATCGAGGATGATAGGATGAGCTATGAGCCAATTGAGTACCCAAAAAAGAAAACAATTATGTCCAAAAATGTCCAATGAAGATGAGATCTCTGTCACTTACAATAATCTTTGGGCTTCCATGTAGCTTTTGAACTGTCTCCATGAATGCGGTGGAAACTGTAATGGCTTTGAAGGGATGAGAGAGTGCACACAAGTGTGTGTACTTGGTCAGTCTATCAACAATCACCATGATGACACTCTTTCCTTTAGACTTTGGTAACCCTGTGATGAAATCCATGGAAACCTCCTCCCAACACTGACTTGGGATGGGTAATGGTTGTAAAGGACCTGGGGTCTTAATTGTTTCCACCTTATTTTGTTGGCAAACAACATTTTGCCACAAACCTTTGAACATCAGTTTTAAGGCCATCCCAAAAAAAATCCTTCTTGACCCTATGGTAGGTTTTCAAAAATCCTGAGTGCCCTCCTACCGGAGAGTTGTGAAATTCCAATAGTACCTTTTGTTTGAGTTGGTAGTTCTTACATAAATATAAGTGATCTTTGTACCATAGTGAATCATTTTTCCATGTAAATGTATTTGATGCACTAGAATCCTGCTACAACCTTTGATTGAGAGTCCACACTTTTTCGTCATTCTTTCATTCATACCTTGCTTCTATTATCCAATCGGGTTGGATGATCAAGATAAAACAAAGAAATGCCTCAACATATTCATCCTTTCTTGAGAGTACATCTGCCACAAAATTTTGATTCCCTTTTTTATAGACAATTTCAAAATCATAACCCAATATCTTGGTTACCTATTTTTGTTGTTCTTAAGAAGATAGTCTTTGTTCCAAGAAGTATTTAAGACTATCATGATCTTTTTTGACCTTGAAGTGCCTACTTATTAGGTAAGGACGTCATTTCTTCAATGCATGTAGTATTGCCATCATTCCTACTCATAAATGGGTTTGTGTAAGTCCTTTTCCTTGAGTGGTCGACTTTCAAAAGCCAGGGGCCTTCCTTCTTGAATTAGGGAAACACAAATTCCATTTCCCAAGGCATCACATTCCATAATAAAGGTTTTTGTGAAGTCTGGAGTGGTCAAGATAGGAGCTTTGCACATCACCTCTTTAAGTTGTTCAAAAGATTTAGTTGCCTCTGGAGTCCATCAAAATTCATCCTTCTTAGTCAGTGTTGTTAAAGGTGTTGCTATTCTTCCATAGTGCCGAACAAAGTTGCGGCAGTTACCTGTCAAACCCAAAAATCCTCTAAGATTCTTTAATGTTTTTGGAATCAGCCAGTCCATCATGGCCTTAATATTGTTAGGGTCTACCTTGACACCTTCATGAGATACAATATGACCCAAATACTCTACGTCCTTCACTCCAAAGAAACATTTGTATGGTTTGGCATATAGTTGTTTCTCCTTTAGTAGTTGTAGCACCTTGTCAACATGTCACACATGATCCTCCCAAGACTTGCTATAGATTAGTATATCATCAAAAAATACTAACACAAATTTTTGAAGGAAGGGCTTGAAAATGGAATTCATCAACCCTTGGAATTTGGATGGTGCATTTGTAAGGCCAAAAGGAATGACCAAAAAATCATAATGGCCTTCATGAGTTCAGAATGTTGTTTTTGGGATATCTTATTCCTTCATTATAATCTGATGAAACCCTGAACAAAGATTCAACTTTGTGAAATAGATTGCTCCATGTAGTCTATCTAACAATTTATCAATGTCGGGAATGGGAAACTTATCTTTAATAGTGATCTTGTTGAGATCTCTATAATCTGGACACATACGCCATGAGCCATATTTCTTGAATACCATTACAACCGGTGTAGAGTAAGAACTTTGGCTAGGTCTAATAATGCCAACCTCTAACATTTATTCAACCATGCGCTCAATTTCACTCTTCTGGGCATAAGGTTATTTGTATGGCCTGATGTTAGGAGGAATACTCCCAGGAATTAGGTGAATATCGTGATCATGATTTCGAGTGGGTGGAATACCTTTGGGAATATATTCAAATACTTTGGAATGCTTATCAATAATCCCTTGGAGATCTAGAGGAATATATGGCTTAAATGTTTGAACATATAGTGAGCATAGTTGTGCAATAACACCTTGATGCCCCTTTTTCAATAATTTTTTCATGGCATTAGATCTTATCACCTTACTGGTTTTCCCTGTGATACCTCTTAACTCAATTTCTTTTCCTTCCAATGAAAATTTCATGAAAAGTTCTTGAAAATTAAAAGCCATTGTTTCTAATGATTGTAACCATTGGATTCCTAGTACAACATCAACACCACCCATGGGTATAGAAATCATTGGACTATTCATTACATATTCCCCCATAGTAAGATTGATCTTATTGCATTTTACTGAGCAATTGATAGTTCCTCCATCTGCAATCATTACTTGAAACTCTGGCACTGGATATACAAAGCAATTGAGATCTTTGGCTAATTTATAGTGAATGAAATTATGAGTACTACCAGAATCAATTAGGACTATTTCCTTTTTCTTTTTGATATATCCTTTGATCTTGAGGGTTTGAGGAGTGCTAATTCTAGCCAATGCATTACACGATATCATGGGAGTCAACTCTTCAGACGAAATTGCTTCTACGTTTTCATCTCGAGATGGTTCTTGTTCTTCTTCCTCTTCACAATATATGTAGAATAATTTATTCTCACCACACTTGTGTCCCTTACTATACTTGTTGTCACAATTAAAGCATAAACCTTTTTCTTTTATTTTCTCCAATTGTTGAGGTGTCAAACTTGTAGGTTGAGGTGTTTTAGAAGAAGCGCATTATTCTCTCTATATATGTTAGGATTGGTCCTTCTAGTAGCCATAGCCATATGTTTACTTTCAATATTTCTTGCCACCCTGAATGCATTCTCCAATGATTTGGGTTCCCATAGCCGAACCTCATGTTGAATGTTATCCTTTAAAGTTCCTATGAATACATCAATCAAGTGCTCATATGGAATATATATTACCTTTATATTCAATATTTGGAAGCTCTCAATGTGCTCTATAACTGAACCCTTTTGCTTTAGATTTATCAATTGGCTAAAGAAGGTATTGCTCCTTGTATCCTCATAGTGTGCTATCATTTCTTCCGTGAAAATTATCCAAGTGACAGGTGATTTGCGAGAACAAATCCATCGATACCATACAAATTGATTGGGTTCTAAATATAAAGAAGCAATTTGTATCTTTTGTGTATGTGGCACATTATGTAGATCAAATAATTGCTCCATCTGAAGTATCCATGTGATTGGGTCCTTTCCATCAAAATTCCTCATATCGATCTTAGGAACGTGGTTGGTCTTCAACCCAAAGTTGGAGTTTATCCATTCTTGATTCATCTTCCTTGTTTCCTCATCATGAATTTCATGGGACACATTTTCACGTTCAGGTGTCCTCTCTATTACAAAATTTTTCAATCCTTCCATGATCTCCCTTTTTAAATCATCCATATTAGTATCCATTATTGCCTCCAGTTCACATTTTGTCACTGTATTCTTTTGTAATTCATTTATGTCCCTACACATTTCTTCACCTTCATAAAGAGTCCAAGTAGGATTGTCTGGAGGCTTATTTGGAGTAGAAGTTCCCTTTTTGGGTGGCATGTTGGCCAAGTATCACTTTTGAACCTTGATTTTGAGGTGGTTTTGCTCGACAATATTTCTTCTGCTATATATCTAAAGTTTCGACCCTTCTGGGTATGAAACTTTATTTTTTTGTAGTTCTATGATATTTCTTCTCTGCAATGCCATAGGTATGATCAAAATTGGATGTTCCAAGTGGAATTTATGGTAACCTCCCCATAACTTGCTGATTTTTTTTCCTTTCGAGGAGATATCACTTGTATAGCGTGCCTCGCAGAAAATAATTGATATAAAATTCTGAAACTCATACCATAAATAATAAAGACTATCCACTATCCAATGCAACCAATCTCACTCAATTTTGATACTCTAGGAATAAGTTATGTTTGTTTTACCCATAACACCTGCTTGAGACTAGTCAATAGGACTAATGAGATACCCTATCTTCCACAAGGTTTATCTACAAATGTAGGATGACCCAGAATATGAAATTTTTACCACAGATACCTTACTAATTTATGTAAATATCCTCTAGATTTCAAGGTTTGAACGTTACAGAAAAATATTTATAGCGAAAATTCTGCAATGACTCAATTCAGGATGATTCCAGAACCCTATCTTACACAGGCTGTATCTCCGACAGTATAATGCCTCAAGAGTTGAAATTTTAACCCAACGTACCTTGATCCATCTAATAAATATCCTCTAAGTTGTTCCGTTTGAAACATTGTAGAAAAATAATTATAGCGAAAATGCCAAAGTGTCTTAGATGTAGCAGCGAAACCCGAAGACCTTAAGCTCTGATACCATATGTTAAGAACCAAATATCAATATATCATAGAAAAACCTCAGAATAAGTACTCAATGGCTTGAAAAAGAGATAAATTTAGATAATAATCCTCTTCGAGGGGGCAACCTCCTAGGAACATTTTAGTTTTCTTGGGAACTTTTAAACAATGCTAGGTGGATTCTTACTTGTAGGGGTATTTTTAGATTCTATTTGTTGAATTTATATGTTGATGGTAGAATTCCTCCTTGCCTAGGTGTGGTAGGATGATGCTGGGTGAATTTATATGATGTTGGGTGTTTTTGTAAGTTGGGATGTTTTCTCTCATTGCCAACTTCCCAATTCACCCCTAATACCTTTCTCTTCACCAATGGTAACCCAATTCTCCCTATGAGAAATTATCCCCACTGTTAATCAACTTGACTCATCCATTGAGTAGTTTTCATTTTTTGTTGTCGAATCATTCCACGAGGTTTTTTTCCCCTTCTTTATTCGACCGACTTCACTTACTAGTCGACTAGGATTCCGCTCTGGTCAATTGGGTTGTCTCTTAGTCGATTCATCTACCTTAGCGAACATGATATTCATAACTGGTTGATGAGAAGAATTACAATTTGTTGGACAACATGCTATCTAGAGTAGAGGCCTAAGAATGGTTGGCTACATTATGGACAAAGAACTTCCATAACATCAAATTCTGGTCACTAATGTCAAAATATTTGTAGATAATTGATCTTTATTGACTGGGTTTCTATTGTGTCACCATCTAGTTGTGTGCAGGATACATGCAGGGAAAGGATTTGCAGTAGAAATAGAAGAGAGGTTACAGAGCACCACAAAGGAACATGGGCCTAATGGATTTTGTGCAGATGGAGCTCTATGTATATAAGATTGAGATAGAGATCATAAATTAAATTTATGCATAGTATCCATGTTGGTGAATAAAGCGGTATATAATCCTCTTGTTTATGGATCATATGGTATCAAAGTGAGGATGCCTCCTTGATAGAGACACTACTTCTAGAACTATGAACAAAACATTGCAGACCACAACATGGGAAAAGAAAGCAAAGACAAGTTGGAAGACTTTAGGGCCAGTAATGTCGAGCTTCAAGAAGGGTATGAGAGATTGAAGGTGCAGGTTAAGATATTTAACCAGAGGATGAAAGAGTTGGATAAGCACATGGAGACCCCTGCTGTTGTGGTGAATTCCCCCTGTAGATAGGTGAAATCCCCCTTGGATCGAGTTTCCTTCGATCAAAGACAAAAGGAAAAAAAATGGTTACTAATTTCCCTTTAGACATATTTTAACAATCATAATAAGAGGAAAGAGATGGGTGATGTACCTTTTATTATGGTTGTCCTCACTGCTCCATCCTTTGAACTTGTTGACCAAGATTCTAGGTGCAAGATGGGACGTACAATGAATAAAAAAGAATCTCCTTTCTTCTACTCTATATTGTTAGGTAACAATAAATATATCTATGATGACTTTAAAACAACAAACATACATGTGATCAATACCACAACATATGAAGGGAATAGTCCAAGTTTATCTATTAAAGGAAAGCAATGATGAAGAACTTACAATCCAACATTGATGTTTCCACAACTCCTCCAAACTCTCCTATCCATCCCTCTTCTAAATGTATCAAGATCAGAATTATGATGTTCTGATGAAGTCTCCTTACAATATCAAAGGTTTGACACTCTGAAATCATTTCTCCCCCTTTCACCTTGGAATCCACTCATTATATAGGAGTTGGAGGCTTAACCACCATGAATTATTTTAGGAAATGGTTGAGGATTTAGCTCCATAAGTTGGTATTGAGTTTACCTAAGATGGATGTCAAATGGTTGGCTTAGGTTGATGGAAAATTGGTTTGGATTGTTGTTTTTCACTGATTTCAACCCTTGGAGAGTGATATTGTAGATTGATGTCAACCCTTAGACATTGATGTCAACCCTTAGAGAAATATGGTAGCACAAAGGAATGGGTAAGGGAACCGAGTTTGTTTGAGGTATAAAGACATCAATATCATTGCATATGAAGGTAAGACTATTATATATGGATAGTACATGTCATGCCATTTCCGGTGATATGTGGAACATCACATGACTCCTCATGGTTAAATATTTATGGCCTTGTGAAGTTGGAGAACCTTAATGAGTTATCTAGAAGGTCAAAGAAGTCAAATTATTCTAGAAGCTCCTAGAAGAAGTTGACTAGTCAAGTGGGTGACACTAGGAGTTAATCTTGGGTTAAGTTGTTGGAATAAGAAAATAATTAAAAATAATTTAGTTGCAACTAGAAGTGGAGAGTTTACTATTTGTGGATAAATTGGTTATAAGTGGACAAGTAGTTAGAAGTGGGTTAGCCCTAAAATAAGGAAGTTGGGTTAAGTTGGTTAGAAGGTAACCCCTAGAGGAAGCTACTTGTAGAGTATAAATAAGAGAGAAAGGGTCTCCTATTAGCACCTATTGAACACATTGAATATCTATTATTGTGTAAGGTTTATTGCAGGCACTCATTGATACATATGAAGTTACACAAGTTTGATTTAGCAAGAAGGGTTGATGATGAAAGTTTCAGAATTTCGTAAATACTGAAAAACCCCTAGTTTTTGAGGTGTACATGAGTTGTAGTGGAGAAGGGAACATACATACATAGGTTGGCAATATAACAGGGCACACACATTTTTGAAAATCCATGAAAGTTGAATTGATTAATGTACCAGAGTCTCAGAGCCTGAATGAAAGATCCCAGGAAGGTCTATAGTGATCAGGTACAAAAAATCTATCTACAGATTCAAAAGGTATGTCATATTATTATGATTAGTTGGATGTTATTGTCTCCATGAGGTATGTTTATGGGAGTTTGAGGTTTTTCCCTAGAGATTTTGTTGGTCATATGGTACTTATGGTATGAGCTAGATATATAGAAATACAAAACTGGTATGTTGGTATTATTCATTGGTTCATCTTGTTAGTTCAAGTGTTGAGACATAGTTTGTATTTCTTGGTACATGGTTGAGGGTTTTGGTTGTGAAGTTGTTTGTGTGGTGTGAGGATGCATATCAACGAGGGTTTTATGTCTAGTCCATGTGAGGGTTATTACACTTGTTCATGATTGTACACACATGTATGGCACATGACTAGAGAGACATAGATGCACTTGGTTAAGGGATGTATAAGATGATGTATGCACAAGGTAAAACTACATAGAAGACAAAATGATAGGTTGCAGGTTGATGTGATAGAGAAAACAAAGTGTTTGAAGTTTTAGAAAAGGTGAAAACCCTAGCTTTCTGAAGGTGTATGCATGATGCAATATAGACAGGTCGCGTACATACACAGGCTGCAGTACAAACATGGTGTGTACATATGCAAGCTACAATATATACAAGTCATGTACCAGTTGGTATTAGTTGGTACATGATGACTTCTGGTACAAGATTTATTACATGATATTGGTTGAGGTTGGTTACATGTTGTTGGCATCGATTGATACATGTTTACATTGGTATATCTCATAGTGACAATTTGGCAGTGGTTTCATAATTTCACTTATATTTAATGGTGGTTGGATAGGGCAAGCATAGGTGGTTGTATCCACCTTCCAGTTGTAGATGGAGAACATAGGGGGTTGTATCCTCCTTCTAGTTGTAGCCATAGAATTGGGGAGTTGGAGCTTCCCTTAGGTTGTGGTCTAAGAAACTAGGGGGTTAGAGCCTCCTTCCAGTTGGAGCTGGAGAATTAGAAGTTGGTGCTTCCTTGAATGCGATTCTTAAAGACATATAATAAAATCATTCTTTGGTTTTCTCCCGCATTGGGTTTCCATGTAAAATACTGGTGTACTGGGAAATGTGTGGATGTGTCTATTATTGTTTATTATGTATTGATGGATGTTAATGTTATATGATGAAATAACATATTAATGATGAACTGATGAGCATTGTTGAATAAGTTAAAGGAATATACATTGTGTTTTAAAGGATTAATAAGTGGTATAAACTGCTCATTACTAATTCTTGCCCCCTCTCAACAATCCAATAATTGGTATCAGAGTAGGTTCCTTCAAAAGACATTTTAACCACTGGAAGAAGATCATGGAATTTACTGAGAATGGAGTACCATTGTTTGATGGTGAGAGTGGTCTAAAGTATGAGATGTACAACATAAGGACAAGAACATTTTTAGAGGCACATGGATATGATATTTCATATTCAATTGTGACAAGATATAATGCTACAAAGAAAGAAAATACTACAACCAAGAAGGAATTGAAGAAGAATAACAAAATTGCAATGGACTTTATTTTGGAAGGACTATATGATTCAATTAAGGACAAGGTGGGTAAATTTCATCAACTAAAGAAATTTCAGGTAAGTTACATGAGATCTATTCTTCACTCATCACAAAGTCAGATAATGACAAAGAAGATCCAGGTACAAAACATGAAGAAACATGTTCATCATGTCAGGCAGATTCAGAAGAAGAAGAGTATGTAATCAACAAAATTACGTTGTTTTTCTTTAATTGTGAAAAATGTGGACATATTGAAATTGAATGCCCATAAGGTAATAAGACAGAAAAGAAAATTGAAATAGAAGACAATTATGAAGCAGAACTGATCATCGATTTAGATGAACTAAATAAAGAAAGAGAAGAAAACAAGTTACTCAATGAATAATTGATGAAGAAAAAAGAAAGTGTTCAAGTTTATGAAGAAGCTCAACAAGTCATAAAGAATTTAAGAGATCAGCTAGAAGAGGCCAGAATAATTTAAGAAACTCTATAATATCAAAAGCAATGTTTATAAGCCAACATAGCAACACAAAAGGAAGAAACAAAAAAGAGAGAAAACACACTGACAGATCATCTCAAGGAAATAACCAATGACTTAAAATAGCTTGAGGAAGAGTTTGGTCAAGAAGAGAAAAGACTCAAAGAAGAAATAATTACATTGAAAATCCAACTTGAAGAAGCAAAGAGAACAAAACAAGTCATGAAGTCTCAGATAATGAAGAAAGAACAAGAGTTTGATAAGATTGAAGAATAATTTGTCACCCTAAGAGTCAAAGTCGTCAAGCTCAACAAGAATGTTGAAGAGACAAAAACATCCACATCAACAATAGATAATGAAGAGAAGCATTCTAGGTTTAAAGAAAAGAATAATGAAGAAAAGCGCAAGAGTTATGAAGAAGTACTCAAAGGAAGGAATCATGGTCAACCAAAATATAAGAAAATTGATAAAGATACATATTCAAGAAGACCCTCCACATTCAAGCCACAAAGAAACTTCAATCATGATCATCCAAGGCAACAGTTCAATAAGACTACAAAATTCACTCCCAGGTATGTAAATTTCTTTTATGGTCATTGTTTTTATTGTAATAACTTTGGACATAAGGTTGCAAATTGCAGGGCTTATGGAAGAAAATTTCAAGCAAGAAATAATTATGTGTCCCCATAGAACATTGAATGTTACAAGTGCCATAACTATGGACACATAGCTTGTGATTGTAGAAGCATGATCGATACTTCCATGAAAGAGAACATTGATATCAGATATAATAAAGTATGGAAAAGAAAACAAGAATAACACATGATTAAAGATTAGGTCCTAGAGATCAAAATATTAGCAATAATACGAGATGAAGACAAATCTACAGGGAAAAAGGAAATTGTCAGATACAGGAAGGTTTGTAGAAGAAATGAAAAACCTAAATAAAAAGTGAATAAAGAACAAGTACCAGAGATAATAGGATTTGCAGTAGCACAGGAAAGAAAAGAAGAGCAGGTAAATAAGGAACATGTTCAAGAGATTGTACTTTTAGGAATTGTAGTGCAAGATGAATCCACAAAAAGAAAGAAAGAAGTTAGAGTTCATAAAGACCTTGAGTCTACCAACGATGATGATGACTCTGCATCTGAGCGAATATTTTTTTAAGTCATCAAGATTGGAGACTCCTAGGTAATATGAATATTATATAGGGGTATTCTATGCAGTGGTTGATACATATAAGAGAACCATCTTTCAATAAGCTTACAGAGTTCGATTAGACAGACTCATAACAATCAGTTAGCAGAAATTCAATATGACAGATTGATCAGTTGAAAATATTACACAGGAAGAAGTCTATGATTGTATTCAAATAAAGATATCTTCAACACATGTTGTTCTACATATGAAGAGTTTGGATTACAGATAAATAAGACTAGTGTAAAAATTTGAAATTTGATGATCAGTTGCAACAGTGAAGACTTCATAATAGTACAGTGATAGATGGGTCAACAGTGTGGACAATTGAGTAGCAAATTCATGGACAATATGGACAAAGATGGATTTGCAAGGACACTTAGCAGTTTTGGAAAAATATATGATAGTGGATGAGAGCATGGATTCATGAATTGGTTCATAAATTGATTCAGAGAGTGGTTCATAGATAAAGGAACATTATCATAATAGATGATAATGACACAGGAATATTTGAATGGTTATTCTTGAATAATTTTTATATATGCCAGTTGATTACACAAGGAAGCACCAATGGACAAAAAATCCAAAAGGAAGTAGGTATAGGAATCCCTACATGTCATCTACATGACATATTGCAGAGAAGTCAAGGGAGAGAAATAGAAGCAAAAAGACAGGTAGAAATATCATTCAGAGAAGTTGTCAGATAGAGAGGTAAGAAAAAATGTGTGATTCTAGGAGAATATATTTCTAAGATGCATGGATAGAGAGTTATATGCTTGGAGAGAGAGAACATAGGCATGGTTCTAGGGGGAGTGATGGTCACAAGGGAAGCATGAGCGATATGAATTAAATGTTTCATCAAAGTGATACCATTTGTCAAAGGGGAAGATATTATTTAGATGAAGGGAGAGAGAGTAATAAGAGGATTATAAACATAGAGAAAGATAAAAGTAATTTAGATAGGGGGAGAAGCCCTAAGGAGAGTTCAATCAGGGGGAGCAACCCCAAAGGGAGATACCCTTTTCCATTGATTTCAAAGGGGGAGAGATAGAAACATTGATGAGGATTACGAGCATGCATGTTATTATGACTAATTGTTTCCATCAATGTTGGTGTTTCCATCAATGCCAAAAGGGGAGATTGTCAGACAGTTGGCTTAGGTTGATGGACAATTGGTTTGGATTGTTGGTGGTCATTGATGTGAACCCTTGGAGAGTGATATTGTCGATTTATGTAAACCCTTATATATTGATGTCAACCCTTGGAGAAGTCTGTTAGTGAATTCTGATAGAAAAAAATAATGGGTAAGAAACCAGAGTTTGTTTGAGGTATACAAACATGAATATAAATGAATATGTAGGCAAGACTATTCTATATGGATAGTGCATGTCATTCCATTTTAGGTGATATGTGGAATGTCACATAACTTCTCACGGTTAGATATTTATGGCCTTGTGAATTTGGAGAAACCTCATGAGTTGTATAGAAGATAAAATAAGTCAAATTATTCTAGAAGCTTCTATATGAAGTTGACGAATCAAGTAGGTGAAACTAGGAGTTAATCTTGAGTTAAGTTGTTGCAATAAGAAAATAATTAAAAATAAATTAATTGCAACTATAAGTGGAGAGTTTACTATTTGTGGATAAAGTGGTTAAAAGTGGACAAGTGGTTAGAAGTGGGTTATCCATAAAAGAAGGAAGTTGGGTTAAGTTGGTTAGAAGGTAACCCCTAGAGGAAGCTACTTGTAGAGTATAAATAAGATAGAAAGGGTTTTCTATTAGCACCTATTGAGG
Organism: Picea engelmannii; assembly: GCA_009831015.1. NCBI lineage: Eukaryota > Viridiplantae > Streptophyta > Pinopsida > Pinales > Pinaceae > Picea > Picea engelmannii. The sequence goes on along the minus strand of ML779746.1, from coordinate 874,485 downwards.
ACATTGAATATCTATTTTTCTGTAAGGTCTATTGTAGACACTCATTGATAAATTTGAATTTATGCAAGTCTGAGGTAGCAAGAAGGGTTGACGAAGAAAGTTTTGGAATTGCAGAAATACTGAAAAAACCCTAGTTTTTGAGATGTACGTAGGCTACAGTGGAGAAGGGCGCATATGTATGCGGGATGGAATTATAACAGGGCATGCACATTTTGGAAAATCTTTGAAATATTGAATTGTTGAATGTACCATATTCTTAGAGCCTGAAAGCAAGCTCCCATGAAGGTCTACAATGATTAGGTACAACATATCTATCTACAGATTCAAAAGGTATGTCATATTCTTATGTTTAGTTGGATGTTGTTGTCTCCATTAGATATGGTTATGGGAGTTTGAGGTTTTTCCCTAGAGAGGTTGTTGGTTTTATGAAACTTATGGTATGATCTAGATCTACAGAAATACAACACTGGTATGAAGGTATTATTCATCGGTTCATCTTGTTGGTTCAAGTGTTGAGACATAATTTGTATTTCTTGGTACATGGTTGAGGGTTTTGGTTGTGAAGTTTTTTGTGTGGTGTGAGGTTTCATATCAGTGAGGGTTTGATGCCTAGTCCATGTGAGGGTTATTACACGTGTTCATGATTGTACACACATGTATGGAACATGACTAGAGAGACATAGATGCACATGGTTAAGGGAAATGTATAAGATGATGTATGCATAGGGAATAACTATAGATAAGACATAGTGACATGTTGTAGGTTGATGTGACAGAGGAAAAAAAGTGTTTGAAGTTTTGGAAAAGGTGAAAACCCTATATTTCTAAAGGTGTACGGAGGCTGCAATATAGACAGACCGCATATATACACATGATACAGTATATATAGGGCACACACATACATGAGCTGCAGTATATACAGGTTGCATACATGTTCGTATTTGTTGGTACATGCGGAATTCTGGTAAATGATTGATTACAGGCTATTGGTACAGGTTGGTTACATGTTGTTGGCACAAATTGATACATATTTACTATGGTATATATCACAGTGACAATGTGGAAGTGGTTTCATCATTTCACTTGTATTTCAGGGTGGTTAGATAGGGCAAGGATAGGTGGTTGTAGCCACCTTCTAGTTGTAGCCGGAGGACATAGGGGGTTGTAGCCTACTTCTGGTTGTATCTAGAGAATTGAAGAGTTGGAGCTTCCCTCAGGTTGTATCCTGAGAAACTAGGGGGTTGGAGCCTCTTTCCAGTTGGAGCTAGAGAATTGGAAGTTGGTGCTTCCTTGAATGCAATTCTTAAAGACATATAAGAAAAAAATTATGTGGTTTTCTCCCGCATTGGGTTTCCATGTAAAATATTGGTGTATTGTGCATTATGTGGATATGTCTATTATTGTTTATTATGCACAGATGGATGTTTATGTTATATTATGCAATAACATATTAATGATGAACTGATGAACATTATTGAATAAGTTAAAGGAATATACATAGTGGTTAAAAGGATTAATAAGTGGTATAAATTTCTCATTACTGATTCACCCCCCCTCTAAGTTGTCCAACAATGGAGCCAGGAGATATGAATCAAATAATTGACTTCATCTTCTCATAAATAACCCTTAGAATAAGGTGGGATAGCCATAATGCCCTCTAACCACTTCAATGCTCCCCCAATATTAAGCATAGAGTGTCGTCAATGCTCCCTATACATGGGAAGGGAAGCATTGTTAAGAGTTCAATTCTCCCTATACATGGGAAGGGGAGCATTGAACTTCAAAAATGGTCAAAAACTCAAGGTAAAAGACATCATTTCAGCCTTCTCATGATGGGTTTTTCTTCTCCACAATGACTAGGGATTATGGCAAATGTTCTTCCATGGTGTCAAAGTTGCGACACTTAATAAAGTGCATGCGACACTTAGTAAGGTGCATACGACACTTGATAAAGTGTGTGCGACACTTAGTAAGGTGCATATGACACTTATGAAAATTAAGTGCGACATGGTGGTGTGAAATTTAGGTGTGTAACATCTGCCCAATTGTTTCCATTTCTCAAGAAGAAAACTAAAGAAGGCCAAGACTACCTCATAGAAGTCAGAACATATTGGGAAAAGAACAAAGTGTAACTTGTGTACCTTGGTGATAAGGTCATCCAGATGTACAACTGAAAAGAATATAGGCTCACTCAGATGTTGGAACAAATACAACAAGAGTTGGAAGAGAAGGAGAAGGCCTTGGAAAGGATTCAAGCAAATGTCCAAGAGCACCGAGAATTAATGTGACCTTCCATTTCCACTGTATATTCTAGCACCATGATTGAGACCATATTGGTAAGATCACCTTATGTAAACATATCTTGAGATAAAGTTGGTGAAATCGATAAATATACTAGGGGTATTGGCTCTAAAATTCTAAGGAAAATGGGTTATGATGGAAAAGGTCTATGCAATTCATGATAGGGAATATTGAGTCCCATTGTAGCTACATTGTGGGTCAATCATGAAGGCCTAGAAGTGAAAATTCCATCACCATGAAGACCATTTTCGTGAAGGAAAAATACATGTTGGAGTTGGATTTCTCATCAAGAGAAGGATCCACAGCATTAAGTGAAGGTGAAAACACACTATCACCTTAGATTTCTTGTGGTAGATCAAAGGAGAGCAACAATGAGGAGAGTTCCTAGATTCATTCCACACCCGTACTCAAAGAAAATAATACACTAATCAATGAAATAAAGAAGAAGAAGAAGACCAAGGGGTCCATACATTTCTCGTGTCACTACTGCAAGAAGAGAGGCCATACCATATAAATTTGTTGGTATGCAGATACATGCTAACATTGTAGAGAAAAAGGCCATTGTGACGCATCCTACTGGAAGAAGCAAGACATGTTTTGAAAACTTGATTGTATTAATAATTTGGATGACAAGAATGATTCTCCTATCCAAAAACATACACAGAGGCCCATGGAGAGAAGGATTATATTAAGAAGTCCTTAGTGAATCATTTTTTTTTTCCACCATTATAATTTGAGTGGTCACTAGGAATCAAAGTGTTGGCAACTTCATCTGGAGATTCATGCTTGAAACCACACAGGCAGAAGAAGGGTGTGCAGAGTGAATATTGAGGAAGGTGAAGAGTTTCCCATATCTCTAGTCTAAGTGAAATAATTTGTCCAAGGAGAGATATAAACATAAGAGAGAAGAAAAACATATAAGAATGACAACAGGTTGATGCTGAGAGAGACCACAACCTCATTCTTGTTTCTGGTATTACATATGAAGAAACCCATCTTGGAGTTGTGTCAGAGAATGGTGCACATAGGTCAATGACCTTAGAGGAGTTCTTGAAAAATCCATGGTGTTCTTGCAAGCATGGGATGACATCTCTTTCATTGCACGTTGGTTGAAGAATGACTTTCCAACGGATGGACCAAATCCTACAACCAACATATAGGGGTATGTAGGTCGGTGATTAGAGTGACATGGCTGTAAAGGGTTGTTTCCTTGAAGAAAATAAAATCATAGTAGAGAAATGCAACCACACTTCCCTTGAGGATTTTTTGTGTGATGGTAGCTTACTAGGTTCATAATGAACAAAGACCAACATTCGACTTGGCTACATGATTTCTGAGATGGGCTTTCTCCAATATTAATAGGGAGATGGGAATGAGTGTTGAGTCTAGATTTTAGATCTGGAGATTGTGGTGCTAAGAGTCAATGAGAAGACCAAGACAAAACCAGAGCTAGAGCCATAAATAAGGACTAGAGCTAGTATCCAGATCCAAGTTCAGAGCTATTTCTAGGAGATAGAGTTAGAGCCATGTTACAGGGAAGCAAACAAAAGTACATTGAACCAGATTGGTTTCCTTGAGATTTTGGGGACCAAAATCCTCTATTGTATGGATTTCTATTATGTCACCAATTGGTTGTGTGCAGGTTACAAGCAGGGAAATACTTTGCAACGAACATAGAAGAGATAGTATAGAGCACCACAGAGGAACATAGGCCTATTCTCTTTTGTGCAGATAGAGCTTTATATATATAAGACTGAGATAGAGATCATAAATTAAATTTCTGCATAGTATCCATGTTTGTGAAGTGAGTGGGATATAATCCTCCCTTTTATGGATAATATAGCCCCATATGCATGAGTAACAGGGGTTGACGTGGCATCTTCTCGTACCATGGTGGTCAACATGGTAGGTCAACTTATAGAGGCATACATTTTTCATACAATCTTCGATTGACATGATTTTTATACCACTGGAAAGATCTCGATGTGTAGAATAGCGTCACAAAGTTCAAGTTATGTTTGGAGAATTTTAACCCCCCAGAATGCTTTTTGATGCCTCAAAATGGCGTCGGAAGGTTCCAAACCCCAATTTCCGAAATTGGGACCTGCAACTAAAATGACCTTGCAAGCTAATTCCTCCATTTTTTTCCACTTTAAAAGCATCGAGATAGACGAAAAATAGAATAATGATCCAATTCAGATCAATGGGATGTGGATGAGGGATGAATGTGTTCCTAAAGGTATGGATGCATGCACACATGTGTAGCAAGGGAATGAAGGAAGGCACACTTTAAGAGATTCACATGAGAAGAAATGATAATGTGTGGGAGTGATGAAATAGAGTGTGCATGGGTTATCATAAGTATGGATAAGGGGGAGATCCTGATATATAAGGACACATGCACACATGGGAATAAAAGAAGAAGTATGGAGGTACACATACAAGAGAATGGAGGAATGCGCCTAAGACAAAAAAGAGAATCATACACATGAGAGGTAAAGGAATCATGTGGGAGAAAAGGATGACATGCACATGTGTCAGAGGAAGGGATGATGCACATGAATTAAGGATATATACATACATGCTAAAGAAAAGAGCGTGGAAGGTGTAAGGATATGCACACGTATCGATGAAGGTAGTGGGGTGTGCATGAGGAGAAGAGGGAGTGCATATGTGGGGAGAATGGTACATTAAAAATGGGATATGAGCATGCACATGTGGGATTATGCATGCGTATAAGTGGAAAAAGAATATGGTATAAATAGTAAGTGGATAAGGGAGAGATAAAGTGCATGAATTAAAAAAAATCCAAGCGTTAGATAGGAGTGGAGTGGGTATAAGGGAAAAACACATGGATTATGTGTTAAAGAAAAATTTAAGTGGAGGATGAGATAAGTGCATACGAGGAGAGAGAGGAAGAAGTGGGAGAAGGAGATAAATCCAGTCAACTCAACCATGCCAGAAATACTATGCACCAACACATCTCATAAGAATGCATTCACTCAGATGATCTCATGCATTCACCATGGTTGACTCATCCATGTATGTGCCACTTGTCACACCTTGAAGCAACCAAATGTCAGAATATGAACTTGGCACTTGTCACACCACATGAAAACCATACGTTCTATACATATCCTTGCTAAAAATAGACATGACAAAAATAACAGTTCGCCCTAAAAAATAGGAAAAGTCCAAATGTGTCTGGGATAACTAGGATACCACTGCCAAATATAGTATGTCTAAAAAAAGACACTACTAAAAATAGAATATCATCGCATGTCAATGAAAATGTACTTATCAGATTCTGTTTTCAGTGAGAAATCCAAATATGTGATCAAAATCATCATTTGAGGCATATAACTCCACCTACTAAAAATAGTAAACTTCTCACATGTCATCTAGAAAAACCTCACTAGAATCACAAGCTCGCAAGGATCTTGAATATGTAACCAACATTTCCATGTAGACCTCCGATCTTTGTCTCCTAAAGAGTAAGTAATGTGATATAAATAGACATCTCTCTCTATCCATGAACAACTCTGCAAAATTTTGTATTTGAAACAAGGAACATTGCCAAACCAATCATGTACTTGTACTCATGGATGATTTTAGGGGCTAAATTTCGCTCGTGGGCTAATTTTCCATGGTTTTCCCAAAGAAAGATTCGCTATTCTAAAAATGATTCGCCCAAATTCTATAGGATAAAATTATTTTACCTTAAAAATCGCAAAAAAATTATACAACTATATAAAATCCTTATAAATTTGAATATTTTACAAAAATATCGCCAAACATTTTATAGTTGGAATATGAAGGATTAGTAAGATTCACCAAGGTTTCTACATTTTAAAATAAATTTCCATCCTTAAAATCATCCTTGCTTGTACTCATATGGGAACCAACATTGGCTCATGTCCAAGCTATCTCTAGGAAAAAAATATGAATTCCAGCCAAATAAATCATGCTAGATCCTAACCATCAATATTTTCAAGTGAGAAAATCTAGGGGTTAATAGTACCCTACATTATTTTACTATATGTGGACCATCATATGAGAATATTATGTACCTTATTGTACCATGATGAGCCATAAGTGTGGTTGTATTTTCACACATGTATTATTTTGGACCATGCTTAGATGTTCTATGTATTGGTAGGGGGATTATGTGGTATCTCTAGACCCCATATAGTACGTCATGGCACATCCTTTTAGTCCCCATATCAAAATTGGATATTTTTTTATGGCTACGGTTGACTACCCCTTGCTACTAGTAACTCTCACCATGTTGATCATTTGTGATCTAGGTTATGTATGCAACCATCTTGGGGTGGATCTACTAGGACACATGATCTAGGGGAGTTGAATGGTCTCTTATCCCTTTGTATTTGATGTATAAGTGTTTATCTTTGTAGAGGTTGTCACATCTATGTATAACACACTTATTGTGTCCCTAAACATGGATCCCTCTTTTACGTATTAGTTAACCATCTATTATTAGAGATGATTCTGCATATTTTCACCCAGTTTTATGTCTCTCAAGGAAATTTCACAGTTCTTGAGGCAATACACATATTCCAAGGAATTAGTCACATCCTTTGAGGCACATTTGGGCTATTTTGCACACATGGATATCGTCTACTTGTGCCACATTGGAGATTAATAAGAGCCCTCCTTTCATCACTTTTGGTGATATATTTCACATGATTTGAGTGTTGACCCACTCTTTTATATGTCATACTAGTTGTTGGGGGTTTTATGACCTATTTTTTGACTTGGAGGGTCACTTCCATGCTTCATGGAGGTTCCTTGATCTTAGATATGGACATGGTCATGCATTGGAGACTACTCTTGATGGTTCCTTGAGAATATTATGAGGAGGTCATACAATTTTTAGGTCATCCTCCATATTTTCATGAGGTTGGTCTACTTGGAGGAGAGGAACGTTGGAGCCTTGCTTGTTTGGAAGGCTACTCCACCTTGTTTTGATACCTCCACATCAATTTTTTGTTGGAATGTTGTGCTAGGAGAGAAAACCAACCCCATTTTTCTAGGGACCTAACCTCCTCAACTCCTCACGTAGGTAGAATATAGTTTTTCTATGTAATAAAGGCTGACATTAGTAAATAAGGCCTATGAATAATGTGAATAAGTCTAATGTAAGAATACTTAATAGCAGTTTTCACTTCTAGAAAGATCTTCCTTTAGATTGTTCTTTTGAAGACACAATTAGTGTAAATAGGAGTAGAAAGAATGGGAAAGTTTTGTCTTGAGAAATATTTTATAATTGAGCTCTACTCTGGTGGAGGTTGTCCACTTGAAGAGGCACGTGAACTTGGATTTCTATCAATAAAGGTATCATTTCTGGTGTTATTGTTCTCTATATTTCATTTTTACTGTTGGTATTCATCATAATGATTCCATTCTTCTTTGCATAATACATTTTTTACCTTACAAGTGGTATCAGAGAACTTTCCTCTGCATAAATTTTGAGAAATTTTTATTTTTTATTTATTTTATTTTTTCTGGGTAGAGACGTGTACTGTCAAAATCTTTAAATCAAAAAGATATATTGTTCGGCGAGTAAAAATGCAACTGGGGAAGACTACACATAGGAAATATAAACAATTTCATGGGTTATTCAAAACAAATGTTTCACCTTGTTGGAAACCTTTGTAACCCTTGTTGGTACCCCTTCGAGTAGTACCACATCAAATAACACATGTACACAACCATCACTCCCACATAACTTAACGTATATTGGGAGTCCCCTAATTCTCTTGAAACCAACTCTAGATCAGCCTATCAACCACTTGTTTGATATAGTGGCACCAATAACAACACTCAGGAAGAATACTCTCTAGTGCCTGGGTAATCTGGTAGTACAACTAAGGGTATAATTGAGCCTCCTTAGTTGTTTCCCTGATATATTGGGATGAAACTACTATTTGACCCTGCATATATATGAGAGAGTTATAGCATAGTGAAAACCCTTGTTTATAGGAAACCTGAAAACCATAATCCTTGGGAACGGAATAGAACAGAACAAAAACCTAGGGGAAATTTTGTTGCGCAACCCTTCCTTCTGCATCTAGGTTGCAAAATTCCTACACAATTTCCCTTGTTAACAATTTGGGCATTCTATCACTATAGTATTCATCAAGCCAAATTTTAACTCCACAACAGTAAATGGAACAAATAAAATGGTCCCTCTCGAACCCTTATTTGAGAACTATCCCATTGGATTCCTCTCTCCGCTTTGATTGTAGTGGTACCTATCACTTATAACCCTTTTTTTCTTGTTGACAAAAACCACCCTTCTTGATGTTGATGATTAAAATCGCAACGATGAATACTGCCCGCAAATGATTGCTAAGCTCTATTATTGATTTATGATAATAATAATTAACTAGTAGGTGGGACCCCCTTGTAGACTAGAGGCACTATGATGGATGTGTTACTCTTATATGTTTGTTGTTGTTATGATAATGTCTACACAGTATTCTACAATTGATGATGAAAGTCTTGGTTTCATCCGTTCTGACAACATGGTTGGTTGATGTATTATTGCTAAATGTTGTTGATGGTCACTCGCAATACATGGCAGTTCTATGAATATAAGGATTATGTTTTTTATAGGTGTTGTGTTATGCATTAACATTGATTAATAATCTTGTACATGTTTTTATGCTAAAGGATGATATTGGATCTCAAAACAAAAAGGGAAAAAAACTATGGATAAGTCCTAAGGTTACGGAAAAAAGATTATATAAAAACCTTAAAGTATATATAGTAGTGACAAATGGAAAGTGGTGGACCTAGCTGCTATACTATGCGCTTGGTTAAAGGATTATATGTGAAACACATATGGTAATGTTTAACATATGGTTATGGTTAAAGTTTGATATGATTCAGGTGGCGCACTATACAAAGGATATGGCATTGAATTTATGCAATGGATATGTGTTTGAATTTAATGGTTGATGTTATGGTAATGGGGTGGCTAGTAAATTGAATTTAATAAGGCCAGGTGAGGAACTGATGTGAATTTACTGCACGTCACTCCAAACCATCCTCGAGCCCATCACCTTAGCCATAGTTTCATTTTTCTCTGGTGGTTGTGGGAGCTCAACGATTTCAGGTTTTGAAAGGGAAAACACAGGCCAACTCTTCCTTGAAGCAATTTTTCCAGGTATGACTCCTTGCTTTTCATCCATGATGGTCTCTCTGTATTGTGAATCAATTTGTTGTCTCGGGATTACATGAGTTCTGTTTTTTTTTAGTTTCAATTGGGTATCAATGTTGTGTTTATGGTGTTATCTGTGATTACTATGGAATGTTGGCATTTTAAAAGAAAGGAATGGGTGTTATTGCTTTTTAAATCTTGTACATTGGTTATTGGTTAAAATAAATGTCATCCAGATTGGGCTTTTATTCTAGTTCTTTGTGAAAAATGATGATAATGGTGCAACAAACTTTGAGTTTTATTTGTGTGGGGTTTTATCACTAGTCTGGGTATTAGTGTTGTCACCCCTTTTCATATTGATCATTTTTGTGATTCATTCTCCAAATTGCAATTCAACTATTGACAGTGGCATTGTTCTTGCTCTGTTTGTCCGAGCCCGAGCTATTGTTTGTTATGGATTTTTCCTCACTATCACTATTGCTAGAAGCGTTTCACACTCGAATCTTTTTATTGCCTAGAATATTAAATGGAATCTTGTATATGTGTTGAGTGGCCACGGGTTGTTCTCTGGCATTCTTTTCACAAGTGTTTTAAGTGTTCGCTCCTCTCATCATTGTTGTAGTGGCTGACTGATATGTTGGTAAGCATCATTGTCAAAATTGTTTCAAAGGTTATAGACGTCTTTGGTGTTTGGAAGAGACATGGTCTCTCTGTGTATTCGAGGATTATTCCTTGTTTAGACCAACCCTCGTTACCTCTCTCCAATAAAGTTTTAAAATACATCTGCACGTGCCTGGTTTGTTGAGCTCGAATTGTTTTTGTTTCTACTATGGCACTTTTTATCTCTGTCAAAATTTTGGGGTTTTAATTTAAAAGAATGTGGTGATTTCAAAAGAGCATGACTCTTTGTTCTTCCAAGAATATACTTGATTACATGTGGTTGCTTCTTGGTGGTAACTTATTTTAGGAGGTAAAAGGATTATAGGCTCTCTGACTTCAGATATCATCTCTTGATCGAGGCTCTATATTTTCTCTTTGTGATAAATTTGTTTTGAAAAGGAAAAGGGTATGGGTTACCAACAACTCGAGAACTTTCCATTTGGTCGATTTATGGTTTTTCCACTCATTGTTGTGTTAAATCCTAGCACGATCATGATTCCATTTAAGTTTCAAAGGTGTCTATGTGTGTGATTGGTTCATCAAACATGATCTTGGTCCTGTCAATATTAAAGGAGACAATTAGGTGTACGATTTGGTTATGTTCTCCTTGCGCATTATATGGCTTTGTCTTTTATTGAACATTTCTTTTAAAGGGAAGTTTGTAAATGTTAATGCACATGAATCTCAAGACCATACCTACATGTTTTTGGTTAAATACTAGTGTCGAATCAGGATTGGTGTTGATTATATTGTTGAAGACCTGTGTGTGATTAAATCGGGCCCGATTATTGTTTTGATGACAATGGATTATGTCAGTCAGTGTTGGAAAGTCGACTTTTGGTGGTTAGTACTGGGTCTATTATTATTTGATTTCAAGAATTTAACACTAGATATGAATAATTGGAATAACTGTGCATATTATGTTTGTTTTAAAAGGAAAAGGTCAACATTAGAGTATGTGAGACTGTGGCTCGAATGGTTATGATGTTACTATGGAATTGGAAATTGTATTTTCATAGTTACTATATAGGATGCATAGATTGATATAATTGAAGAATTATGGGAAACTGAATTGTTTTTTTTTAAGACAACAAGTATTATTTCTGCAATTAAGGGACAATTAAATGGTTTTGGTCTTAAAAGTGGATGCTTTTTGAATTGTGATTGGACCAGAGTTATGATTGTTGAATGATTTTATTTATTTTTATGAACAATATCTATATTATTCCCTCTCATATTATCACTTTTTCGCTCATTATAACCCCCTCACGATCCCAATTTAATTTTTACATGCCTTGTTCAATAAAATAAAATTAAAACTTTGTATGACAATGGTAAAAGATGACACATAAATAGGTGGCAACTGATATATTTTGGTATTGATTGCACAATTAGTTATTTAATGAATTGTTGAGAAGTACTCGTGTTCTTACTCCCTGTCATGATATCACTTTATTAGAATTCCTCCATATATCCCATGAACCCTATTTCACTCCCTGCTCATTGGGAAATTATCAAATAATTTTTATGGATTGAATTGCATGGGACTTATGTCGATTTTTGAGCCAAAATTTGTTTCATATAAAGAGAATGTCATGTATGGTCTGTTAAGGGCTAGTTGTTAATAAATTGTTTCTTACAGGATGAGTTTCTTCAACAGAATCAATCATGGCAGAAACAATAGGGGAAGAGGTAACTAGAACAGAGGGCCTAGAAGGCCCAGATTCTCAATTCATTTTGATATCAATCCTCAGGATTTGAACCAAAATTTTCAAGCTGGGTTCTTCAATTGGATTCATGGATGATTTTAGGGGCTAAATTTCACTCATGGGCTAATTTTCCATGGTTTTTCCAAAAAACATATTCGCTATTTTAAAAACGATTCACCCAAATTCTATAGGATAAAATTATATTACCTTAAAAATTGCCAAAATTTTATAAAAACTATATAAAATCCTTAGAAATTTGAATATTTTTACAAAAATATCGCCAATCAGTTATAGTTCGTATATGAAGGATTAGTAAGATTCACCAAAGTTTTTACATTTAAAAATAAATTTCCATCCTTAAAATCATCCTTGATTGGATTGGGAAAGGGATAATTCATCCTAGACCAGATATGGCTCCCTTCCAACCCCAAAATGATCCTAGTATCCTTGTGCCTCCCCATGTATCTTTGCAACCAGAAGTTTTGTTGTCAGCCACACATGTATTTGATTTTTTAAACATGATCAAAAGGAATTGTGTTTCTATAGATGCCATCACCCTGCCTATAAACACTTTTACAAGTTTATTATGACTAATTGGGCTAAAGCCTTTTTCATTGTTTTCTACTTTTTGATTTTTGATTCCTCTATGTTTAATTCATGACTGCAAGCATGAATTAAACTTATAATTTGGATGGTCATTTTCATAATCTTTGCCTTAGGTTTATCATTCAACAAACCATCATATGAAATTAAAATATAAATCTTATAGAATGGTGGTTAGACACATTTTGCTTGTGATGAATACGATTATCATTTCAATGGTTTGATAATTTCGATTTGAGCAGAGTTTTGGTTTGTGTAATGGTTCGATCATTTGTATTTAAATTCTGAACAATTTTTGTTAATACATTTTAACCCTGTGCAAAAACTATGGTCGTGTTAGTCATGAGAATCAATGCACAATTATTCTACCCTATACTTGATCCATCTTGCTGGCACATTGAATTAATAAGCATGTCATTATGGGTTATAGGTTTTCATGCTCTATACGCAAGGTTTTAATTACCAAGAATGCTCAAGCATCAAGACCGAACCCTCGATGTTCATATTATGATTGCACAGGGTCTTCATTTTGGTTGTTTTCCTTTTATCCATTCGGATCTGTTCTTATCGCTCCTACCACCCAAACCTAGAACTGTTTTGAGTCACCCTTTTTTTATTATGGCACCTATGAGGCGAATCCAACTGAATGACTCTGAGTTTTCTATTTTTAAAACCCCGTAATTGCATGCCAGAGACACATTTTTGCGGAAGCATTTATGAGCAAACCGTTACGAATTAGCCAAAACCCTTTAAAAACCACTCCAGAAATGGGGTCATTTACCTTCAATGAGGGTATATTCTTCAGAAACAATACAGTTTCAGAGATACATCTTGCTCTTTGGAGGGAACAATCTCAGAAGTTCTTTGCAGTTGAGGTAAGCATTTTTGTTTGTTTTTCTCAGAGATCCAAGCCCGTTATTGGTTTTGTTGTGTCCCAAGTTATATTTTCCCTTCTTCTATTTATGAGACTGTAGTAGAATTGCCTCTCCATATCAATAAAAACTCCATCTCTTGCATGTCTAACCCTACTGTCGAAAAACTGTGTGTTCATCCACAAAAAGGACTATGCTATCACAGATCTACTCTCTGCTGCAGTTCGAAACCCATTGGGAGAAAGCCACAGTCGGATTTCATGTTCAGAAAATCATTGAAGGAAGTCTTAGATGTATTAATGAGTTGAATCAGGGTTCATTAACAAATCAATTGTGAATAAAAAAAAAACCGTCAGCATGAGGAACATGGTAATTTGGTTTTAATTTGGTGAACAAATTGAGCAGGCTAGTAATGTGTTTGCTAAAGACTAATTTTAATACCTCCATAAATTCAGAGGATTCTTTGTCTAATCCATGAAATGGTAAAAGTATATTTTTGATTATTTTTTTATTTGATTCGGTTGGAAAAATAAAATAGTTAGATTTTAATTTTTTGTTTGTATTTTTACTATTTCTAGCTAGCTATAGAAACCTATAGCTTATCTTTTTCTAAAAATTAGTTTGAATTCAAGTCTCTTTTAAATTGAAAATTAGTAATTAGTTGTTAATAAAGTTTCTAACTTGTTCCTATTTCATTTTCAGGGCATGATATACCTTGATGCTGATTTTATGAGGTGGAACATGTTCGATTTAGATGATTAGTATCTATTTTCTATCCATTTTGTAAATGAGAAAAAAACTTTTATTAGTATTTGAAGATACAATTTGATTATAAGTGGTTGTAGGCCCTCCATTTTTGGAAGATTTTGATCTCATGAGATCTGATCCTATCCTAGGAGATAGGAAGTTGAGATTTCAAAAACTCTTTAAATAATCTCTATTTTGTAAATGAAATTCATCTTGGCCTGGAACCGAAGATGGATGCATGATTTCCCTAGACTTAATGGAACATCGTACAACATTTTGGCTTTAGTCCTTTGTTAATGGTGTTTCATTAATGTTTTTTTTTATTTAATCCTGGTGTATTAATATGTCTTGTAGCTTTAGACTTAATGATATGTTATGTTTCAGGATATTCATGTTATAAATATCGTTCATAATTTTGTTGTTCCAGATATTCGCACTGTGATTATCTTTTCAATTTGAATATCATGATTTCTCTTCGATGTTTAGTTGAAAAATGAAGTGAATGTATTACATTTAGATTTATCTGATTGTAATTATTTACGATCATAAGATCACAGAATTAACATGTGTTCCCTGTTCTGTTTCTAAAATCTCGGTTGCCAATTCACTCTATGAATTTATTCACAAAAGTTTCAATATAAGTCTATTGCAGATTTATCTCATAGGCATGACAAATGGATACTCTTGATTCACACAGAGGCACATACACATTTAACGAACTGACATCAGGTTAGTTTCTTTATTTCTACTTTCTGTCATTTTACATATTAGTGAAACCAAATAGTTTAGATAAGCTTTGACTATCTGTACATCTATGTTTTATAACTTAGTTAATTCAAGTTTTGTTAGATTCCTAATTAGAAAAAAGAAAATATTCAAATGTGATTTATTTATCTGCTTCTGTAAACAATTATTTTCGCATTGATTTCGTAAGTTTCCAGTAAAACTTGCAACTTGTAAATTATGTCCATAAGCAATATTTTTATTGTTTTCCTCTTCTGCTCAAATACATTTATACATATAATTATATTATAGGTTATGTATATATTATTATTTAACATTAGTTACTTTTTCCTTTTCTTTATCTTAGGATCTTAGATTGGCTAACGAAGCCATTAAACCCGTTAGAACAGGTTACACCAAACGACTTGGGTTACTTGGACAACCCCGGACTAGATCTGTTCTTCCAAGTTGACGGACGATCAATTTCGCCCATCAACAAATGGCACTAGAAGGAGGGCCTGAGGTCAATTTTATGATTAAATGTTTCATCCCTCATCCTTTCATAATTCCATATTTATAAATCTTTCTTCTGTGTCATCTTATAATGCACTACGAGGCAGGTTAGATGACAAGCTAACTATTTGGAGTCAAATTCTTCAAATTCTTAATGGCTCCTGCCCAAATCATTGTGTTGGAACTTGATTTTAATGTCTCACTACCAATTATTTCTAATAAGACAATTGATATCTTTTCAGAACTCACCTTTGATGGTGAAGGGAACACATCTACAGTAGACCATATTTCTAATATTTTTTATAATTTTTTAAGACATAAGATCATTGATCCTAATGTTACATGCAGATTGTTCACTCTCACTTTCCGAGGTCGTGTTAAAATTTTGTTCAAATATTTTCCATCTAATTCGATTCATTCTTTGTCTGAGTTTGTAATTGATTTTTTATCAGATTTTAACAATTATGATTATGATGAATTAAGTGAAGAATTAAATTACTTAAGGAAAGAAAATGGTGAATCATTTAATGATTTTGCAATTAGGTTCATTCATGTTTGTACTAGATTCCCTTTGAAATAAATGATGTTAATTAATGACTGGTTTGAATATCTCGTTTCTCTCTCAGACAAGCAAGATCAATTAATTGTTAACCAATCTGAATTGAGCACTAACACTCAATCTCAAGATCGTTCAAATTTTGATGTTGACCTTGAAGATTTTGAAGCACCACAATTTTTGTCAACTTCTTTCATTTTGGTAAATCATGAGCAACATCATCTTTTAAAAAATGCAATTGCCACCTCTAATCATTCTTTTTCAACGATGTCTCCTCCTGTCGAAGAAGGAACCTTGACTTTAAAAGACGACAGTTGTCACACTCTCATAGATTTTATAACAGTTTCCAAAGTAAAAGAGGTCGAATGTGAAGTTGATAATCATGTGGACGATAAATCTTCCCCTAATTTAGTTGAACAGATCCATGATCAATCAGTGGGAGACAAAATCATTAGGAAATATTCTATCTCTAGTGATTTTCTCTCAAATTTTCCCTTGCACAATGAACCAAATTGTCTCTTAAAAAGTGTCTTGTACTCTTTAAAAGAGAATACAAAAGAGGTTGATCAGTTTATACAAGGAGAGGGAACAAAACTAGATTTCAAAACGCATATACCTATCATTTCAAGGGATGCATTTTGTCTCCTTAATTCTTCTACATATTATTCCTTGTACCTTGATATTTTTTATCCTAATGTTGTGTAATTGCATGTTCCATATCACTTTGGAATGAATTATGCATTATATAATCATGTACAAATTAATAGAGATTACCAAATAGAAGATAAAGAGGGAAATAATTCTTCCCATGAACATATTAATTTGTATTCTCATCAATTATCTGTGGGTAAATCAAGAAATGATTTGAAAGAGTCCAAAAATGCATCTTCTATTGATTCATCTCAATTTGTGTTTCGAGAAGGATCTAAATTTTTCCATGATCAATTATTTGAGGTTGAAAAGTATAATCGGACAAATATTACTACCAATGATAATTATTCAAAAATGTTGGTCATTCCATTAAGTTCACCTCAAATAGTTAACCTTGAAATATCTAAGCTCAAAGGAAAGTTTCAAGAGAATGAAACACTTATTTGCCGATCGAGAATCACGATAAGTTCTCGCCATCTTGATCCAACCTTTTTACAAGATTCTTTCCTTGATAGTCTAATACTTTATTCTCATCATGAATATTTGTCTGATGTGAATTCTTTCAAACAATCCCATGTTGGTAATTGCATGCATTATGATAGGATTGCAGATTGGTTGGAGTATTCATATCTTGAAAAGTTTCTAGGGAATGGTAAGATTACCTTCACTTTATTTAGAGATCAAGGAGGTAACTTTTACACACTCATTTTATATCCTTCGGATGGAGAAAATATGGAACGAAAGGAAAATTGTTGGGAGGATGGGGCACTTCGGTCTAGGCCGAGGGTTATCTCAGGTCCCCATAACTCTCACAAACTTCACAATCTCATTTTTTCGTATTTTTGTAAATCATATTATGACAAAATTGCAGAATGGTTGGAGGATTCATACAAAAGGAATGGTAAGATCATGCTTGCTTTGTTTTTAAATGATGATTATAAAGGTAAGTATGATATATTTTTGTCATTTTTTGATATACTTCCATTCTTGTTAGTAATATTTGATTTTGTTTCCATTGCAGGATTGGAGTTACTCCAATGGCTACATTGGAAGCATGACTTTACGTAGTATTTTGATTTGTTTAGTAGTTAGAGTAGGTTTAGGAGCAGGTTTTCTTTTATCTTTATTTCTCACTGTTTCTCTTTGTAATAATGCATTTAAGAACACAAGTGGGTGCATCAAGAGAACCATAATATGACCATTGTCAGGGAAGTCTGCTTGATCCTTTTCTCTCTGCTTTTCATTGAATATTTCTTTTCAAAACCGCAATATTATTATGAAAATTCTAAATGGAAAGTAAGGAGATAAGTAAAAAATTGAACTATCGACTCAACCCTGACCCAAGGTGCCATGAGTAGGACTGCACTCATATTAACGAGGATTTTTCTATTTTCTTTTAATCTCTCAAAAAATATTTCACATGATGATTCCAGATTTACCTCTGTACATATTTTTCTTTTTAAATTTTCTTGTTTTTATTTTTTTTTATTTTGGTTCTTTTCATTTTGCTTGTTTTCACTGTTTTCTGAATAAATTTATGTCCGTGTCACCATTAGTTCATGAAAGGAAACCATAATGTCTCATCATAAAGCAACAGTCAAGGTCATCAATGCTGTAAATTGTTAAAACTTAGACTAGTAAAGGAATTTTTTTGTTCAAAGTAGTCTTCTTGGTTTCACTTTATAATCATGAGAAGATACGATCATCATTAAAACTCTTTACGTTGTCCCTGTTTTTAAAGAAAACAAATCAAGTATGCCTTCCTGTCCTCAAAAATTTTCTTATCATAAAACTAAGTTTAGATCATGATGAAGGTCGTCAAACGAGAATTTAAATTGAAAAATATAAAGTTGTTTGAAGTATGAAATTTTCAGCATCACCTCGATCTCCTGAAGATCATAAAGTTTATGTCTAATTCTAAAATAAATTCTAGAGAGCTGAAAGCACTGAAAAGTGTGGGAAGTGTCTGTAAACCCACCAAGATACTGAACAGGTCTGCAGACAGTGGGTAAATGCATACATGATGCCAAGTCAACTTCACCGGGGTACTAAATAGGCCTGCTGGCAACAAAGCAATGTCAGGTTCGAGAAAATGATCAGGTATAACTTTTTGTATTAATCATAAAATGTCCTTCATCTTGAATTTATGTTTCTTGGACAGGATAGAGGTGTCAGAGTGGGTTAATTGACATCCCTGTCGAGGCTATGGACGCCTGCTGGCAGCAGTGGCCCTGTCAATAGTATTGGAGTCATTTTCCTAAACATCGTCTCACTCGTAATTAAAACTTGTCACCGGTTTGCATTTGGACAGAAATACATCTGGCGCTAGACTGTGTGATTTTTTATTTTGATCAAGATGCTCGATTTGCTGTTGACTTTTCTTTAATTTTTTTATTCTGATCATTCCTAACATGAAATCTCTGGTGATGTAGAGATAATTGCTTCGCCCAGTACATTGTCATTGTTGGAAACCACACATGTATTTGATTTTTTAAACATGATCAAAAGGCATTATGTTTCTATAGTTGCCATCACCCTGTCTATAAACACTTTTACAAGTTTATTATGACTAATTGGGATAAATCCTTTTTCATTGTTTTCTACTTTTTGATTTTCGATTCTTCTATGTTTAATTCATGACTGCAAGCATGAATTAAACTTATAATTTGGATTGTCATTTTCATGATCTTTTCCTTAGGTTTATCGTTCAACAAACCATCATATGAAATTAAAATATAAATCTTATAGAATGGTGGTTAGTCACATTTTGCTTGTGATGAATACGATTATAACTTCAATGGTTTGATAATTTTGATTTGAGCAGAGTTTTGGTTTGTGTAATGGTTCGATCATTTGTATTTAAATTCTAAACAATTTTTGTTAATATATTTAAACCCTGTGCAAAAACTATGGTCGTTCTAGTCATGAGAATCAATGCACAATTATTCTACCCTGTACTTGATCCATCTTGCTGGCACATGGAATTAATAAGCCTGTCATTACGGGTTATAGGTTTTCATGCTCTGCACACAAGGATGTCATTACCAGGAATGCTCAAGCATCAAGACCGAACCCTCGATGTTCATACTATGATTGCACAGGGTCTTCATTTTGATTGTTTTCATTTTATCCATTTAGATATGTTCTTATCGCTCCTGCCATCCAAACCTAGAACTGTTTTGAGTCGCCCCTGTTTCATTATGGCACCTGTGAGGCGAATCCAACCGAATAACTCTGATTTTTCTGTTTTTAAAACCCTGTAATTGCATGCCAGAGACACGTTTTTGTGGGAGAATTGATGAACAAACTGTTATGGATTAGCCAAAACCCTTTAAACTCCATTCTGAAGATGGGTTCATTTACCTTCTTCGCGGGCAGATTCTTCAGAAATGATACAGTTTCAGAGATACATCTCACTCTTTGGATGGAAAAATATCATAAGTTCTTTGTGGCTGAGGTGAGCATTTTTTTTTGTTTTGCTCAGAAATCTCAACTTCCTATCTCCTAGGATAGGATCGGATCTCAACAACCACTTATAATCTGATCTCCAAGTTTTTGAAACCTCAACTTCCTATCTCCTAGGATAGGATCAGATCTCCAAGTTTTATTTAATCCTGGTGTATTAATATGTCTTGTAGCTTTAGACTCAAAGATATGTTATGTTTCAGGATATTCATGTTATAAATATCGTTCATAATTTTGATGTTCCAGATATTCTCACTGTGATTATCTTTTCAATTTGAATATCGTGATTTATCTTCGATGTTTAGTTGAACAATGAAGTGAATGTATTACATTTAGATTTCTCTGATTGTAATTATTTACGATCATAAGATCACAGAATTAACATGTGTTCCCTGTTTTGTTTCTAAAATCCCGGTTGTCAATTCACTCTATGAATTTATTCAGAACATTTTCAGTATAATTCTATTGCAGATTTATCTCGTAGGCATGGAAACTGGATGCTCTTGATTCACACAGAGGCATGGATACATTTAACGAACTGACATCAGGTTGGTTTCTTTATTTCTACTTTCTGTCATTTTACATATTAGTGAAACCATATAGTTTAGATCAAATTTGACTATCTGTACATATGTGTTTTATAACTTAAAGTTAATTCAAGTTTTGTTATATTCTTAATTAGAAAAAAGAAAATATTCAAATGCGATTTCTTTATCTGCTTCTGTAAACAATTATTTTCACATTGATTTCGTAAGTTTCTAGTAAAATTTGCAACTTGTAAATTCTGTTCATAAGCAATTTTTTTATCGTTTTCCTCTTCTGCTCAAACACATTTATACATGTAATTATATTAGAGGTTATGTATATATTATTATTTAACATTAGTTAATTTTTCCTTTTCTTTATCTTAGGATCTTAGATTGGCTAACGTAGCCATTAAAACCGTCAAAATGGGTTACACCAAATGGCTTGGGTTACTTGGAAAACCCCAGACTGGATATGTTCTTCCAAGTTGACGGTGTTGGGGACCTATAATCATAGGTAACTCGATTCTTCAACTGCTGATTTAGTGTTGCTTCCATGATGAAGACATCTGGCTCGGTTGATTCTATTTTCCCCCTCCATCTGTTTCGCCTAATCCTTCATCACCCTGCCTGATCCTTCGTCACCTTGTTGCGCCCTTCATTCCCTCATCCTTCAACTCATCACACCCATCACTCATCCCTGCACGAATAAACAAACTTAGGTTAAAAGAAAAATCAATAGGTTAATAATGTTAATAATTAAATTTAGTATAGTTAGATGTATGTTAGACTTGTTAATAATAACTTAATCATTAATTAATTAATTAATTAATTAATTAATTAATTAATTAATTAATTAATTAATTAATTAATTAATTAATTAATTAATGATTAATAATTAAGTTAGTTGTTAATAACTAGGTTAGTTTGTTAGAATAAACATTAATCAAAATGTAAAAATAATATAATAATATTAACAATAAAATATATAAAACAAAAAATAAACTAAAACAAAACAAAACATTATCTAAATAAAAAATAATAAAAATAAAGAAAAATACTAATTATCCTAAGTCTAAAAAACAAAATATTAAAATAAAACCAAAAATAAAATGAAAAGTAAATAAAACAAACGTAATATAATAATAAAGGCATATATTAAATAAATATAAAACACAAATACTAAATAAAACTACATGTAGTAAATAAAAAGTAAACAAAATAAAAATTAAAAACAAAAAAAACACGTAAAAAGAAACTTAATAAATAAAATAAAAAAACAAACAAAAAAACAAATAAAATAAAATAAAAGTGCACCTTATGCACTTATCCCAAGTAAAAAAAAATCAACGAACATAAAAAATTCTGGACCCCCCCTTGCCATCCGAACTTTAATGAGAGGGGGGGTCCGATATCCAAAACCACCCAGGACACTTGTCACTCCCTGGTGATTTCAGACCCCCCCTTCCCAATACCACTTACCACCTCAGGGGGGGTCCAAAATACCACCTTTCCCCAAAAAACCACTTTCCCCCAATTTTTCAAAACCGCCCATTTTTTGTCTGTTTGACACCTCGTCTTGCGAAGTGGATTCTGGGAAAATGGAGACATATTTAAAAACCTCTTCCAAATTTTGCAAAGGTGCCACTAGTTGGGAGAATCGAAGCTGTCTTTTAGCCTCATTTTTCAGATTTTTGGTTTTTCTGTTACAGTCCCGATTTTGTGGGAGCTGTTTCAGTGAGGTGGAGATGAAATTTGAGAAAATGAAGGAGGTTTTCGCTCCAGACAAGCTAATATACAATAACCTCCTTCAATTTGTTCACAGGTTTCACCGATTGGGAGAAATAAATGACTGAGCGTACGCCTATTTTCAACATATTTGGCCAAATTTACAGTTTCGAATCTTTGGGATTTAGTTGCTATTTTTGGCCAGGAGGATCGAATTCGATCTCCTGAGCCTAAGGATTGTGTTTGTGATTTATATATTCTTTTAATAGAGTAAAAAGGGGTGGATCAGTCAGGGACCATGATTTAAATCCTGTATCAGAGCTCACAGAGAGATCTGTATTTTCATCAATTCAATAATACACTCGCAGCGGTTACATGATTCCTACGTCAAATATATTGGTGAAGTGCTCCTCCTGTAAATTGTTTTCTCTGCTTCCATATGTTTTCTTTCCTTATTATCTAGCAGAAGTATATGAGCAGATTTGTTGAAAGATACACTCCGTTTCTAGCTGCAGATAATATTAATGTTTTCTTCTGATATTCAGTGGCAGAATTATTCATTACTATGTTGCTAAATTGATCATTTCTTTTTCCTCCTCTTTCATTTCCTTTAATTTTACCAGATCCAGTAATTTGCCTACCTTGCCCTGTAAGGTTGTCTGTAGGATTTGTTTTTGATTAAATCTCAGATTGTGACTCCATTGCCCAATGACCCTTTTCTCCTGCTCCAACCAAACCAATTAAAAAATCCAAACTCTGAACCCATTAGCTAGCCTAATACCTATTCAAAATAAAGTTATATCAGATAGAGAGATCCCTCTCTGAGTCTTGGAGGGATAGATATGAAGTGGTTTTGATGTTGCCTCTGTGATTTCCTCCACATCCTTAGGCAAATTACAGAGCACTAACGGATGACCAGTCAATTTCGTCCATCAACAAGTTCCCAAAAATGACGGATGGCAAGAGATTGTTCATTTGAAAGGCTCCCATCATCGTGTCTGGCCCAACTTTTCATTGCCTCCTCCTCCTCCTCCTTCTATAAACCCAAATGCTCAAATTTCTCCTGCACACTCACCTGTACAATCCTCTCATGCTAGAAAATGATTTAAAATTGAATCCCACCATGTGCAAGACAAAGGTAAAGTTGTTGCTTCCCCCTCATATCCTTCAAGTGACTCAACACAGTCAGTGTCCTCCCGTATGCATTTGAGGGACGATTTATCCCATGTTATTATTGAGATTAAGCCTCAAGGTTCCACCCAACCTAAGGCTAATTCATGGAAGTCCAAAGGGGACAACAGTGACAGAAGAAGGATTGCCTTTCAAAGTGGAAAATATGGATTTTGATTTATGTGTTTATGGTTGATTTGTTGAAGACAATGCATTGCAGAAAGTTTTGGACAACAAACTGTTTTTTTTGGATAATGTGGTCATTTACATATTTTGGATATAATTTGAATTTTCTGATATTTAATATTCAAATTGTGGAAATATTTATGGGAGTTACAAGAAGGCATATTTTTAGTTGGTTGTATAATTGTGTTTATTTTTGTAAAGAAATAAAAGAGAGTCACAAGGGGTCCCACCTACTTAGTTATTATTTAATAAAGACCCTTAATTATTATTATTATTATTACTTCCCTTGAACTAAAATTAGTTAAGTTTAATTAACTTAACTAAATGAGGTAGTTGAACTACTTCAACTGATTTGGAATGCATAAAATCCAAATGAGAAGGAAGAACAAAAGGAGAATATAAGGAGAAAGGAATACTAAGGTTTTCTCATTTTTTTTCATGAGATAGTCCAATTTTCATTCATTCTTCAATTCATTAAAGGCCTAATTCTCTTTTTGAGAGCAGGGTCCTATTATAGACAGCAAGGTTCAAAGCTGAACCATATCATTTAGATGTTTGTTTCAGAGGTGTTGATCTATCTTTGATAGTCTGTGTATACTTGTCTAATTATGGATTGGGTTTCATGACTGATAAAGGATATTGTGCAGAGTCAAGTTGGCGGTAGTCTGTGGAAAAGTAGATCCTGATTTTAAAGTTCAGTTTTTACTTCTAGTTAGAGTCCTTTTGTATGGTTTTCATCGGGGATATCTAAGTTTGACCTTGGTCCATGCCCTCACAGGGATTTTTGTAAAGAGAAATATACGTTTGATTTCTTGGAATGAAATAAAGCGATTTCTATTCTGTCTCATTTGTGTTAATTTGTGACTTGGTTACTTTTGCTTTTGATATCCACCTTTACTTTCTGCAATCTTTATATGTTCAAAAAATTATATAAAAATCACAAGTCTGAAATTATAATGCCTATCCAATTCATGTTTGACTATACTTATTGTCATATCTAAAAGCCTACATAACATAATAACAAAAGGAATAACAAAGAGCAAGGTGTCACTTGTCATGCTAAACTTGAGAGATGGTAAGGTCCACAGTTTCACGATGAGCAACTACAACCGAGGTTTCATTACCCGCATAATTCCTTGCAAGAGGAATGCAATTACCTCCCTCTCGTCTGGTGAGCTAAGTGATCGTGCTTCAGTTAAATACACAATCTGGATCTCCAAATATTCATGCCTGCTTTTCAACTAGTGAAAATCCATCTCCTTAGGAAGCATACCAATGACCACCATGGTTTTGGTGTTCCAGTAAAACTCAAGGGTGTGGTAGAACTTTGAGCTTTTGGTCCGGGTACATCCTATATCAAGAATGAAACCTCCAACTTGAACCTTCACATCTTCATCCTCTTGGGATTCCATGATTTGGTGGACTTCATCCTCAAGATATTTCATTTTGGCTTTGTCTTCCTTTGGGACAAAGTCCTCATAGAATTCAGTCGCATCAATGCCAGATTTTGTTGCACAGGAAGGCTTCATTGAGTGGGGACAAGAGGGTTTCCTTCCTCTGGGATCCATTTCTCGATTGGCTAAAAGGAGAATTAAACTAGTTGCAAAATCAAGAGAAGAGGGAGAATGGTCAATAAACCAGAGTAAGGATGAACCTGAATCCCAGCCCTTGTAGTCCCAATTTAATGAGCTTATAATAAGAGTAAAAACCCTTGGGTTATCCAAAGTAGCTTCCATGGTCAAGCTAATCATGATGGGGGAGCTGATTTAAATCGTGGGCTCTTCCTCTTCACCATGCAACTGATTTTTCACATTAGCTGAATGACGTTGATCACCTCCATTCTTGATGTTATTTATGAACCTGGATACTAAACTAACCTCATACACATCATGAAAATGCAAAGTATGAATGAGTTGGTCCTCTTCCTCCTCTTGATCATAGTTATCATCCAACATGTGAGACCTCAAAAGGACCCCAATGTGAATATGTGTATCTTTTGGAACATTATCTAATGTGACATGTGTGGGATATTGTTGGAAACCCGCAACCATTTAGTGTCTCGGGTAATGCACCTCCTTGATATTTCCCACCGCGCTATCATCTGAACTAACAAGCACCCCATCCAGGGGGTGGGGGGGGTGGGGGGGGGGGGTTATTTTTAATTGCTACACATGTGTGCAAATTAAAGGAAAGAAATAATTAATTTGCAGTATGACCTAAAATAAGTAGTAACTTACACTAAGGTCCTCAATGGATCAACTAGTGGTATCTATTGGATTGGAAAATGAACTCCATGCATTAAAAATGTTTTCACCTACTCCTTACAAATTCACACGACAATGGAACAAGGTCAATCTATCATATTTATTATAAACTTATCATTAATTAGGTTCTTAATATATAAATGTTTTGATATGGATTTTAGTAATTAGGACTTAAAGGAAGGTCCTCCAAGGATTTTGGATGAACAAGAGTATGCAATGGATTTTATTTTGAATCGAGCTTACTTGTAATATGGGAGTCCAATAGAGTTAATAGGTATTACAATTTGTTTTTGAATTGAGTACTTCACTGATGTGATTAGGCTGGCATGTGGAATCAATATAAAGGAGGTTGTATCCTTTGCAATCCCAAACTATAAGTGGAATGAATCTAAAAAATATGTTGATGCATTCCCAATTATTGACTATGTTTGATGGTCCATGATTGACATTGGTTCACTCAACACAATTAAGTGATCAATGTTTAGTATTGTTCTTTCAATCACGATGAGTTTTATATGAAATATGCTATTGATTTTATGTCTACGGACAATGAAAGCCACATATTTAGTTTAGAATCAACAATAAAAAAAATGAATACCTTAAATAACATATCCTTATTTAACTCTTTTTTATGGCTTTATTGAATCATTTGTAGATCACATATTTAAGCACTTATTCATAAGATATCATATCTAGCATATTGTTCTAATGTCCAAATTTCTAAGTGGGTATCTAATTACTTGCAATATTACCATACTTTTTTTTATTAACGACAAACAATAGCTTTATGAAACAATCTTATTCATTGACCATCTATGCATACTATTAATTTCATGTGGTTTCCTCCAATCTCAATGTGCATCCGATGGATTTCTAGTGATTTTATCAAGCATACAAAAAGGTAATACAAGGGAACCATGGCTGAAGGAAAAGGCCCCCAAAGACAACTAATATGGCTTAAGGCCCTATATTTTGTCCCTAGAACATGGAATATCATGCCATAATATACCATAGAAAAATGTAATTATGTTCTAGATAAATGATAAATCATATTGCTTAAGGCCTTGTATTTTGTCCCTAGACCATGGATTAGGCCATGAGATCCCATATACAAATGTAATCATGTCCTAGAAAAATTATATGGATTAAGGCCCTATTGTATTTTGGCCCTAGACCAAGGATTAGGCCATGAGATCCCATCGACAAATGTAATTATTTTTATAACCATGTCAAAAATATTGATGTGTAATAGGACATAACCCTCTAATCCCTATCCCAGAATCATATAGATATACCCATTAGAACATCAATTCCAAGAAGAATGTAAAATTAGAGACAACAATAAATGATGAAGATGATGAAGGCCAAACCCTTCATACACCAAACTCATGTACATAATGGATGGAACTAACTCAAATACATATGTGACACACCAAATTCACATAATTGATGCATGGTGCATGAGCCCCAAAGATAAATGACCTGGATTAAGGCCTTGTATTTTGGCTCTAGACCATGGAATATTAGGCCATGAGAGGCATATACCAATGTAATTATGTCCTAGATAAATGATAAATGATATGGATTAAGGCCCTATATTTTGGCCCTAGACCATGGAATATTAGGACAATAGAAAAATGTAATTATGTCCATAACCATTTCAAACCTCTTGATGTGTAATGGGATGTAACCCACTAATCCCCATCCCATTGTCCCCTAATCACACCCATCACAACATCAATTCCAATAAGAATGTAAAATTATAGATAATAATAAATTATAAAAATGATAAAGGACAAACCCATGCACACACCAAACTCGTGCACATAATAGATGCACCTAACTCACGTACACAAGCGACACACCGATATCGCATAACTCATGCATGGTGTGTGAGCCCCAAATATTGATGATATAGCTTAAAGATCTTCATGTATTTTTACCCTATATCATGGAATATTTGACCATGAGATCCCATAGACAAATGTAATTATGTCCTAGATAAATGATATTGCTTAAGGCCTTGTATTTTGGTCCTAGAACATGGAATATTAGGCCATGAGATCCCAAAGAAAAACGTAATTATATCCATAACCATGTTGGACATATTGATGTGTAATATTTAACCCACTAATCTCTATCCTAGAATCCATTAAACACACCCATTGCAACATCATTGCTAAGAAGAATGTAAATATAAAGAGAATAATAAATGACAAAGATGATAAATACCAAACCCTATACACACCAAACTCAGGCACATAATAGATGCACCTAACTCACGTACATATGCGATACATCAAAATCACATAATATATGCATGGTGTATGAGATCCAAAGACAAATTATGTGTCTTAAGGCCTTGTATTTTGTCCCTAAACTTGTAATATTAGGCCATGAGATCCCATAGGGAAATATAATTATGTCTTATATAAATGATATATGAGATGGATTAAAGCCTTGTATTTGTGTCCTATACCATGGAATATTGGGCCATCAGATCTCATAAACAAATGTAATTATGTCCAAAACGATGTCATACCTCTTGATGTGTAATAGGTAACCCATTAGTCCCTATCCTAGAATCCCCTAGACACACCCATATCAACATCAATGACAAGAAGAACAAAAAATTAGAGAGAAGAATAAATGAACAAGATGATAAAGACCAAACCCTACATACACCAAACTCATGCATTTAATAGATGCACCTAACTCATTTACATAAGAGACTCACCAAAATCACATAACTGATCATGCATGGCGCATGAGCCCCATAGATAAATAATATGGCTTGAGGACCTATATTTTGGCCCTAGACCATGGACAATGCCATGAAATCCCATAGAAAAATGCAATGATGTCCATGACCACATTGGACCTCTTGATGTGAAATAGGTAAAACCCACTAATCCCTATCCAACAATCCCCTAGAAAAAAAGTTCTACAGTGGAAAATATTTTGATATAGATATTGACTTATAATTCATATTTGTCTCACAATCATTATGAATGTAGGATCAATATTCACAAAAAACACACATACATACACACATGGTGATGAAAACACATGCACACAATTTAGATTAAGAGTAGTTTTAATGTGGTATGAAATCCCAACATGGGGATTGATTTCCATGGTAGAAAAATACATTGCAACATCACCTATATAACAATAACATATTGTCCGCAAAGACTACTTAATGAACTAACCCATTATGACCAAAAACCCTAACCCATTGACCACTAACCTTACTGATACCACTATGTTTAACCCTCTAATCCTATAATCCCAACTCAACACCTAATCCCTAACCCACTACCTACCAACCCCTGTGTTTTTGGATTAATCTGTAAGTGCAGAGACAAACCGATCTCCCTAGATCCACCTGGATCTAGAACAAAATAGGACAGAATATAACGCTTTCCTTAAGTTTTAAATATTGAATTTACTAACTAAAGAGGGATAGGTGACATACCATTTAAATGTCGCTTTCTCTCGCCATTGCCATCCTAACTCCGTTCCAATGCTCATACAATGATGATCCTACAAAAGAACACAACCAACCAAAGTGATAGCAATAACATAAACTCAATATAAACCTATGTATGTGATCAAGGAATCATACAATAAAACACAACAAGATTTATAGGACAGAATCATATTACTGTATCATATTAAATGTGAAAGAGAGATTACAACCATGGCCTTGATGTCGTAAGGTCCCTTCCAACTGTCCTACGTTCCCAACACACTTCTTGCTACAAGGATTCTGAAAGCATAGATCTGATAGCTACTCACAGTCTATCTTGACAAAGCAAATCTCAAAGCCACTCTAACCAAGCCAAAGCTAACAAAGCTCAAGAACAAGAACCCACAAGCTAACCCAAGCTCAAGCTAACTTTCTCCATGAGAACTCTTCTCCTTTTATAAGTTGAAGAAGATAAGGTGAGGAGGTTAGGATGATCCCACTAAATCATGAAAGCGAGTAAGATCCAAACCATTCAGATGCCACCTCACCATAGAAGCTT
>ML779746.1:827596-839077 GCA_009831015.1 Picea engelmannii | reverse complement strand
TGTATGTGACCAAGGAATCATACAATAAAACACAACAAGATTTATAGGAAAGAATCATATTACTGTATCATATTAAATGTGAAAGAGAGATTACAACCATGGCCTTGATGTCGTAAGGTCCCTTCCAATTGTCCTTCGTTCCCAACACACTTCTTGCTACAAGGATTCTGAAAGCATAGATCTGATAGCTACTCACAATCTATCTTGACAAAGCAAATATCAAAGCCACTCTAACCAAAACAAAGCTAACAAAGCTCAAGAACAAGAACCCACAAGCTAACCCAAGCTCAAGCTAACTTTCTCCATGAGAACTCCTCTCCTTTTATAAGTTGAAGAAGATAAGGTGAGGAGGTTAGGATGATCCCACTAAATCATGAAAGCGAGTAAGATCCAAACCATTCGGATGCCACCTCACCATAGAAGCTTCTCCTTCTAGAAGATTCGAGAAAACACTCATTTTTCCCACGTGCTGGAATTCTCGCACCCTAGCTATAGAGAAATCTGTGAACACCTCACACCCTGGCTATAGTGCAACCTGCGAGAATGGGTCATTCTCGCACCCTGCCTATATAGCAACCTACGAACTTCCATTTTTATAAGGTTTTTACATAGGAAAAAACAACTTCTTTCTCAGGAGAAGTTCTTCTCCCTTCTCTCTTTAGGAACTCAGGTCACTGACCCCTCTGAAGGCAACATATAGGTTTACATCATTAACGATCATAGGGATGACGAAAATAACGTGTAACACCCTGCAACTCGCAAATTGGTAGCCAAATAACAATTTAACTCACAATCCTTGAAGCTAACCTTCACAATGGAAAATATTTCAATGTTGGTAATACCTTATAATCCATATTTCTCTCATAATGAGATGTTTTATGTATATGTGATCATTTAATGCAACACTCACAAGATAAATTATTTGTACCAACATATAACCATACATTATCTTGTACTCACATAACCTAAATTACCTAAATATGGTCATCAACAATGAGTCTATACATCCATGTGACTCATGTCACAGACACACCCATTACAAAATCAGTGCCAAGAAGAATGTAAAATTAGAGAGAATAATAAAGGATAAATATGATAAATACCAAACCTTGCACACTACACCAAAATCATGCACATAATAGATGCACATAACTCACACGCATATGTAAGTGACACACCAAAATCACATAACTAATGTATGATGCATGAGCCCCAAATATAAATTATATGGCTTAAGGCCTTGTATTTTTTCCCTAAACCATGGATTAGCCCATGTGATCCAATATAGAAATGAAATTATAATGTCTTAGACCTTGGATTTTGATGATGAACCATCACATGGTCCCAAACATCCATATGTGATGCACCAATCTTGAAAATGGTGATATATCACTTGTAGAATAAATATTCCTTATGTAAGGCCTATGTGGTGATGTGTGACTATGCATGGTCCATGAACCATAGAGGCATTTGTTGTGGCCTTATAAATGATTTTTGAGCTGACCCACACCATGGTTTAGACCCCAACAACCCTCATTCTTTTTTTAAATATAAAAATCACCACCATATACCAAGTGCATGTGAAATATTATTTTTATAGGACTTGGGTTCATGTGTATGGTTAATGAGCCCCAAAGGTTTTGGCATGTTTATCAAAGGTTTTGGCATGTTTATCATGGAGTTAGTGTTTCATCTGCAGTTATTAAATTGGACAAATTAATTAGAAGAATGAGGAAAATTAGGGAAGGCATGGGAAGTATAGGTGTACCCGTGGTTGACAACAACGATTGGTCAAAATGAAACCAATTTAAAACCATTTTTGGAAGTGGTTTAGTATAATAAGTCTTGTAGGATACCACATATTTTCTACGGATACAATCTACATATTTACACCATTCCTTCAACATAATTTCTATCTCACTCCCTTATATATGTGATGATCCAATTCTCTTAGATCCCCAATCATCAAGTGACCCCTTTCGACCAGCTTAATGCGCCCATGCTCATTCACTTCTGTATGAGTCTTTCCTTTGTTTGTGCATTCTAGTGCCTCATCTCATTCCTACAATATGCCTCAATACCTTTCTTTTCTTTAATGCCCAACTTTGCTAAAAAAAAAATTATAGTAATTTTTCTCATTGCCCCAAAATGGGTCATTGATCAAATAAAGTAGAGAGACGACAAGAGACAACATAGTTAATGTCTTTTCCATCTCGAATATGTGGGTTTTGTAGAAAAGTAATGAGACAAAATGAGTCGAACAAGATGAGCAAAGGCCAAAGAATTTATATGGTTTAAGTCCACAAACGAGGTTTTTAGATCCTAATTATTTATTAATGGGATCATAGGAATGAGGTTTTTAGATCCTAATTATTTATTAATGGGATCATAGGCCATGCATAGGGTCGAACACTGCCACACAACCCTTGCTGCAATAATTATTTTCCTATGATTGGTAGGGCCAAGGTAATTTTAGGGTTTGGAATACTAGGAAAAAATGTTTTAGGGGTGGTGTTTTGAAAACCGTCCTGAAAAGTCATGAAAATTTAAACTTTGGAGATGGTTTTTAAACCACCTCCAAAACTTCAATTCTCATGAATTTTAGGGGTAGTTTTCCAAACATCACCCCTAAATGTATTCTTAGGGGTGTTGTTTTAAAAAACGGATCTAAACATCATCTTAATTTAAGCTTTGGAGGCGGTGTTTAAAAATTGCATCCAAACCTTCAATTCTCGTGACTTTAGGGGCGATTGTCAAAACAACACCCCTACAAATGGATTTTGGGGTGTTTTTTTAACCCCTCCCCCGCTCTAAAAGTCACGAGAATTGAAGTTTTCGAGGTAGTTTTTAAAAAACCACATCCAAAGCTTAAATTTTCATAACTTATTGAGGAAATTTCTAAAAAACCACCCCGAAAAACACATTTAAGGGTGATGTTTGGAAAACAACCCCTAAAATTAATCAAAATCGAAGTTTTGGAGGTCGTCTTTGAAAAACTACCTCCAAAACTTAAATTTTCATGACTTTTGAGAATAATTTTCCAATACTACCTTGAAAGCGACAAAATGTTTTTAGAGAAAAAATTTCATGACCATCACAAGCCTAAATCATCACTAAAAAGGTAAATTATTATAGTGTTAATTGCATTGCCTCTCCCTTCAAGATGCTTTGTCCTCAAATCATTTTATGGAAAAAGTTATGGCTTCATTCTAGCCCGCAACACCTTTTCATGATTCTTCATTATTGAAGTTGTGAGGATTGAAGACATGAGATAATATGAGTGATGAATCATTATGCAAAATTGTGAATAGTGAAAAGGTCAAACCACCCTACTTCGATTTTATGTGGAACTGTGGTGGTGACTTTTGTAATTTAAGGGATAATAATATTCCACCACTGAGCTTCCTTCTAAATTACTAAGATCATCACTTTTTTGGTATATTGATGTCATCTTTGGTCAGATTGTTGAATAGTATTATGACTGTTATAATTGGATGTCAATAAGATTACATGTAAAAAGGATGTCAATAAGACATCCTTACATCTTTGTTCTTGTTTTTGGAACATCCATCTCTTGGTACTTCTAGCAATTTATTGGTTAATAACATTTTAATATAAACATTTTTTTATGTTGACTAGATTTGTATTGCTTCCTTTCTCTGATGTCTAGATTTTTATGTCTAATGAATTCTCTATTTTAACTAGGTTGGTCATTGTTTAATTATCAATCATTGATTCCTTTCTAGTAAGTTGTTCTAACTTTTCTTGTTATGACTTCATCTTATTCTTTAGCTTCTTGATTTGGTGTAACTAAATTTTTATCATGATTTCATAGGTGAGAAATTTCTTCATCATTTTCTAACAAGTTCTTGTTGAGTTTCTTTTAAACACCTCGATTCTCATGATGCAATTTTTTATTGTATTGCTTCTCATCTTTGAACTTCTTGATTTGTGAAACCAATATCTAATTAAACTTCTTTAGGCCACAATTTTCTTTTTCTTTCTTTGATAAGTTATTCTCTAGCTTTGTCTCGAGGCCTTGATTCTCTAGTTGTAATTTTTATTTATGTTGGATTGCGACACCTTGTAGGAGTGACACTTGATGCTTGATGTGCAAGTCAAACTTTTCTTTTTTTCAATTCTTCTAGTTGTTTTTTGAAATCATTTGTTTCATTAAGTCGAAGCATAGAATTACCTTTGAATTTCACTTAGTGTACACCTTCATAACTTTTCAAAGATGTCATAGTTTTCCAAATTCAATTGGTGCACATGAACATTTAATTGGTTCTTCTTTAAACATTTTGGTGGCACATGGACTTTTTAAGGGTTTAATATATAAGTTAAAAAAATTTTCCAAGTTACAAATCCCAGGGAAAACCCCCAAGTACTTCCCCTCATTTTGAGGATGGTACCTAAGGTAAACCCTAGAATCATCAAGGTACAAGGTCGGTCAACAATAAGGTTCAAATCCATTACAATAATATACTTGTTTAAGAGCTCAACATGTCACTTGCAGAAATCGAGCATGGGTGGGGAGGATAACAATCATTCCTCCCAACCATCCAAATAACATATATGTTTAGTAATCTTAACTTTAATATAGGAAATGATGCATCAAGCAATTATATTATCATTAGTTTGAATATTTATTGCCTAATGAAATTATATTATCTTTAAAAATTACATAATCATTTTGTAGTTGTATTAGTAGCAATTTTATTTTGGTTTTAGGTGGTTTACTGAAACAATGACTCAATCTTGTTCTGTGATCAATCTGTTAGAAGTATGGTAGTGGTAAGTTGTCAATTAGATAATTTTTCGACAATTTAAATGGTCATTTTGCATAATTTTGAATGATTAATACTAATGGTTTAACTCCCCATAGTGGTTGTTGCTCTTTATTTATCCATGTGAATTACGATAGCAGATGATATTAGATGCTAGTAATATTTGGATGCCAAGAATACTCACTCTCTTCCAAGAACTTCATTAACTGAGATTTAATGCACACACTTATTAAATTTTAATTTTATTCATTAATAATCTTCTTTTGATTTTTCTATAGATAACGTTTTGATTTTCTATAGATAACGTTTTTTAATGTCTTATTTCCCTTTTAACATGTCTCGAGTCTTATTCAATTGTTCTTCACACGTGTATAATGCTTTTTAAAGTGAAAATTATTAACTCTAAATGGCCAAAGGTTGGTTTGGTTTGGTTTGTGGTCAAATACATGGAATCAGAAAAATCTAAATAATTATGTGTAACCAAAAGCCAAAATAAATTAAAAAGAGAATCTTATTCAATTGTTTTTCACACTTGTATAATGTTTTTTAAAGTGGAAATTATGAATTTTAAATGACCAAAGGTTGGTTTGGTTTGTGGTCAAATACATATAATAAGAAAAATCACTAAAAATTAAAATCAATCAAAAAGTTTTTGGAAAAATCACTAAAAATTAAAATCAATTAAAAACTTCAAAAACTTTGATATCAATGTAATTTTAATTCATTTTAAAAATATTTAAATAATAAAAATAAAAAATTATTGAATTCTATTAAGGATAATAATTTTATAATTGATAAACAAATAAGTGAAATGATTACAATAAGATTTATAGTAATAGAAATTTTATAATTGATAAACAAATAAGTGAAATGATTACAATAAGATTTATAATCATGGACATACATGATTCTCTTTTATATATTTTAATTTATTGTTATATTTATAATAACAAATATAGAAATATTTAATTTGATGTTAAAATTTTGTTAATTTATATAAATAATTGATTTTTTTTTAATAATAAAATAATTTTTTAAACATTAAATTATTGATTAAAATAGTTTTGAAACAAAATTAATTACTAAATTAAAATATTAAAATTAATTACTAGATTAAAATATTTGTAAAACAAATAAAATCAAAATTATAAATATAATAATTATTATTTTTACTATTTTTAAAATATAATAATTATTATTTTACTAATTTTTAAAAATAAATGAAATCACAGTTATAATAACTTATGTCTTTTGCATTTGAAGCTATATGACTGAAAAATTAACTCGTCACATAATCTTAGTGAGACAAGGGCATATCCTATTATGGCTCACATATATGTGAGCATGCTCACACATAATCTTAGTGAGACAAGGGCATACCCTATTATGTATTGTATTTTTTCAAGTTACATAATTTAAATGATGTATTGTATTTTTTCAAGTTACATAATTTAAATGATGTATTGTATTTTTTCAAGTTATATAATTTAAATTTGAATTTTGAAAAGGTAAACAAATTTGATGTTAAAATTTTGTTAATTTATATAAATAATTGATTTTTTTTTAATAATAAAACAATTTTTCAAACATTAAATTATTGATTAAACAGTAAATTATTGATTAAAATAGTTTTAAAACAAAATTAATTACTAAATTAAAATATTAAAATTAATTATTAGATTAAAATATTTGTGAAACAAATAAAATCAAAATTATAAATATAATAATTATTATTTTTACTCATTTTTAAAATATAATAATTATTATTTTACTAATTTTTAAAAATAAATAAATTCAAAGTTATAAATATAATAATATTATTTTAAATTTATAAAAAGTTACATCGTAATAATTATTATTATTTTACTAATTTTTAAAAATAAATAAAGTCAAAGTTATAAATATAATAATATTATTTTAAGTTTATAATAAGTTACGTCCTTTTGCATTTGAAACTATATGACTGAAAAATTAGCTCAAATGAAGTAAAAGTTATAAATATAATAATATTATTTTAAGTTTATAATAACTTAAGTCCTTTGCATTTGAAGCTATATGATTGAAAAATTAGCTCCCCACATAATCTTAGTGAGGCAAGGGCATATCCTATGCTGTATTGTATTGTTTTCAAGTTACATAATTTAAATTTGAATTTTGAAAAATTACATAATTTAAATTTGAAAATTTTGAAATGATGAAAAGCATAAGGTTATTTTTTGGGACATTTTTTTTCTAAAAGAAAAATATCACAAATTTATATAAAGTATAAATTATTTTATAATCACAAAGTAGATCCTGAGCGAGCTTAAAATTGCCCAAAAGGAAGAGTATAATCAATTCTGGTTACAAAGTCCAAACGCTTAACAAAATTGAAGAACAAGTACTGTATCTACGCGCTTGGAAAGGGCAGAAAAATCTAAGCAAAGGAAAAAGTAATTTGCTCCCATTGATCTCGTCCTTCTCAAATTTTGAAAATATTTAGGAACGTAATGGGACTTTCTTCCCCATTTTCACAGTGATAAACTGACAACCTACCTTCAATTTCTTTGAGCGCTCTCTTTGAAAGAGAATCAACCTCCTTATTATGTTCCCTATATATATGCTGGAATCTTATATCATTAAAAGTTTTGGCAAAATCCTTAGTTTTTTGTTTCCAACATTCAAGATTTGTCGAATGGAGGTTACCCTTAAGATTTATCCATTCTATAATCACTTTCGAATCCCCCAGCACTTGTAAATTTGTTATCGACCAAAGTGATGCCAAGGTGAGTGTTGCCCATAATCCCATGAGCGTTGCCTTTGTATTTGTTCCAGATCTGCAATTTATGAACCATTTAATAATCCTCAATGAATGAGTCTTGAAAAATCCACCCTCTTCGCAACAATTACCATTTGACAGGGCTGCACCATCAAAGCAAGCCAATGTGAGACCCTCAGCCTATGTTATCTCACAAACTCCGTTAGGGAAGATTTTTTGGGTAGCAAGTTGCCAGGAGAAAGAGTTCATAATCCTATGAACCACAACAGATAGAGAGGGGGAGTGGTCTTAAAAAATCACCTTGTTTCTCTCAATCCATAAATTCCAGCAGGCAAGGGCACCCAAGCTGACAGGGGCATTTTGATCATTTGACCATACCTTGAAACAATCTGAGACTATGGATCCAATCCACTGGAGTTTTAGAAAAAAGAGATGATGCAGTTGTATCCACACTGCCTTTGTAAAGTTGCAATGTATTAATAAGTGATTAATGTTTTCAGAGGAATAGTTTGATCCAAAAATGAAGGTATTACTGATAAATTGCAAGTTAGTTTAATGTACTTTTTGCATCGGATTGTTAAGAATGCAAAATACATAAACTTATTATCTTGTTTGCGGAATATCAAATGTGACTTTTACTTGATGCTTATTAATGAATAAAGAGATCAGCCATTAATATCCATGTTGCAAATGAAGAGAATAGAACAACAAAACAAAAAGAGAAATAGAGACAAGAGGTTGATAACGAAGTTCACCAATCGTTGGCTACGTCTTCGGGCTCGCTTCCAAGTGGAGGACCTCTTTATTGCTCTTTAAAATGCTCAAAGTTCTCTTACATAGGATCTTTGTTGTTACATTACATACGTCATATATGTTGTTCAAGACCTCCTTGCTGAGATTTATGCATGCATCATCAAACTCTTCTAAAAAAACATGGCAAAAATGCCTCCCAAATCATGATCAGAAAAAGGCCAAAAATTACAAGTTGCTCCTTCAAATCCCTGCATCAAAAGTTGTCCCACCAACTTCAAAAATCCTAGTTTATATAGTTTTTAAGGCTTAGCTGAGAAATCCCAACTTCCCTCAAGAACTGGCCTCTTTTTGGGATCAAACCCCCCTTCAAATGGCCTCAAAATCCTCAAAAAACCAATTTTTGGGCATAATATCAGTCAAAAATCAATTATGTAAAGTTAAAAACCAACTTTTATATAAAAATACATAGAGTATCCCCCTTGTCTATGCACGCGCCCCCTTGGAACAGGTCATATGAACTTCATATGGCCAAGCGTTGGCCCTTTAGTTGTGCTAGCTCCTGGTTATGGGGCGCGTTTTACACGGGACCTGTGGCTAAGGATAGAACCTTCACACGCACATTGTGGGGCACCCAACCCTATGGTTGTGGTCTCATGTAGCTGGATAGACCACGGGCTGGGGATTTATCCCCGACCCCCTCCCTTTTGCGTCATACCAAACATTTGAAATTTAAATAAATTAAAACTTGTTTTATATAACAAGCAACATATGTGGGCGCAATGGTGTTGGGTCATTTCTCAAGGCGCTTGGACTATGGTGGGTGGTTGTGGGTTCAAAACCCATGGACCCCCAAAATAATTTTTGGAACTTGCCATATGAATTGTTGACTGGGTGCCACGTGGCAGCCCACGTCTCAGCCACGTGGCACTTCTTCATTTGTCAGCAAAGTGTCACATGTCAAACTCTGAGTGGATCTGCCATGTGCCCAATTAGACTGTTGTTTTGCTTCCACATGTCGCTTCCACATCAACATCATTAATTTTTCTTTGGTGATGTCATGACGACGTCAGCATTGACTTTTTTCCAGTCCTTTGACTTTTTAGTTGTTTGAGAAAATGATCAGAGTGCAATAGCTCCCGCATACAGAGCCCGTTTGAGAAATTAAATATACTGTTGGAATCAGCGCGGCAAGCCGATCACAATGGAATTGGTTTCATTCAATTATGATAACTTTGATTTTTGAGCATTTTCTAAGCCCGGGGAGCCTCCTGGATCATTCCTCCCCACTTTGGAAGCTTTTGGACCACCAAAAGTCTGCTTTTACTCATGTAAGAAGTGAGGGTACTGCCTCCCCACTTGTCCTGTATCATCCATCCTCTTTGTTGGAATAATGATCACCTGACTAATCATAACAAACATGAAAACTGAGATAGCATTGTTTACCAAAGTAATCATCCCATCAATTTCACAATCATCTACATCCTTTGTCGCAGTTAGCAACCATACACCACTGAATAGCAGCAAACTAATCAACAATACTAGACATGCTAATGAGAATGAAACAACATGATTCTCCTTTTGAACAGGAACAATAATCAAAGTATGCAGTTGAACCTCATGTTGTACCCCTGGTGACACTTCATGACTGTTAGAAACATATTGAACCATCTCATGTTTAGCATCACTAACTTCCTATTTTGTTACAGACATAAGTGTTAATATTTTGCTTGCATTTACCATTCTTTTTAACTTCCCTGTAGTTGCAAAAGATCTATCAGTTTTCATGCGATGAGCACGGACAATGTACTCCTTCCCATATTTCTTGAAGCAATATTTATTTTCCTTCCTGTAGAATATAGCTTTCCTATCATAAAGGTATGGGCTTCCTAGTACAATTCCACATATGTCCAGTGGCACTATATCAAGCGCTACTTCTTTATCACTCCAAGAAACTCTCCTAGGCTGTATATCGGAGATGCCTGGTAACTTAATGTTTTGTAACTATTTTCTCAATAATAGGTGTGAGTTTGGATCAAGTTGGATGACTGAATCACTCCTTGCTCAAAACATGCATGAACACATTTAGATGGACAAGGCTTTCAACCACAAATGTTCAGAGAGTTTATGAGTAAATGGATGTGTGGAGAAATAACTATTATACCAGCAGAATCATATATAAAACATATATGAATGGCCAATTACAATAATCACAGAAATACTTGCAAAGTCTAACTTATGAATGCAATGATAAGATGACAGTTATTGAGCATAAATAAACATAATAACATGAATATAATATCCAGATGCGAGTACAGAATAGGTAAGAAGATGAAATCTGAACAAATTATGGCAAAAGAAGCTTGTATTACTTAATATGAAAATGAGAAGCTTGAGTACAAAATCTGAAAGAGTCTCCAAAGTCGAACCCTTTGGTGCTTCAAATGTCTTTGGCTTTATATCCTTACAAGATGAAATCTAGATCCTTGAAAGATGGATCAGATTTGCTAAAAATAGTCAAACCAAACAAGTGTAGG
Source organism: Picea engelmannii (assembly GCA_009831015.1). Classification (NCBI taxonomy): domain Eukaryota; kingdom Viridiplantae; phylum Streptophyta; class Pinopsida; order Pinales; family Pinaceae; genus Picea; species Picea engelmannii. The sequence goes on along the minus strand of ML779746.1, from coordinate 828,245 downwards.
ATGAGATCCTATAAAAATGGATCTAGAATTCTAAAAATGGAACGTCAAAACAAAATATCCTATCTTAGGTGTCAAACTCTATATTGATAGCCTTTATATCCTCCAAACTCTTTGACAGATGTAGAAATCCTTCCCAGGCTGATGAATCCTCATAGGAAATTCGAATTTGCCACCTTTAGCAAAAAGATAGTTTTTTTGCTCATCAACTAGGTCACCATTTTCACTTTTCCACCTTCTTAAACATTAAATACATCAAGATAAAACCTTAAATCTGATGTATTTAATTATTATGCATCTTTAGAAACCAACCTCGAAAGATTTGGTTGAGAAAAAGTCAAATCTAGGAAAAAATATGACCTCGCTGCCATGTACAGGTCTCGGTAGTTAAGAGGGCATGTTAACTACCGAAAAGCCCTACTTTTGGTAGATAAGAGAGGCAAAATTTAGGCCTGTTAACTACCAAATCCTGTAACTTTATGAAAATGTTCATAATTGCAAAACCGAACTACCTGGCTTCTTCTGCTATCTGTAAATGTCCTCTGGACTGTTGCAAAATATATTTTCTTTATCTAGATCTCTTGCCTTGAAGTTTTGCAAATTAGCTGAAATATTGATTAGGTCACCGAAATTCCTTAATGTCGTATGATTG
>ML779746.1:801316-826811 GCA_009831015.1 Picea engelmannii | reverse complement strand
AGTCCCAAGTTATTTACAACCTCTTCACTGATTAGATTGGCTTGTGATCCACTGTCTACAAGAGTATCAACTTTAACATTATGTGTTATAACCCTTATGTGGAAAAGTTCACTCCTTTTACACTCATCATTTACAACAACTGATTTAGAAGAGCTATTACTTACAATAGAATTTATACCTCGGATTCCCATAGCTACAACCTATGTCTCATCACTGGAATCTGATCCAAGATCCACTTGAATTGTTGCAGCTGTGGTATTCTTCCTTTCGTGGTTGGCATACTTCTTTGGCTTCAAGTCAGGATGTAAGATCCAACAATGATCTTCATCATGGCCTACTTTCTTGCAATGCTTGCAAGTAGGCTTCTCCTTTCTTGTTGTAGCTGTCTTCTTCTCTTTCTCTTTCCTTTTCCTTGCATCCTTTCTTTGCCAAGTATCTGTAGAAACACTATCACCAACATTCCCTTTACTTGATTCAATGTGAATGGCTTGTACACATACTTCATCAAAGTTAGAAGGATTTAGCATAAGAATAGGGTGCTTGAGATAAGAATGTAATCCACTAATATATTTTAGGTGTCTCTTGTGTATATAAAGGAATACCCAAATTTAAATCTTTCTTACGAAATATCTGAGTATATTCTTATACACTTTGACCTTTAACTTGCCTTAAACTTTGCCAATTCACCATTCCCTGTTGCATGTATGCTAATGGATATAATTTTTTCTTCAAAGCAGTGATAAAATCATTCCAAGAAGAGATTGTTTTACCATTTTTATTGAAAACATCCTTAGTTTTGCTTTCCCACCATATGAGAGTTGTGCCTCCCAATTTGAGACTTGCAAGTTGGATCTTTGTTTCATCATCAACAATCCTTTGTATCTTGCAATAGACTTCTAACTGTCTCACCCAATTATCTATCTTTTCTACATCTAATTCACCATCATAAGTGGGTAATTGAAACTTTACATCTAACTTTAATAAAGGCATATAAGAAGAATTATGATTTTTCTTAGGTTGCTTATCCTTGGAGGGATGTACACTTGCTTCACTTGTAGATGACGAGGATGAAGGAGAAGAAGGTTATGAAGGACCACCACCTCCAACTCCTCCTTCTGCTCTTACTGAAGATTTACCTTCTTCAACTTTTGGATTTCTTTGTAGCCCTCTTTCATGATAAAGTTCTTCTACCATGGCTTTCATCAATTGAAATGACTCAAATAAATCGTCCGCAGATGCAAAAGGACCTAGATTTCTCAGTGAAGACATCTCTTGTTTAAGCGGTCTCCTTTGAATCTATGTATCAAGAGCCTCAAGTTGGCCTTCTCCTCACTTGAGTTTTGCTCTCGTGAGCATCCAATGCTTGCAATTCCTGTCAAACCTTCAAAACCAAATGCTCTGATACCATAAACTTGATCCAAAAATGAAGGTATTACTGATCAATTGCAAATTAGTTTAATGTACTTTTTGCATCGGATCGTTAAGAATGAGAAATACATAAACTTATTATCTTGGTTGCGGAATATCAAATGTGACATTTACTTGATGCTTATTAATGAATAAAGAGATCAACCATTAATATCCATGCTGCAAATGAAGAGAATAGAATAGAAAAACAGAAAGAGAAATAGAGACAAGAGGTTGATAACAAAGTTCACCAATCGTTGGCTACATCTCTGGGCCCGCTTCCAAGTAAATGACCTCTTTATTGCTCTTTAAAATGCTCAAAGTTCTCTTACATAGGCTCTTTGTTGTTATATTACATGCATAATATCTATTGTGCAAGACCTCCTTGCTCATATTTATGCATGCATCATCAAACTCCTCTCAAAAACATGGCAAAAATGCCTCTCAAATCATGAGAAAAGGCCAAAAATTACAAGTTGCTCCTTCAAATCCCTACATCAAAAGTTCTCCTACCAGCTTCAAAAATCCCGGTTTATATAGTTTTTAAGACTTAGATGAGAAATCCCAACTTCCCTCAAGATATGACCTCTTTTTGGGATCAAATCCCCCTTCAAATGGCCTCAAAATCCTCAAAAAACCAATTTTTGGGCATAATATCAGTCAAAAATCAATTTTGTAAAGTTAAAAACCCACTTTTATATAAAAATACACAGAGTATCCCCCTTGTCTATGCGCGCACCCCCTTGGAACAGGTCATATGAACTTCATATGGCCAAGCGCTAAGCGTTGGCCCTTTAGTTGCGCTAACTCCTAGTTATGGGGCGCGTTTTACACGGGACCTGTGGCTAAGGATAGAACCTTCGCGCGCACATTGTGGAGCGCCCAACCCTATGGTTGTGGTCACATGTAGGTGGATAGACCACGGGTTGGGGATTTATCCCCAACCCCCTCCCTTTTGCGCCATACCAAACATTTGAAATTTAAATAAATTAAAACTTGTTTTATATAACAAGCAACATATGTGGGCGCAATGGTGTTGGGTCATTTCTCAAGGCGCTTGGACTATGGTGGGTGGTTGTGGGTTCAAAACCCATGGAACCCCAAACTAATTTTGAAACTTTCCATATGAATTGTTGACTGGGTGCCATGTGGCAGCCCACGTCTGGGCCACGTGGCACTTCTTCATTTTCCAACAAAGTGCCACATGTCAACCCCTGAGTGGATCTACCTTGTGCCCAGTCAGAATGTTGTTGTGCTGCCACATGTCTCTACCACATAAGCATCATTAATTTTTCTTTGGTGATGTCATGCTGATGTCAACATTGACTTTTTGCCAGTCCTTTGACTTTTTAGTTGTTTGAGAAAATGATCAGAGTGCAATAACTCTCGCATACAGAGCCTGTTTGAGAAAGTAAATATACTATCGGAATCAGCATGATGAGTCAATCACAATGGAATTGGTTTCATTCAATTCCGAGAAATTTGTTTTTTGAGCATTTTCTGAGCCTGGGGAGCCTCCTGGATCACAGTTACAAAGTTTACACACCCCCAGACCGATCCAACCTCTCTTCTGGAATGCCTCCTAGGTAAGGACCTTTTCTTTTGCAGCCAGCTAGATGAACAACTTTAATTTGAGTTGCACATTCCATTTCCACAACCTAAAAAACCAAACGTTGTCACTGCAAAAATTGAGTGGTTGAAGAAGAGCAGTGTAGAGGTTTTTAACTGAAATGACACCTGAGGCGTCCCCTCCCACCCACATAAGGGAATCAGATTCATCATTAAGAAAAATTCATGTGCTCTTTATAGAAAGGACAAAATGGTTCCATTCACTAGCACCCTCTCCACTAAGCCCCAACATCTCACAACTCAACCACCTATCCAAAAAAGGGAGATCGTCGGTCGGGATTTTTGCTTGAGCCAACCACCAGATATTTGAGTGTTGTAATTGGATAAGTAGAGGATAAGAAAGTAATGATTGGTCCTCCAGGCCAATTATTTTGTCCCTCCCAATAGAGATTTGAGTGCCCGAACCAAGCTTCCAACGAAGATAATGCAGGATCACATAAAAAGTTCTAGTTAGGTCATTCTAGAAGCTGGAAACTCTCTGTTGAATATGAGCATACCTGCGAATCCAAGCAGAAACTGGCAAGTCGCCCAAGTATTTATCCATGATGATTCAATGCCAGATGCTATCATGAGTAAGTGCCCTCCATAATGTGTTTGCCAGTAAAGTAGTATTGAAATAAGTAATATTTTTTAGCCCCCAACCCCCTGCCTTCTTTGGTCTTGACAAGATATCCCATCTGCAGAGATGGAAATGGTGCTTTTCATTTTGCCCACTCCACAGGAATGCAAAGGAAAGCTTTCATAGTTTAGAAAGGATGTTGCTCGGGATCCTCTCCATTGACATCCAGAAAACATAAAGACTCTCCAACACAGATTTGACCAAAACAAAACGTCCTCCAAGCGAAAGCCACTTATTACACCATAGCTTGATTTTTTTTTCAAATTTAGCCACCAGCCAGCACCAATCTTCAGATTTAGAAACACTCGGTTTGAGATAATAACCAAGGTACTTAAAGCCAAGGCTCAAGTCAATAAAGGTAAATGGAATAGAAGCCTTTAAAATATAGAGCTCAGCTTCCTCAAGTCCCCAAAAATGAGCAGTGGATTTTGTAAAATTTATGCAAATACCCGAAGCAAAACAAAAAGCCTGCAAAATGTCTAAGATCACTTTCCACTCCAAAGGATCTGCGTTTGACATTAGGATAACATCATCCACAAACATTAAATGAACATTTTTTAAAAGCTTTGAAACCTTTATACCTGAAATTTTGTGTTATGAGATACTTTTTGATAGCATCAGGCTGAACCCTTCCATTATCATAATAAACGGGTATAGAGAAAGAGGGCATCCCTGGCAAAGCCCTCTCCCACTCTTGAAATACTTTGTCGCTCGCCATTAATCAACACAACAAAATTTGCACTAGTAACGCAACACATAATCCAATCAGTCAGCTCAATTCCAAAGCCCACTATGAGCAAGATCAGCCTTAAGTACTCCCAATCAATGCTATCATAGGCTTTTTTGAGATCCAACTTCAACACCAGGGATTTTAGATTTTTCTTTTTTATGCTATGAAGGCTTTCATGAGCTTCCCCAATTGCATCCTGAATTCTCCCGCCCTTCAGGAACCCCAGTTGTTCTGCAGAGAGGCACCTTGCTAAAATAGGCTTGATTCGATTTGCAAGAATTTTTGTGATCGCATTATAAATAAAGTTACATAGAGAGATTGGGTGATAATCTTCGAAGGAGGTTGGGTTATTTACTTTTGGGATCAGGGCCAAGATAGTGGAATTTAAACCTCCACAAATCTTATCTTTTTTTCACGATTCCTCCACCATCTCAAGAAGGTCAGCTCCCATGAGATCAAAGAAGAATAAAAAATATCAGAAGTCCACCCATCAGGGCCTGGGCTTCTCTCCTTTTTAAAATTTTCCATAACCGCTTTTAATTCCAACAAAGAGACGGGTTTGAAAAGAGCCTCCTCTTCCACCTCAGTTACCATTTTGGGATAAAGACTAGAAAAACAGATTGCCTCATTTAAGTTGGAATTTTCAGTGGCTTTGAAACACTGATTGAAATAATTGACCGCTTCCTCTTTAATCGCCTCCTGGTCCAATAGGATGACTCCATTTTCATTTGTAATTTCCCAAACATGCTTACAATTTCTATTATAACTGGCCAATTTGTGGAAAAAAGTAGTGTTTGAATCGCCACTCTTCATCCACGTAGCTCTGCTACGCAATCTCCAAACATTCTCTTCCTTGCAAAGAAGTGTATTTCGGCTATCTTCCACTTCACGTAGGTATCTGATCTCTTTTGTGGATAACGAAATTTCAGCAGATTTTGAAATGAGCATTTCAATTTCAGATTCCAAGTTTCCCATTAAAAGCTTCTCTTTCTCCTTTAATTCTTTTAACCAAAATTTAGTCTGCGATTTGAGTAGCTTCAATTTTGATGTAGCACACTATTGTACATTACATTCCCTCAAAAAACAAGGATCCTTCCAGACGTTGTGAACCAACTTAATGAAATCGGGATTAAGTAGCCATTGGTCATTGAATTTGAAGGGGAATGCTTTGTACGACGGAGAGCTTTCCAGTTGAAGGAAAATGGGAGCGTGATCAGACACAAACGGAAATTCCACCCACGATCTAGATAAACCCGCCAAAGACAAAAGTCCTTGAGAAGCAAAAAACCTGTCAAGTCTTCTAGCGAACGCTTCAGGACCAAACCATCCATTTCGCCAGGTAGGGACCAGCTTGGTCAACTTGACATCAACCAGCTTCTTTGAAGTAAAAAGGTCTCTGAAAAAGGCTTCAGTCAGACCAGGCACAAAAGAGACTCCCCAATTCTCATAAGGAGAAACTATGAAGTTTAAGTCACCAGCTAAAATAAGATTTGAGGTGGCTAGAATACCACTATCTGCTAAGGAATACCAAAACTGTTTACGGTCTTTACAAGGCCCATAAACATTAAGAAACACCAACTCCTGTTTAGTAGCTAAGCAACGACCAACTAGCATAATGCCCCCACTTCCTGGGACTCTTGGATTATACCATTCATCACAGGATTGAAAAAAGTGGTCAGAAATCCCCAAAAGGTAGAACATTTAGACTACTCTCTCTATCTTTTAAGCTTTTGTTTTTTAATGGCAATATTTTCCAGCTATATTTGTTTGAAATTTGGTGAGTAATTGTTAAATATTATTTATGTATAATTTGAGTGTCTCTTTTTTTCAAAAGACTAAATTCATTTCTACATTCAAAAATTCAATTTAAAAAACAAAAAAATTATAGAATTTTAACTAAAAACCAAAACCTAAAATAATTAGACAAAGCCCTTTAATTTTCTTCTACGTATGTATTCATTTGCATAGCCAGGAGTGTTGCAACCTGTGCCTTAGTTTCAGAGCCGGGGCAACCATGGAGAATACAATCGCACGATTACTACAGCCACACCCTGAGAACGCGGCTAATGATCTGTTGGAGTTGCCAGAAGACATTATATGTGAGATCCTCTGCTACACTACTCCACGTCATGTTTGCAGACTCTCAGCCATCTCCAAACTCTTCGCGTCTGTCGCCGATTCCAACAATGTATGGAACAAAATTCCTCCCTCAACAGTGCCTGAACCACATCTTACCCAAATCCGTCCCCCATTATATTCTCTTCAAAAAGAGAGCTGCACTTTCGTCTCTGTGACCCAATTCTCATAGACGGGAGAAGAAAGGTATCTGTATATCCCTTATTCTCTTGGTTTGGTTTGGTTACCAGATCTGGGATAAGGCCATTCATCGATTCATTAGTTAATTGTATTCATATTCTGCTGGAACAACATGAACAAATGTTCTGGCTGGAGCGAAGAATTAACCATCACCTTAACAGCGAAAGTGGGTCACATGTTATGTGCAAGAGCATTAGCCATCACTTGGGGTGACAACCCACGCTATTGGAAATGGTTTGTTTGTTTTCCATGGATGGCTGCAACTGGTTATAGGGAAATTCATAGTGTGAGGAGATGGACATTATGATGATTCCTCTACTCACATAGAATTTTGTAGGGAAGAAGCAGATGCCGGGCATTGGAAACGTGGACGTCCTATAGACGGAGTGAGGATTGAACCCACAGTCCCGAACTTAAATCGATGTCAGGTATCTGACACTTAATTCGAATCCGTTCCGGACATTCGGACTGACAGGTATACGACAAACAGGACTGTCTTCACTGCGTAGAAGAAGAATTATTTTTAACGTCCATGAGGTTAACAATAGTCTATGGGACAGACCGTCTTATACACTGATTTCTGCATTTCAGTCATTTTCCTGTTTAAGTTGATGATGAGCTCTCCCACTTTCTCCAATGTCCCCTCGCTGTTATTCCAAGAGTTAGCTATTAAGATACATAGATAACTGTCGATGCTAAATTTAACTCGATTATCACTACCTCCATATCCCTAGGCAACGTGGACTGAGCTCAAGATCTTAGGGTCAGTGATCAAATTTGAAATACAAGTTCAATTTCAGTGAGAAGCTTATGTACTCATGCAGTCTTCCAATTTCAGTGAGAAGGGTATATACTCGTGTAGTCCTTTCACAAGGCTAGCAATATTCTGCTTGTTATGCAACATTGAATGTTGTGGCAGGAGGATTATAGGTTGTCGGATATGAATTCCAGCTTGCTACTCAGCATGAACGCTGCAACAGATGGATTATAGGTCGTCGAATCTGAATTTCTTTCAGATTCGACGGCCTATAATCCACCTACCGCAACATTGTAGCAGGCTGAAATTCAGATTCGACGACCTATAATCCAACATTCAATGCTATGCAACATTGAATGTTGGGGCAGGTGGATTATATGTCATTGGATCCGAAAGGAATTCAATTACTTTTCAATTGACAACAATAAATTAAGTACACACTTCCATAGTTATCCCAAAAAGACTATCATGTAATATTATGACCTCCTTCAAACCACTAATTACTATCAACAAAAAATGAATCCCACAAAGGAACCTACTGACTAGCAACACGAGAAATGCATCTACAAGGTCTTTTGTTCATGTGATAAATGTTACATTGGTGAGACTAGGCGATCGTTCAAGGTAAGGATTAAGGACATGAAGCAGACATTAGAAATGAACGTATTCGCACTTCTGCCTTAAATTATGCAACATTGAATACACTATTAATTTATATATGATATCTATGATTTATTAATTTAATGAATATCTTATAACTATGGTTCATTATATATTATTTTTAAGTTTTTTCTTTTAGGTTTTTATCTTAAGGTCATAAATTAGGATTTATGACAACCGACATATTTGGTTTCTTAAAAAAATGTCACGCATTTACGTATTAATTGAGTAGATCAACAAGCTCTCATCTTTGATGATTGGTCTTGATGATGAATCCTGATTTGGATTTGAAACGTCGATAACAATATGACACTAATTGTGGATTATCCGGAAAATGATACCTCTGTCATATGTAGTTTAAGCATATATTGCATAGTATTCTGCAATGATTAAATGCAACATGTTTGAGAAATGCTTCAAATATAAGCTTTAAAAATATTTTTATTTATGCTTTGTTATGCAATGGAGGACAACTGTAGATGACTAGGAAACATATGAATTTTGAAAAGAATTTTGACAAGTAAAATAACTACTAATCCTTGAGAAACAAATATGAAATCAACTTAAATGCATGAATTTAATCTGAGCCTATGCATTTTACAGATTCCAGGTGATGACATGAATCATGATTTGTATTTTTACATTGATATGTAGTGGGCTATGTATAGAAAAAAATGGCCATCCAACTAATAACTTCAAACAAACATAGCCCTTTAGATAAATAACTTATAAAAATCATTAAGACAACAAACCCCAGAGCGTTGACAATTGTATAATGAATACAATTCCTTATCAACAACTCCTGCCACCACTGCTCTGCAAGAAATTTTCAATTTTCACATGCAACTCTATGTGACTAATTTTCAGATCTGAAAATTGCTTCCTAGTGAACTAACAACAAAATCCTAGTTGTTATCACTGAACAATTTTACATTGAAAAATATTGAATGAAATTATATGCAGCGGAAACAACTAGATCAAAGATGAATCATCAATACACATGAGACACAAATTTCAATTCTGTAACATTGTTGTCTTCAGAAATTCCGAGGGAAAACCAACCCTCCCAACCAATAAAATATCACCAAATCTGAGGACAACCTTGTCCTCCAATAACCATACAAATCAGAAAACCAAACCTCAACAATTTACTGGAAATTTCTTCTACCCACAAATCTGTTGCAGACCACCTGTATGGCCTACTGACGTCACTTGTTGATCTAGATGGATATCAGTGGCCACCCACCTTTTCCAACTTGCTCAAAACATCTTTCTGACATTTTTGGCAATTTACTATTTTTAGCAGTTTGTACTTCCGAGGCCATTTTGAGGGCCTAAATGAAGGTTTTTCGGTATCGAGCTCCTCAATAATAGCCAAAGGCATGATTGGTCCCACAAAATGAATCTCCTTGACGATACCTTTCCAACGGGCTATCACACGCCTAAAACGGAGATCATATGCAAAAGTTACAACCCCGGGAAGTTGATGTACTAGCTTACCCAAACGGGGCCCACATGACTTTTGGCGCTTCATCTCCTAGGGTTAGATTTTTGGATGTCTGGGGTTTTTGACATTCTTTCTTATTCTAAAAAGGCCTTCAAATCCTCATTGTAACCTGCTTCTTGTGAATGTGCGCTACCATCACATCTCTTCTCAGAGATAAGCCGCCACCATTCCAACAAGCTTGTTTCTGCTGCATTTTACAGTTTCAGCTTATTTCGTTATTGAATAGAAAACCAGTTTTACTGTATCTCTATTATTTTGTGTTAAGCACCTGTTAATAATTTGTATTCATTTCGTTCTGCTCATAAAATCCAGATCAGTGGTATCAGAGCAGTCTGCTCCTTGTCGTCTTAATGCATGCCCCCAACGAGGTCAGAGTACAAAGAGTTGGGTCTCGAGCTTGTTTCTCTTGAGGACATAAGCTCTCGCACGCCCAAGCGACCTCCCATGGCAGGAGAAAAGAAATATGATGGGACAGGAGATCCTTTCAAAATGTTGATTGAGGAATCCCTCACGCAACAGAGGAACGAGATGATGGATAGTTTTGCGCAAATCCTTCGGCGACTACCAACAAGCGATGCATCTTCTTCGAACGGAGGCACCGCTCCCTTCAAGGTACAAATAAACTTTGATATTTCTATATTTGAAGGTCAGATAGATGTAGATGTTGTAGACAAGTGGTTGAATCTACTAGAAGGGTATTTTTCTATTCATAAATTTTCGGATAGAGAAAAGATTACTTTTGCGCTCCTCAAAGTCGTTCCCCATGTCAAAGATTGGTGGGAAACTTTTTGTGAGCAAAAGGAAACAGAGGAAACCTCATTATTTTCAGTCACGGCCACCTGGGAATCCTTCAGGAATGCTATTAAGGAACAATACTACCTTGTTGGAAGTTATGACGACCTGTATACCAAATGGACCACACTGCGGCAAGAAAGAGACCAAGCAGTGCCAGATTTCACAAATATCTTCCATACCTTGCGCACCAAGTTCGGTATCAAAGATTTGGAGCGACATCTGGTGCTCAAGTATTGCGGTGCTATGCCTAGATACATCCTGACCGAAATGGAATTTTTGGATCACTTGTACTTCTATTGACGTCAGCCTATGCGAACCTACTCCTACCCAGAAACCTTGTATGGATGCGTGTGACTGTCCCTTTGGCAACCCATGTACATATGCGATTGTTCCACTGCAACTCGCATACATACGTGATTGTGCCCACTGTAACTCACATACATGTACAAAAACCTCGACTTCCTTCGCATGTGCATCCTTCCTCACTTTCCACATTTGATCCATAAACCCTAGGCCAGATTGCCTAGGTGTAGAAGTTGTTGATATTATGGTAGCTGCGAGAGGTATTTACCTCCACGTGTAAACTTGACGAGAATAGAATATTCCAGGAAGCAAGAAGAAACCCTAATGAGTTGGCTAATAACCCTAGAAGACAAGTCGGCTCAAGGGGATAATTTGTATTAGGTTATTAGCCTCCAAGAGAAGAAGTCGGCCATAAGAAATATTATATACTAAGTAAATAGGTACCCAAAATGAGAAGTCGGCCCAGGTAGTTAGCCAGAATTAGTATAAATATAGGAGGCAAGTCTTCATTCTGGCAGGCATTCTCAGAATTGTAGAGCTCACTTGTGCGCATTGCAGTTAACCAGTTTTGTGCGCAAGTTTGGAGGAGAGTTGTCGTTGCAGCTGCTACAGCTAGCATATTACGTTTTGGCTTGGACTATCTCTTAGTTATGGTTTGGACTATCTGATCAGCTCTTGTTTGGTGCGCTATCCTTGGAGAAAGGTGTGGCACCCTTTGTTTGGATATCTAGCCTAGGGTTTTCTTCCAAAATGATTCTCAGTCAAGGTTAAGGTACCTGAAGGGTGGCTTCAACCTATGGTTGGGTGACAATAGTGATATTGTCTATGGTAAAATGAGCACATCCATCATATTCTAACAGATTATGGGCCCACACCTTCTTCATTCAGTCTAACCACTGGAAGGGAACATAGCCATAAGGATATTAAGCTCATTGAAGAACTGTCGCTAGGGTTTCTAGCTGGAGCAGTCACCAAAGCATTGCCGCTACGGTTACTAGCAGGTGGAGCTGTAGAAACCCTAACCCTTTCGTTGAGGCACCTTAAGTGAAGATATTGACCTAATTTCTGGACAGACCAGTGCGCCCTAGCCTAGCGCATCTCCTGGTACTCTCAGCAAGCCAATACGTCAAGTTTGAGTTTTTGGTCAAATCTAGGGTTGACCAAATCAAAGCATCCATGACTTACTCCATGAAGTCAAAAAAGAAGTTAGATGGAGCCTCTAACTTCATAGTGTGGAAGACAAGGATTCACCTCATCCTTTCCAAGAATAAAGTGTTGGATATTGTGAAAGGAAAGATCGTGGAACTAGATTTTGAAGAAGGTAAAGAGAAGGAACCGCAGAATGTTGCAGTCATGGAGAAGTTCAAAGACGGTGACATCAATGCCATGAGTATCATAGTGGACTATATAAAAGACCACTTGATACCCTAAATATCCCATCTTGACTCATCAAAGAAGATGTACATTGCCCTAACAAACCTCTTCTCAATCAGAAACATTGGACAAGTAGTGAGTCTGAAGAATGAGCTCCATGACATGAAGATGAATGATGATGATAGCATAACATCATACTTTGTGAAAATCTCTCATTTAAGAGATCAAATACAAGCTATTGAAGAGATCATTTCAAAGAAGGAATAGGTAAACATAGTACTCAATGGTCTTCCCAAGATGTGGGATGCATTTTCCGCAAGCATGAACACAAGAAAGGAGTATCCTACATTTGAAGAAATTTGGACTTGGCTCAAGAAGAATCAAGGATCAATGCAAAAGAGAAACCCCAAAAGAAGTACGATGATCAAGCCTTCACAACAAGGTTCAAGGATTTCAGGAACAAAAGGAAGTTTGGCTCCTACAAGAAAACAAATCAAGAGAAAGATATGTCAAGGATACAATGCTTCAATTGTCAAAAGTATGGTCACTACAAGAATCATTGTCCCGAGTTAAAGAAAAGGAAGGAAACACACGAGGCATCAGTTGTCGAAGAAAGAGAACCCTCAAAGAAATCCAAGCAGGACAAATGATCTAGGTGGATATCGATGGCCACCCACCTTTTCCAACTGGCTCAAAACAGTTTTCTGGCAAATTTGGCAATTTACTATCTTTAGCAGTTTTTAACTTCCGGGGCCATTTTGAGGGCCCAAATGAAGGTTTTTCAAGATCGAGGTTCTCAATAATAGTTGAATGCATAATTGATCCCCCAAAATGAATCTCCTTGATGATACCTTTCCAACGAACTATCATACGCCTAAAACGAAGATCGTATGCAAAAATTATGACCCCGGGAAGTTGATGTACTAACTTACCCAAACGGGGCCCACATGACTTTTGGTGCTTCATCTCCTAGGGTTAGGTTTTTGGATGTCTAGGACTTTTGGCATTCCTGTTTATTGTAAAAAGGCCTTCAGAGCCTCATTGTAATCATCTTCTTGCGAATGCGAGTAGCCGTCACATCTCTTCTCAGAGATAAGTTGCCACCATTTTATCGAGTCTTTCACTTTGTATTTTACAGTCTTTGTACATTTATTTCATTAATAGAAATCGTGTATTACTGTATATATGTGTTTATGGTTGCATCTCTGATATATTTATGTTATATTATTGAATATATGCGATATCTCTGTTCATTTCTTTATTATATCTCTGATCTCATTTCGTGCCGAAAATAATCCGGATCAACAAAACATACTTCTTCTTCTAAGACAAGGTAACAATACTCTTCATAGTTCTTGTACATACCATGTTTATGGTACATATCTTGCATATCTATTTCTTAGAAGATAACATGTTCAAAGAGAAACTATACTTATGAAAGAACAACAAGATAAGGACTGCTATCACTATGACTATAAGGCAAGCTGCAAGATAAGCTGAAATAAAAAAAAAAACCTAGAAGAAGTAAAGACAAAAAGAAGTCATCAATCAAGAGGAAATTGGAAAAAGATTTGTAACACTTTGCAGAAGGCAATAATGATGTAGACGGAAGCGTGGACTCTCCTAGATGGAGGGAGACGATTATATATTACCAAAAGAAGAGCATGCATTCATACATGAAGCAAGGATTAGGAGGGATCTAACCCTATGATCCATTGAAGATGATAAAGTATACCCATGGTAGAAACCATGAAAAGCAGTATGTGTTCAGTTTGACTTTAGAAGAAGTCTTCTTCGAAAAGAAGCCTTAAAGTATCCTTGGTTATCCATCCACATCCATGATCCTACAATAAAAGGAAGAAGTTGGAATCTTCAGAGCATGGAATCTATAGAAAACTCCATGGACCCAAGATCTAAAGAGAAACATGAGGAAGAACATGAAGATTCCAAGAAAGAAAGAGAAGTCAGAACAACCAGTCATTGTATCGAGAATCACAAGATTACCAGGCTGATATGAACTCACTAAAAGAAATCAAGCAGAGGTACTGAAAGTTGTGATGAAGAATAGGTTATGAAATACCTATGAATGTAAGCATTGCAAGATCCATAACTAGAGGTTCTCCCAGATGGAGGGAGAAGACTATGATGATTACTTGTTCCAGTAAACTAGATATATCTCTACATGAGCCATTATATCGTCCACAATATCCATAGGTCGGAATTGACATTAGATGAATGCAAATACTGTTCTTCATGTAAGCATTCGAGATCCAGAACTAGAGGTTCTCCCAGATGGAGGGAGAAGACTATGATGATTACTTGTTCCAGTAAACTAGATATATCTCTACATGAGCCATTATATCGTCCACAATATCCATAGGTCGGAATTGACATCAGATGAATGCAAATACTGTTCTTCATGTAAGCATTCGAGATCCAGAACTAGAGGTTCTCCCAGATGGAGGGAGAAGACTATGATGATTACTTGTTCCAGTAAACCATATATATCTCTACATGAGCCATTATATCATCCACAATATCCATAGGTCGGAATTGACATCATATGAATGCAAAGACTGTTCTCTAGAATAATTGAACAAAGAGCATATGTAGAGTAACGTCAATGCTTTGAGGTATACCAGAAAGAGACCCTTGTATGTAGATTGAAGAAGACAACTTGTTGGAGAACCTCCAATGCACAACATAAGCATGGTGAAGACATTCTATAATAGAGATATTGTATCATAATGATTACTCAGAAGATCAGGATGATGGATTTCCAATCCATGACAAAGATCTCATGATGACATAATAAGTGCCACGTGGATATGTTCTAGTTTAAGCCTTGCCACAATGTTATGAGCTAGCAGGAAACAAAAGAGTTGAATTCAACTATGATATACTGTAATGATCAAAGTTATATGAAGCCTTCAGAGAAAACCAATGTTCCAGAAAGACCGAAGTACATTGAGATCAATCATTACATTCTCCGCGATGAAGTCCAGAAAAGAGAAGTGGTTCTCCAATATATATCTCCACAGATGAGCAGATAAGCAGATATTTTGGTAAAGCCTATGTCCAAGATGAAAGAGTTTGTGTAACCAAGTTGGAGCTCGTGGAGACGAATTCCTTATTGAAAAAGGAAGAGATGACTCCCAGGTTGGGAGGGAGAACTAATGTTCTATTGATTTATGAACAATCATTTTTCAGTTCAAAAAATGGTCTAGGATGAACAGTTCCTTTCCAATTCGGAAAGTGGGTTGAGATTTCTGACGGACATGCATTTTCTAGTTCGAAAATGGTCCAGATCGAACGGTCATTTTCATAATGAAAATGGTTCGATGGATTGTTGATGTACCATAGACAACGATTTCCCATTGTGGTTAACATGGGGAATAGTATAGGACAATCTCTCTTCTTAATGGTCAATCAAGAAGACTAGTCCACCTCGTCGGACAATCATTCTTTTGAAGTTCACAGTTGTGAGCAGTTTCGAAGAATGGTCTGTTTTGGAGGTTGGTGCAGGACAGTCATTCCCTAGGGCAGATTCATTCTCTCCAGGTTGCACTTTGTTAGTGCCGGAGGAATGGCCCAGATAGTTGAATGGTCCAGGTTCAACAATTAGGGACAGACATTCCCTAGGGAAGACTCATTCTCTCCAGGTTGCACTTTGTTTATTGTCGGAGGAATGGCCCAGGGAGGGGAATGGTCCAGGCTCAGAAATGAGGACAATTATTCTTCCTTGCTTGAGAAGAATAGTCCATATAGCTCATCATTGATGTTTGACTTTCTAAGGGTAGATGTTCTTCCAGATCTCACATATGTGAGTGAAAGAATGGCCCAGATGATTCAGTTTATATTATAACAATTTTTTCTGTGCAGGTTGATATCGGATGATTGTTATGGAGACTATATGTCTCTGGAAAGTAGATGTATGATACTATGGTAGATGTGTTCCACTAATTGTGATTATATGTCATTGATCAAGTATCTGTGTGCTACTTGGTGTGGTAGTGTACCATTGGATTGTAGTTGTGTACTACTAAGGATAGATATAGTTGTTTTCTATTAAATTATATTGTTCCAATTGCCTTGAAGACTATTAGCAGTGTTGGAAATGATTATCAGCTAGATGGATGATCAATGGACATAAATTTCTCAGACGGAAAATAGTCCAGGACATCTATTCTTCTAGGACATATGTTCGGATTAGAAGAATGGTTCTTGTGTCACTCTATGGAGTGAGTCACTTATCCAACATCATGTTTGATTACTCAGATGGAGTATGGTTTTGAGAGATGATGCAGTTGATGAAATTGATAATGATGATGGTTCTCATGATCTAATATTGAGATAGTCTGTACGACTATGATGATGATACTAATTCAATGGTATGTCTGTGCTCAAGATCATTGTCTTCAATACCTCCCTATCTAGTCGAGAGTGTTGATATTATGGTAGCTGCAGGAGGTATTTACCTCCACGTGTAAACTTGACGAGAATATAATATTTTGGGAAGCAATAAGAAACCCTAATGAGTTGGCTAATAACCCTAGAAGACAAGACAACTCAAGGGGATAATTTGTATTAGGTTATTAGCCTCCAAGAGAAGAAGTCAGCCAGAAGAAATATTATATATTGAGTAAATAGGTACCCAGAATGAGCAATCGGCCCAGGCAGTTAGCCATAATTAGTATAAATATAGGAGGCCAATCTTCATTCTGGCAGGCATTCTCAGAACTGCAGAGCTCACTTGTGCGCATTGCAGTTAGCCAGGTTTGTGCGCAAGTTTGGAGGAGAGCTATCATTGCAGCTACTGCAAATAGCATATTACGTTTTGGCTTGGACTATCTCTTGGTTATGGTTTGGACTATCTGATCAACTCTTGTTTGGTGCGCTATCCTTGGAGAAAGGTGCTCCACCCTTTTTTTGACTATCTAGCCTAGGGTTTTCTTCCGGAATGATTATCTTCAAGGTTAAGGTGCTCGGAGGGTGGCTTCGACCTATGGTTGGGTGAAAATAGTGATATTGTCTATGGTAAAACGAGCACATCCATCATATTCTAACAGAAGTCTCCTTACCATTATTTCCATATTCCCTAGCACAAGTGTTTGCTCACTCATGTTAACTCCATGATGCCAAATAATGATGAAATGTCACAAATCTTCTCTCCTTTATATGCAAGTCTAATGAGTGAGTTTAGAAGCACTTCCTAAACTCAACAATTAATTTGAATATTTTATTCCTCTTTGTGGGTGTGACACCCCATCACAAGCCCACAAGGCTCATCAAATTTCCCACGAGGCCCTAGCCTCATATTCGGGGCCGATTTCACTAAAATGAAAGGTTGATCTGGTGCCAACAAATATTCCCACATGCATCAAACCCTAGAATCTTGTGGGAATACCTCCTAAATATACAAAGATCAACACTCCCCCTTAGCGAGGGAGGCATTCTCCACCACTCCTAGTTTGTTTCTAAAGTAGACAAACTTCCTCTTTACTAGCTGGGGTTTGGTGAGAATATTTGCGGTCTACTCGTCTGTAGAAATGTGTTGGAGCTTCACTGCTTCCTTGATCCGAATTATTTTCAGAATGAAATGAAGAATATATATTACAATGAGATACATGAAAAAATTGTCAGAAACAAAGAAATACAACAATACATGAGTTCTATTTAGGAAAGAAATGTACAGAGACTATAAAAATACATAGTGCAAGATGCGCGAGAATGGTGGCGACTTTATCTTTGAGAAGAGATGTGACGGCTACGCTCATCCACAAGAAGATAATTATAATGAGGATTTGGATGCCTTTTTATGATAAACATGAATGTTAAAACCCTAGACATCCAAAAACCTAACCCTACGAGATGAAGCACCAAAAGTCATGTGGGCCCCGTTGGGGTAAGTTAGTACATTAACTTCCCGGGGTCATAATTTTTTCATACGATCTCCGTTTTAGGCTCATGATAGTCTGTCGGAAAGGTATTTTCAAGAACTACACATTATTTCATCAAACTTTGGCTTCGTCTACAGTTTGACTGTGGCAAGCCAAGAAAACACCTTTTAGAGCCCCAAAACGGACTTGAAAGTACATAAAGATGTATTGACATGAAAACTTTCAAAATAATCTAGTTGGAATATGTGGGAGACCACCAATATCCACCTGGATGTTGTGTAGGGATTCATGACAACCCTATATGTGCATAACCCACAATTACAAATAAATGTCCCCATTAGAGAGAAACGTGTTGAACTGAAAACTGTCAAGATGAGCCAGTTGGAATTTGGAACAGGTGGATGGCCACCAATATCCACTTGGATCAATCCTCCCCCCTTAGGAAGCAATGGTCTCTATTGCGTCAAGTGCCCGGGGAAGAGGGGAAAGCATTTTCTAAATCTGAATCTTGGTGAGCTTTGTGCCTTGTTGGAGAAGTTGTGTTGCTTG
Organism: Picea engelmannii; assembly: GCA_009831015.1. Lineage (NCBI taxonomy): Eukaryota > Viridiplantae > Streptophyta > Pinopsida > Pinales > Pinaceae > Picea > Picea engelmannii. Next base: position 808,265 of record ML779746.1, on the reverse strand, counting down.
GTCTGTGGAAGGTTTTCATGAACATGTTGATGGCGGGGTTGAATTTGTTCCACCAACCTATTGTCTCTGGGCTTGAAAAGGAATTGTGTATGCACCATTGTAGGCGAAGAAACAATATTTTCTTTCTCCTCTGCAATCTTCTTCTGCCAGATTGAAGGTGTTGAGGCTGCATTGGTTGTAGTGGCCTTTTGTGCATCCTTTGAACAGGCTGTGAAGAGCATAAATTTTGCAGTATGAGAGATTACCTTGCGACACTGTTTTGGTGGAACAAAACTACTTATGGCTTCTTCTAGAGCTGACCCCCCAGAGTAATAATGACACTACGGGGTCGAGACTCATAAAAAAAATGACATTTTCACATATATGGTTGGCCCAAAACAACATAATAGACATCAATATGGGAAACATCACACACTACCTCATCCTTGAAGGGTTGGATACCATAGGATAGGCAACATTGGTGGCTGACATGGAGATCTCATCCCTGATGAAGCCACCCAATGTTGTATGGATAAAGGTGTGGTGTTTTCGACAATCCCAACTATTTGATGACCTCAACTGAGATGAGGTTCTTATGGCTACCGTTATCAACAATGAAATGCAATGGGGTCCGCTTCACCCACATCTGTGAATGGAAGATGCACTCCCCCTCTTCAGGATATACTGGCTATTTTGGTTGAATTGTTGCGGTTTCAAAAGCAGTAGTAGGTTCTGCATCGATGATCTGTCTATTTTCAATATTTTCTAGATCATATTCTGAATTGGGGTTCGGATCTTTGTCTTTAACCTTGGCCACCAATGACTGTTTTGAGTGACATTCATCGGTGTTGTGCGAGGGGATTTTGTGTAAGTCGCACCACTTCCCAGTGTCATTCTTCGTATTTCCTTTACCCTTGTTTTCCTGTGTCTTGGAATGGTTGTCGGAAGGATGTTGGTTAGGGTCGTCTTTACCATGCTTTGGTTGTTGCAGATTTGCAGACCCAAACTCCCATTTGTTTTGGTGCCTAAATTTATGCTCGATTTTGACAACATATCGATAGGCAACTCCCAATGATGAGATGTTTAGGAAATCCATTTCGGTTTGGCTGTACCTATGTAGAGCCCCACGGTATTTTAGAACCAGATGTTGCTCAGAGTATTTGATACCTAGCTTAATGCACAAGGTATGGAAATTATTTGTGAACTCCAACATTGTTTGGCTCATCTCTTTCCATAGTGTGGTCTGTCTCATGTACTGGTCTTCATAGTTATCAACATGGTATTATTTATCCTTGACCGCATCTACAAAAATATCCCAAGTGGGCTTGGCCCCATATATTCCATATTCCTCTATGGAACTTTTCTCCCAGTAAGTTTCCCACCAATGTTTGACATGGGGGAGAGCCTTGAGGAGTGCAAAGGTTGTAGGATTACGGAGAGGGGGGCGTGGGGGGGTTGAATTAGTAACAAATAAATTCAATCCTTTTTAACCACAAAATGCTAGTGTTATATCAATGTAGCATTATCATCCAATAGTTGCAGAGTAAATAAACACTGAACAAATGAACAATCATACACATACACAGTACACCAGTTTTTTTACGTGAAAACCCAAAGCAGGATAAACCACGTAATGATTTTTCTTATATGTATTTAAGAATTACATTCATTGGAAGCATCAACTTCCTTTTTTTCCCAGCTACAACTAGAAGGAGGCTCCAACCCCCTAGTTTCTCAGGCTACAACCCGAGGGAAGCTCCAACTCCCCAATTCCTTGGCTACAACCAGAAGGAGGCTACAAACCCCTATGTTCTCTGACTACAACCAGAATGTGACTACAACCACATGTCCTTTCCCCATCCAATCACCCTGAAATATAAGTGCCAAATGTAGAAACTAAATATGTCACTGAGAAACCTGTCACTGTATACTCATCAACCAATCTGATCTGATCACATATACCTCAAATGTAGAAACTGAATATGTCACTGAGAACTTGTCATTGTATACTCATCAACCAATCTGATCTAATCACATATACCTCAAACACTATACCACAAGTCTGTACCTCAAACCATGTGCTAGAACCTCACTGTTATACAACCTCTATCTGTACCAATAACTTCAACAACATACCTCAACCAAAATCCCTCAGACATGAACTGATACTAAAATTCAATAGATCTTTCTTAGATCAACTCTACAACAAGCCATAAACTCCCAAGAGGGCATCCAACTTATTTACAAGGCAAACCCTCAACTTGATTCATAAATTCAACACTACACATATGAGAACCATACCTTTTTTCTTCTTCTTGTAGAATTTTGTTTCCGCGGTTTTGCTGCTGCGAATCCACTACCGCGATTTTTCTGCCGCACTTTTTCTGCTACGGTTTTTCTGCCGCACTTTTCCTGCCGCAATTTTTCTTCCGCACTTTTCCTCCCACACTTTTTCTGCCGCACTTTTCCTTCCACACTTTTTCTACCACACTTTTCTCTATCAATAATACCTACCCAAATAACCTTTCACAAAAATAGATATTCAATGATATTCAAGTGTGATTTGAATGAGATACCCCTGCCTCTTATTTATACTTTTATGTAGCTTCCTCAAGGGGTTACCTTCTAACCATCTTAGCCCACTTTCCATATTTTAGGGTTAACCCACTTATAACCACTTGTCCACTTAACTTAACCACTTTCCATAATTAGTATGCTCTCCATTAACTTTATTATTTAAATAATTTATTTTTCATCCTCTTTGACATATAGTACACTCATCACTTCACTTTATTATTTAAATAATTTATTCTTTGCAAACACTTTGACTGTGACCTTTTGGGTCTTCTAGATGACTCATGAGGGTTCTCCAACTTCGCATGGCCATAACTCTCTAACCGTGAGGAGTTATGTGACGTTCCACATACCACCGGAAATGGCATGACATATACTATCCATCTAGAATAGTTTTACCTACAAATACATCAAAACTCATACCATTATCCATCAAACAAACTTGGGTCCATTACCCAAACCTTTGTGCTACCGGAATTCGCTACCAGACTTTCTTCAAGGGTTGACATCAATGACAACAAACCCAAATAATCAACAAAGGTGATCTTTTCCTTGTCGAAAAAATTGTGAACAGAAGAATAACCTTCTAGCAAATTCAACCATTTTTCTAAGGCATTTGCATCTATCTGACCTTCAAATATGAGAATATCAAAATTAACTTGTACCTTGAAGGGAGAGGTTTCTCAAAAGTGGTTGCTTGATGAAGATGTGCCTATTTCTATTGACAGGCGTTGAAGGATGTGGGAAAATTTATCCATCATTTCGTCCCTCTGTCACATGATAGCTTGCTCAAGCAACAGGTTAATAGAATCTTATGCTCCATCATTTTTATTTTTTTACCGCCATAGAGGGTTTCTTGGGCGTGCAAGAGTGATTTTCCTCACGAGAGACAAGCTTGACACCCAACTTGCTATACTCGGACCTTGTCGGGGACATGCACTGAAAAACGATCATGAGCAACCTGCTCTGATACCACCGATCTGGATTATTTTCGGAACGAAATGAAAGAAGAGATATTACAATGAGATACACATAAAAATGACCAGAAATAGAGAAATAGAATAATACATGATTTCTATTAATGAAATAAATGTACAGAGACTGTAAAAATACAGAGTGCAAGACTCACTAGAATAGTGGCATCTTTATCTCTCAGAAAATATGTGACGGATATGCTCATCCGCAAGAAGATAATTACAATGAGGACCTGAAGGCCTTTTTATGATAAACATGAATGCCAAAACCCTAGACATCCAAAAACCTAACCCTAGGAGATGAAGCACCACAAGTCGTGTGGGCCCCGTTGGGGTAAGTTAGTACATTAACTTCTCGGGGTCGTAAATTTTGCATACGATCTTCATTTTTGGCATGTGATATCCCTTTGGAAAGGTCTTTTCAAGAAATATGCATTATTCCATGAAACTCTGAATCTGTCTATAGTTTGACTGTGGCAAGCCAAGAAAAGATTGTTTAGAGCCCCAAAACGACCCTGGAAGTACAAAAAGATGTACTGACATGAAAAATTCCAAAATAATCTAGTTGGAATAGGTGGACGACCACCAATATCCTCCTAGATGTTGTGTAGGTCTTCAGGACAGCCTCGTAAGTGTAGAACCCACAATTACAAAGAAATGTCCCCATTACAGAGAAACATGTTGAACTGAAAACTGTCAAGATGAGCTAGTTGGAATTTGGAACAGGTGGGTGGCCACCAATATCCACCTGGATAATTCCTTTTGTTATCTATCTCTAATGAAGAGATATGTGATTTCGATGTGTTTTGACATGTCGTTAAACACTGGATTCTCTAAGAGCTCGATACAACTCAGATTGCTGCAATGAATCACAGTGGGCTCCAACTCTTGGCCAAATAATCCTATAAGAATTTTGAGAATCCAAATAGCCTCACAACTCATCAAGTTGGATTCCATATACTCTGCCTCTATTGAGCTCAATGCCACGAAAGTCTGTTTCCTGTTGTACTAGGAAACCACTGTTGATTTTAGGCTGAAACAACCACCAAAAGTGATCTTCCGATCAACTTCACTACCTACCCAATCTGAGTCTGAATATCCATGCAACCTCACTCCATCATCCCTAACATATCTCAGACCAAATCCAATCGTACCTCTAAGGTACCTGAGCACATGTTTTGCTGCAACCCAATGCACCTGCCTCAGTTCTACCATGAACTGAATTAAGGTGTTGTCAACAAATAAGATATATGGTCCAGTATTGACCAGATACATCAATGACCCAATCAACTTTGTGTACATCATGGGATCCACCAAGTCTGAATCTGAAGCCCCCAACATATTGATATTGGTGGTCATAGGTGTGGTAATGGAATTACAATCCATCATCCCAAATCTCTTTATTATATCAACTGCATACTTCCCCTATCTGAGGAAGATCTCTGTTGGTTCCTGCCACACCTATAATCCCAATAATTAATGCATCAATCCAATATCTTTCATCTTGAACTTTGAGACCAATTCCCTTTTGCACCTGGTAATGAGTTTCTCATCCCCTGTGAGAAACAAATCATCAACATATAAAACCAATATGAGAGGATTCTTACCAACTTGTAGAATATATAGGTTGGGGTCTACGTCATTCTTGGTGAAGCCTGGGCTTTGCAAATACCCATCAATCCTAGAGTACCATTCCCAACATGCATGCTTGAGTCCATACAATGCCTTCTTCAACCTGAACACATGGGTTTTCCTCCCATGTACCTCAAAGCCTTGAGGTTTATCTATGTATACCTCCTCCTAAATCACACTATTGAGAAATGATGTCTTCACATCCATCTGATGGATCTTCCACTTCATAAATGAAGCGAGAGAAATATTAATCACTGAGAATTCGTAGGTCATGTTTGTGAGAGTGGAATTCAGATTTTTCACTGTGATATAATTCATTTGATTTGTCAATGTTTCGAGGCCACGGTTGTGGCTCTTCATTAGGAAAAAAGATGAATTGTCCTAATAGAAGTATACCTGGCCATTGGAGCGAAGGTGTCTTCATAGTTTACTCCCTCTTTCTGGGATAACTTTCTTGCTGCGTACTTTGCCTTGTACTTCTCAATACTATTATTTACAGTATGTTTGATCTTGTAGATCCACTTGGAGGTCACTACGAATTCCCTTTCAATATCAGAACTATATCGCATACATCATTCTTCATAATGGATTGGTACTCCTCCATCATGGCATCCTTCCAAACATTCTGGGTTGTTGCTTCCTCAAAACTGGAAGGGTCGAAATCAATGATATTGTTCATAAGAGCCACATATGAGCCAATTCGCTTCAAAGGTATTCTTTCTCTGTGGGTGTTTTGGAGTTGTATGTCCCTTCAAGACCTTCAATGTCTCTCAAATCCATCTAGGTATCGTGTCTGAAGGATCCACTGGATCCATACAATCATCTGACTTCTCCTCATGATTTGAGGTCCACTCCTATGTACTGAAAGGGATTGTACATTCCTCAATATTTGGAGCCTCTTTCTCCTCACCACCTGTTGTAATCTCAAGGGACCTCCTGAAGGCTAAGTCTTCCTCAAACTTGACATCCCAAATAACCTCAACATATCATTGTCCAAGAATGTAGATACAATAGGCCTTCTAAGTATCGTTGTATCCTACAAGCATGCCTTTTCTATAATAAGGTTACAACTTAGTTCTCTTATCCTTAGGAACATGAATGTAGACTAGAAAAATGAAAATCCTTAGATTCCCTATCTCAGGTTTCACTCTCATGAATTCTTCCTCAGGATTCTTGTCCTCCAATATCCTATGAGGACTCCCATTCTGAACATAAACTGTAGTGTTGCATGCTTCTTCCCAAAGAATCATGGGTAGATCATGGTCATGTAACATTTCCTTGGTAGCTTCAGTTATAGTCTGGTTCTTCCTCCTTGTGGCCCCATTCTATTATGGGTTGAAAGGAAATTTCATCTCCCTCTTAATCCATGCTACCTTACATAAATTATTGAACTCGTTGGAGGTATACTCACCTTTGTCGTCTAAACTCAAAACTTTGATCTTCTTTCCTTTTTGATTCTCCACTAGAGCTTTAAACTCCTTGAATTGACTGGAGACTTCATCCTTGGTATTTATGAAGTAAATCCATGTCCTCCTAGAATAATCATCAATAAAGGTCATGTAATATCGAAAACCACTTGCGGATGGAACTGAAATTTGTCCACACACATATGAATGTACTATATCCAAGATCTTCTTGGACCTACTGTCACTACTTCGAAAAGAAACATTGGAATTCTTGCCAAGTGCACAACCTCTGCATGCTTCTTCCCAAAGAATCATGGGTAGATCATGGTCATGTAACATTTCCTTGGTAGCTTCAGTTATAGTCTGGTTCTTCCTCCTTGTGAC
>ML779746.1:759118-774096 GCA_009831015.1 Picea engelmannii | reverse complement strand
ACAATTACCGACATGATTAATCCTCAATGGGGATTAATCCAATAACAATAATAATAATAATGACATGATTAATCCTCAATGGGGATTTAATCCAATAATAAAAAATAATAAGAATGCTCTTCGCAGTTACATTATTTCAACAGGATATGGATGCCATTATGAGGTTTTGTGCACCGAGAATGGGTCACGGGGCCTTAACCATGGTCGAGAAAGGAAAACAAGTGTCTTTGGATATTGTTGAATGTTCTTGAGCTCAAGAGCTTTGAATGAGTCCTCGAATTGACACAAAATTCCTTTGTAGGGGTTCTTTGCAGACCTTTGTGTGGGATATGTGTTGTTAGAATATTTATACACTTAGGATTTAGTTAATATCTTTTTGGTCTAATGTTTCGTTAGGTAAAAGTGTGTTTCTTTAGTATGCATTAGTATGCATTTGTAGTTAGGAAATCTAATAGTCATGATATGTTCCCAACATAGAGTGATCCAATAGTTCATGTTGTCCTCGATCTTAATGGCTACATTGATCTATGGCTTAACACCTGATTGTTCCATGATGTCTATTTAAAGAGCATGTAGGGTCATTTGCCTATGATCGATAGTGATAAATTCTCTTGTAAATATCTCTGTAATTTTTTTCTTTTGCATTAATAAATTGTTCCAAGTAGCCACGTTGGTTGGGGTCGTAGATGTTTCCCCGTAGGGTTTTACCACGTCAAAATATTGGTGTGTTAATCTTTGATCTAGTTGTGTGAGTGGTTATTGAAGGTGTTCATCCTCTTTTAGAATTCTTGTGTTGTCGAACATGGTATTAGAGCTTGTTTGAAGACCCGCTCCCATTGTAGATCGAGGTTGTGAAGCCGAGTTGCATCATCTCTAGTTTCTTCCATTTCCATACATTTATGATATGCGAGGACTATTCCATTGCATCCAGAGTACTCATTTTGGTCAGGAACATTTTTCATTTCACTCTAAAAGGTTTTTGTTTGCCCAAGATACGACCATTTTAATCAGATCCAGAGGTATAAAGCCTGGATATGCCCTTTTAAATTTTTGCAGAGTATTATTTCAGTTTTCTATTTTTTGTTTTTGGGTTTCAACTCCTTTGGATCTACGTGTTCTCTTTTCCCCATGCTCTATGCAATTTCGGAAAATCAAAAACAGATCAGAAAGGGTGCATTTTCTAGGTAAGCTAACCGAGATCTAACCCTTGTTGTCATCTAGAAGTGAAAAACTTTTCTTGTATGAATTTTTTTTTTTTAGCATGTTCTCCAAGGCCATCAACAACAACAAAAACAACAATCCTCCTTCTAAACAATACAATGTGTTTTGCTAGCTCACTTGGTTAAAAGTTTCCCTATTAAGTAAGAGATCTTGGTTCAAGTCTTTTTTTGTTACTTTTTTTTTTTTAAATTCATGCATCCATTGTAAAGTGTATATCTCTTCAAGAATAAAAGTGAATCACTATAAGTAGCTCTGACATTTTATTTTAAAGTTATTTATTTTGCATGCAACTTTCTTTTATAAAGTAACTTCATTGTAAAAGTGATCCTTGTTTCTTTTTATAAAAGTGGGTCACTTCATAAAGCAACTTATTTGTAAAAGTGAGGTTATTTGGAGGGGTATCACCACACGAACCAATTTTTACTTGCCACGTGGCTCTTTGGTTACCGCTTATGCCTTTTTTTAAAAGGGTAACATTCACATCCGAAGTCCATTTTTATTGATGCTTTTTTTTAAACAACACAACCTAATTTTTCGATATCGTTCCATCCAAACCATCAACTTCAGTTTTTAAATACATATTATTTGCATATTTAATATGGCTTATTCCATTGATATTCTTCTTACCAACACCAACTACTTCCCATGGAAATCCCATATGGAGGATTTATTAAGAAGTAAAGGATTGTACTAGATTACCATAGGGAAAGAACTGGAAGCCACTGATGATGAAAATAAAATCAAATGGTAAAATATGAATGATGAAGCACGTGGATTGATTGGAATGTCCATCTCTCCTCATTTAAGGTTTCACCTTCAAGGAATTGATAACCCTGATGAATCTTGGGAAAAAATTGAATTTGTGTTTGGTAAACACAATATCATTTGAGCTCACCAGATATAAAATCAAATAATCAATTTAAGTCCAAATGATTTTTGTTGCATTGAATAATATTTATCTAAGTTAAAAAAACTTAGAATTTTATGTGAAGAATGTAATATAGAGATGAAAGAAGAGCATTGCATATATATTATTCTCTCTAAGCTTGGTAGTGCATATTCAATGTTTGTATCTACCTTCTATGCCACCAAAGAATCTCTAGGGACTACTCATAAAAATCCCTCTCTTGAGTCCTTTTGTGATGCCTTAATACGAGACAAAGATACGCTTGTGCAACTTGGAGTGGTTAGCACTATCAGTACCTCCAACAAAGCCTTAATGGCCCAGCAGAAAGATAAACCCAAGAATCCCAAGAAACAACATCCTCACCACAACAACAAGTAAAATAAGGGTCCCAAACCCACTCAGACAACTTCAACTCCTAATGGTGACAAAGGAACAAAATCTAAATATAAGAAGACTGATAGACATTGCAACTTTTATGGGAAATATGGTCATGATGAATCCAAATGTTTCAAGAAGATGGCAACTTTAAAAGCATTGATGAAGAACCACAACATTGATATTGATTCTAATTCTTCTTCTTCTTCTCATGGACATGCACTTTCTGCTTCTAGTTTCTTATTCAATGCAACTTCTACTTCTTCTTATGATGAGTGGCTTATTGATTCTGGAGCATCTTATAATATGGATAAGGATAAATCCATATTTTCTGCTCTAAATTAATGTAACACCAATAAAATATTTTTTGGTAATGATAGATCTCTTAGTGTTGTAGGATCTGGAACAGTTCAAGTAGATAATGGTCAGTTTAATGATGTATTATGTGTTCCAAGTATTTCTTGTAACCTTCTGTCAGTATATCAATTATCCAGGTGGATATTGGTGGCCACCTACCTATTCCAAATTCCAACTGGCTCATCTTGACAGTTTCCAGTTCAACATGTTTCTCTGTAATGGGGAAATTTATTTGTAATTATGGGTTATACACTTAAGGGGATGTCCTGAATCCCTACACAACATCCAGGTGGATATTAGTGGCCGCCCACCTATTCCAACTGACTTATTTTCTAAGTTTGCATGTCAGTACATCTTTATGTACTTCCAGGGCTATTTTGGGTCTCTAAACAATGTTTTCTTGGCTTGCCACAGTCAAACTATAGACAGAGTCAAACTTTGATGGAATAATGTGTAGCTCTCTAAAATACCTTTCCAATGGGCTATCATGCGCCTAAAATGAAGATCATATGCAAAAGTTACGACCTCTAGAATTTAATGTACTAACTTACCACAACGGGGCCCACATGAATTTTGGCACTTCATCTCCTAGGGTTAGGGTTTTGGATGTCTAAGGTTTGGAATTCATGTTTATCATAAAAATTACTTCATAGCCTCATTGTAATCATCTTCTTGCGAATGAGCATAGCCGTCACATCTCTTCTCAGAGATAAAGCTGCCACCATTTTAGTGATTCTTGCACTATGTATATTTTACAGTCTTTGTACATTTCTTTCATTAATGGAAATCATTTATTGTTGTATTTGTTTGTTTCTGACAATTTGTATGTGTATTTCATTGTAATATCTCTGCTTTCATTTTGTTACAAAAATAATCCAGATCAGTGGTATCAGAGAAGGCTTCTCTTGATCATTTTTCAGTGCATGTCCCCGACGAGGTCCGAGTATAGAAAGTTGGGTCTCGATCTTGTCTCTCTTGAGGAAAATAACTCTCGCATGCCAAAGAAACCCTCTATGGAAGAAAAAAAGAAAAATGACGAAGCATAAGATTCCATTAACCTTTTTCTTGAGCAAGCTCTCGCGCAACAGAGGGACAAAATGATGGAGAATTTTTCCCACTTTATTCAATGCCTTTCGATAGAAATATGCACATCTTCATCAAGTGACCACTTTGGAGGAACCTCTCCCTTCAAGGTACAATTTAATTTTGATATTCCCATATTTGAAGGTCAGATAGATGCAGATGCCTCAGAAAATGGTTGAATCTGCTAGAAGGTTATTTATCTATTCACAATTTTTCCGACCGGGAAAATATCACCTTCGCATTCCTCAAGTCTCTCCCCCATGTCAAACATTAGTGGGAAATTTACTGGGAGAAAAGTTCCACAAAGGAATATGGAATATATGGGGTTGAGACCACTTGGGATTTTTGTGTGGATGCGGTCAAGGAACAATACTACCCTGTTGATAACTATGAAGACTAGTACATGAGATGGACCACAATGCGGAAAGAGAAGAGACAAATAGTGACGGAGTTCACAAATACTTTCCATACCTTGTGCACCAAGCTAGGTATCAAAGACTTTGAGCAACATCTGGTTATGAAATACCATGGGGCTCTGCATAGGTACATCCAAACCAAAATGAATTTCCTAAACATATCATCATTGGGATCTACCTATCGATATGTTGTCAAAATCGAGCAGAAATTTAGGCACCAGAAAAAATGGGAGTTTGGGTCTGCAAATCTGCAAAAACCAAAGCATGGTAAAGACATCCCTAATAAACAACCTTCCTACAACCAGTCCAAGACACAGGAAAAGAAGGGTAAAGGAAAGCTAAAGAATGACACTGGGAAGTGGTGCGACTTCCACAAAATCCCCTAGCACAACACCGATGAATGTCACTTTAAATAGTCATTGGTGGTTGAGGTCAAAGACAAGGTGTTGAAACCTGATTCAGAATATGATCCAGAAAATATTGAAAATGGACAGATCATCGACGTAGAACCTACTGCTATTGTCACGACTGCAATAATTCAACCAAAAGAATCAGTAGATCCTGAATATGGGGAGTGCCTCATCCATTCAAAGATGTGGGTGAAGGGGACCCCGTTGCATTTCATTGTTGGTAGTGGTAGCCAGAAGAACCTCATATCAACTGAGGTCACCAAAAAGTTGCAGTTTTTGACAACACCACACCCGCAGCCATAAAACATCGGGTGGCTTCACCAGGGACAAGATCTTTGTGGCATCTAGTAGTTCTGCCTATCCTATGGAATCCAACCCTTCAAGGATGAGGTAGTGTGTCATGTTTCCCTTATTGATGTCTGTGTTTTTTTTTTGGGATAATATGTGGAAACGCCATGTTGTTTATGCGTCTCAACCCCATAGTTTCATTATTAATCTGGGGGGTCATTTCTACATGATACTAGAGGTAGATCCAACTACTGTTCCACCAAAATAGTTCCGCAAGGTAATCTCTCATACTGCAAAATTTATATTCTTCATAGTCTGTTCAAAGGATGCACAGATGGCCACTACAACCACTGCAGCCTCAACACATTCTATCCAGCAGAAGCAGATTTCATAAGAGAAAACATATATTGTTTCTTCACCTACAATGGTGCCTACACAATTCCCCGTCAAGCCCAGAGACAACAGTTTGGCAGAACAAATTCAACCCATCCAGCAACAGGTTCATGACAACCTTCCACAGACCAAGCAACACAACTTCTCCAACAAGGCACTCAACTCACCAAGATTCAGATTCAGAAAACACTTTCCCCTCTTCCCTAGGAACTCAATTCAATGGATACCATTGATTCCTAAGAGAAGAGGATTGATCCAGGTGGATATTGGTGTCCACCCACCTGTTCCAAATTCTAGTTGGCTCATCTTGACAATTTTTAGTTCAACATGTTTCTCTATAATGGGGACATTTATTTGTAATTGTGGGTTCTATAATTACGAGTATATATTGAATCCCTACACAATATCCAAGTGGATATTGGTGTCCACCCACCTATTCCAACTAGCTTATTTTGGAAGTTTTCATGTTAGTACATCTTTATGTACATCCAGGACCGTTTTGGGGATCTAAACAATGTTTTCTTAGATTTCCATAGTCAAAGTGTAGAGGAAGGAAGATTTTGATGGGATAATTCATAGTTCTCAAAAATACCTTTCCAACGAGCTATCACGCACCTAAAATGAAGATCGTATGAAAAAGTTACAACCCTAGGAAGTTAATGTACTAACTTACCCCAACGGGGCCCACATGAATTTTGGTGCTTCATATCCTAGGGTTAGGTTTTTGGATTTCTAGGGTTTGGCATTCATGTTTATCATAAAAATTCCTTCAGAGCCTCATTGTAATCATCTTCTTGCAAATGAACATACCCATCACATCTCTTCTCAGAGATAAATCTACCACCATTCTAGCGAATCTTGCACTCTGTATTTTTACAGTCTCTATACATTTATTTCATTAATAGAAATCATGTATTGTTGTATTTCTCTGTTTCTTGCAATTTTTATGTGTATTTCATTGTAATATCTCTTCTTTCATTTCATTCCGAAAATAATCCAGATCAATCAAATCACTCATTCATGTGAAGGTAAAATCGTAGAATTTTCACCTCACCAAGTTGTAATCAAGGATCTTAAAGATCCTTAGCATTTTTTTGCAACTGGAATTGTTAATGATATTAGCAACTTGTACAATTTTTACAACTTTGGGTCATCATATTTTCCATCAATTTATGTTTCTCATAGCGATGACTTGAACAAATTTTGGCAAGAGCATATTGGTAATCTAAAATATCGCTCATTGCAACAACTATGTAATCAATAGATGGTGACTAGTCTTCCTCTTGTTTCATGTAGAGATGGTCTTTTTACCGGTTGTGTTCTTGACAAACATCATCGGGAAAATTTTGAGAAACTTTCCTCTTGGCATTCCTCATGGCCCTTTGCAGCTTGTTCACAGTGACTTGTTTGGTCCACTTTCTTCTCCTTGTTTTTTTGGGTGCAAGTATTTCTTAACTTTCATTGATTACTTTTCCAGACGTACTTGGGTTTGCTTCTGAAAACTTAAGAGTGAAATTTTTGACAAGTTTCTGGCCTACAAGGACCTTGTAGAAAAACAACTTGGACATCAAATTCAAAGGTTAAGAACAAATAATGGAGGTGAATATGTGAAAAATAATTTTACAAGTTAATGCACTAGACAAGGCATCCAAATGCAAAACACTATTCCATACACACCACAACAAAATGGTGTTATTGAGAGAAAGAACCGCACATTAAAAGAAATGTCTAATTGTATGATCCAATCTAAGGGATTAAGTCCAGAGTATTGGGTAGAAGCCATCAACTATGAAAATTACATATTCAATCACATACCCACAAAAGCTCTTAAAAATATAACAATGGAAGAATCTTGGACTAAAATAAAACCATATGTAAGTCACTTCCATGTATTTGGCAGTATAGCATGGGCTCACATTCCTGATGAGAAGAGGAAAGCATTACGGCCTAAAAGTGAGAAGTGTATATATTTTGGTTATTCTAAAGATGTAAAAGGTTATAGACTTCTTCAACTACATTGTAATGAAATTATTATTATAAGAGATGTTAAATTTGATGAAAATCTCTTGGCCTGCGAGCCTAATTTGGTGATTGTGCCTTCTTCGGCTTGCAAGCCATCTTCGACATTTGTTTCTTCTCCCATTAATATTCTCGTTTATTCTTCAGATGATGAAAATGCACCTCTTCTTGTGCACCTTCCTCTAGATGAGTTCATTGAACATGAACCAACACCAACACCAACACCATTGATTCCTATATGGGTCCGTTCAACATGAGAAGCAGTTGGTGATCTTGTCGGTGATCCTTTAGATCAATTTCAGACATGTTCACAATTCCAGTGAGCCTCTTCTCTTTTGTCTTAAGTTTCAGAGACACATGATCCAGAGAAATTTTCAAAAGCTTCGAGTCATCCATATTGGGATACAACAATGAATGAAGAGTATTGTTCTTTAATGGAAAATGATACTTGGGATATTGTACCTATTTCAAAAGGAAGAAAAAATTTCATATGTCAATGGGTCTACATAACTAATTATGCATGAGATGGAACTGTTAAAAAGAACAAGGATTGATTAGTTTCCAAAGGATTTTCCCAATTTGAAGGAATTGAATATAACGAAACCTTTTCCCCTGTAGCCAAAATTAATTCCACCCGCCTTGTTCTTTCCCTTGCTGCCTCACATAAATGGGAGGTCCATCAGATGGATGTTAAATCCTCCATCTTGCATGGGGATTTGAAAGAAGAAATATACATGGAACAACCTCCTGGCTATGTCTAGAATTACTCTAGCCTTGTTTTTCTCCTTAACAAATATCTTTATGTTCTTAAGAATGCTCCCCGAGATTGGTTTGCCAAAATGAAAAACTTTCTTATTGACACCATATCTTCTAGATGCCATTCTGATCCTAATGTATATACCAAGAAAGTAGGAAGCCATATCATAATCCTTTTCCTTTATGTTGATGACCTTATCATTACTGGTAGTGACTCAGAACTTTTAAACCATGTGAAAACCATCCTTAAGAAGAAATTTGAACTGATATACTTAGGCTTTTTGCACTATTTCCTTGGCCTCCAAGTTTTTCAAACCAATGAAGGATTTTTTCTTTCCCAGTCTAAGTATGCTTGTGACCTTATTCGTCACTTCCACATGGAAGATTGTAAACCGACCCCTTCTTCCTTACAGTATGGATTCAATCTTTCTTCCACCTGTACTTCTCCCGAAGTTGATGCCACTTTGTACTGTCAGTTAGTTGGTAGCCTCTTATACTTTACTCATACATGTCCTGATATTTCCTTTTACATTGGTCTTGCTGCCCGATATATGAAAACACCCCATAAAATCCATTAGAAAGAAGATAAAAGGATACTTCAGTATGTCCGGGGTACAATTTAGTTTGGGATACATTACAGTTCAGGGGGACTCCTTTATTGGTTGGTTTCAATGATTCAAATTGGGATGACGAACCTAATTATTATAAGTCTACTACAGGTTATGTTTTAAACCTTGGTTCGGGACCTGTCGCTTGGGCCTATAAGAAACAACATACTATTTCACTTTCTTCAGCAGAAGAATATTACCGAACAACGGTAAATGCAAGTCAGGAAGCCTTGTGGCTTCAACAGATCCTTTCATAGTTTAGATTCCAGTAGTAGCATCCGACTAGCCTTTCATGTGACAATCATAGTGTCATCAATCTCGCCAAAGACCCAGTCCAACATCAACAAAGAAAACACATCGAGCTACACATGCACTTCATCAGAAAGATCATTCATGATCGAGTTATTGAAGTGATATTTTCCTTACATAAGATCAAGTTGCAAAAATTTTCACGAAGTTTTCCAAAATTCGATCTATGTTTTGAGTTCATTAAGTTGTCATTAAGGGGGATGGTCTCTAATGCCTCATTCCTTGTCCTATTGTGTCACTATTGTAAATCCTTCAATCTTATCCCAAGTTGTTCTTAAGGGGGGGGATGCTAGGATATTTAGACACTTAGGATTCAATTGAGATCTACTTTGTCTAATGTGTCATTATGTAAAAGTGTGTTTATTTAGTATGCATTTATAGTTAGGAAATCTGATGGTCATGATATGTTCCCGACATAGAGTGATCTAACGGTTCATGTTCTCCTCGATCTTAATGACTACATTGATTTGTGTCTTAACACTCGATTGGTCCATGATCTCTATTTAAATAGCATGGAGGGTCATTTTTCGATGATCGATAGTGAGAAAATCTCTTGTAAATCTCTCTGTAATTTTTTTCTTTTGCATTAATAAATTTCTCCAAGTGGCCACGTTGGCTAGGGCCGTGGATGTTTCCCCGTAGGGGTTTTACCATGTCAAAATATTGGTATGTTGATCTTTTCTCTGGTTGTGTGAGTGGTTACTAAATGTGTTCATCCTCTTTTGTAATACATCTATTCCATGAGTAGGATTTGGGAAATGGAAATGGGTGTCCATACCTAAACATGGTCAAGGGGGGAAACAAGGGCCTTAAACCCTAATTAAAAATTCTTGAGTTCAAGTTCCTTGAAAAACACCTAGAAACCACAACATAAGTCCTCTTCAAGGACTCTTTGGCATCTAAGTTGAATATAGGTACCATTACAAGGTCTTGAGCATTATGGATGGGTCTTTGGTCCTTAACCATGGTTAAGGAAGGGAAATAAGAGCCTTCATTCCTAAAACTTACTTCTCAAGCTTAGGTACCATGGAATAGTCCTCAAACCACCACATATGATCTTTGTAGGGTATAATTTACCTCCAAGTGGGATATGTATGTCATGATTAGGTTAGTTGTGAATCGAGAATGGGTTTTGAGGTCTAACCAAGGTTAGGGGATGAAAATAAGTGTAACGACCCTGCTTAAATAGATGTATACGATTATTAATTATAATTAATTTAATAATCTAACTGTCCTAAAAAGTTAGCTAAAAAATAATTATTTCTTAAATAATATTAACTAATTAATTATTATTAATTACTTGTTCATGTCTGTCAAGGATTAATTAATTATTAATTGACTCATTAATTAATTGAGTAAAGAATTAAAGGGGTTAATAAGCTTAATTTGTTAAAGACTTACGTATATGGGAGGGGATAGGACATTAAAAATAAGGATAAGATATTAATAAGGGGATAAGATAATATAATAAATAAAGGGATAAGGAAATTAATGAAAGGGAGAGTCGGTGAAGGGGGAATATGATGGGGAGAGTCTTACGGTGGAAGGCATTCTTTTGGGGAGGAAGCATTTTGGAGGAGGATTTTGATTTTGGGGGAGGAAGCATTTTGGAGGGGGACGAGAGTACTGGTTTCTTGGCTTGTCTTTTCTGGTTCTGTGGTAGAGTTCAACAATCTTTGAGTATCAATGCAGGGGGCACTGGGTTGCTAGGGGTTTTGGGCACGGGGGCCAAGATTCCTTTCGGTTTCCTGGAGCTAGGGAGCTGGACAGGTTGTTCCTAGCTGGCTGGGAGGTTAGTCGGTTTGGGCAAAGTTGGTCAGTGGCATCGATATGGGCAAGCCAGTAGGAGTAAGGACAACAAGACTAGCGGGATTTAGCATCAGACCAAGGCAGTAGCAAAGCAGCAGGCTGGACAACTGGGTCAACGGAGAAGTTAGCATCAGGAAGAGGTAAAATTGTTTTATTCTGTTATGAAATTATTATTCGTTGATAAATTTAAGTTACTAAAATTACTGTTATGAAGTTATTATTCTGTTATGAAGTTACTGTTTCAGTTTATGGAATAAATTGATGTTTAAATTAATACGGGTATTACACATGGTATCAGAGCTTCAGCTTGAAGCACTGGGGCCTTAAGGGCCAAGTTCCCACCTCCAACTCCAGCTCCGCCTAACCTGCAAACCAAACACAGAAATTTTAACACAAATATAAATATAAATGAAATACATATTGAAAATGTAAAAAAAAAAAATATCACAATAAAAACAAAACTTTAAAGACCAAAGACAAAACTAGGCTACAGTATAGTACTAGGATCATGCTTGTGTATTTTCTTTGATTCTATTTGAAGTGAACTCCAATTTCCCTCAATTTTATCTCAGTGTCTCCTCAATGCTCACCGGGTTTCTTGGAGTTCACGGTAGTCCATTGGGGAATAACAGAATTCCAAATTACACAGTTGGGTACAGTAAACGAAAATATCAGAAATGTCAGGCCAGAAAGAAGATTCTGAATTTCGCATCACCCAGGAAATATACATAGTGTGCCCAAAGCTACAAAATCAGGGGCCAATGCTAAGACCGGAGTTGAAGGGAGAGAACCGCTCCACTTTTTCTAGAAGGTTATCCTTTGAAGATAAAAACTATTCACAAAACAATTATATTCCTTGACTGATACCAGAGTCTTCTTTAAAAACTAACTAGGGGTTGAAATTAAACCACAAAACCATCAGAGAATCAGAGTCACCATAACAGAAAGATGAATTTCCCAGAATTTCAACCAAGTCCCCTACAAGAGAGGGGGCATATTGTTCGAAATTGAATTTTGAGACCAACAAGAAGCCTTTTCAATCTGCTGAAAAAGGTGAGGATGAAGACATCCACTTACCTGAGAGTCCAGCAAGAAGGATCTCATGGAATGGTCCCTACATCTAATATCCAAGTTGTATGCAAATCTCCAATCTCCAAGTCCACACAAGATTTGAGTCACACCACCCAACATCCAACGCGCGAGTCTACCGTCAAGCCTACAAAGGAGCATCCATGCATGCATCAACTCATGGCCAAAATTAAACTTGTTAATAATATCGAAAGACCATAAAGAGTGAGAAAATATAACCTGCTAGTCGAAGGTACAAATCTTGCAGCTTTCATGAGTACGATGAAAGGAATACCTAAAGTAATCACGATTGAACAAATACTTGAAATACAGGCAACCAAAAAGTGTTTCATTGGTGAGATACAATATACAATGCAAGTTATCACATAAGCATCATATGTTGCTTCTTGTGGATGTTATATGGTGAAGCTCTTGGCACTACTAGTGACTTGATGCTCGGATCCTTTGAGAAAAATACCGATTATATTTTGCTGCCCCATTCATGTGAGACTTGAAAATGTGATGGAAGTGGTTTCTAATACACGTTTTTTTTTTCTGGATCTAGTGGATGTTGCACTCAATTATGGAAAATATTTTAAAAGATAATTCAGGCACATCAACTTACCACATTTATGCTGGTTCTTTTGTCATCACTGCCACTTCCCTACCGGGCTTCATCACTATGGTTCATTACAGTTGGTTTCTACACAGTGATAACCAGTTTATGTGTTATCACACATAAGACATGTCATCATTCAATTATTATTGAAATTTATCTACTGAGTTCTCTAGAACAGAGGAAAGAATTGATAAAGATTTTTTATTAGTACGAGAGCTTTGGGCTCATATGCGTTATATTATTCTACGTGTTGACAGCTAAACAACTACAAGTTGCCTTGACAATTAATCTCACGATATAGGAAAATATTTTAATGAAAAGTAATGGGCAAAGATAATGTTGGTTTTCCCCATCTGTATGAGGCTAGTCGTCCTAATTGTATAATTGTATGGAAGGAAATCATGGAATTCATGAGGCAAGATTTAGTGATTTGTGTTCTATGTTGGCCAAATTAGAAAACGAAATGGAGTAAAACGTTATAAATGATTTGTTCAAGAGCCACACAAACACGTAGCCCACGATGGGTCTTCATTTACAATGCATGTCAACATAAAACAACGCACAAACCACGTGCAAAGCTATGGGAGGAGCCGTAGGAAACAAAACACAGTGCCCAACCACGTGGAGGAGGAGGCCACATAAAATATTAGGTACAGGCCCAATTTCGCAGCCCAGTGACCAAGCCACGACAAAGAATCCCGCGCGTAGCAAAAGAAATTGATTAAGAAAAATTAATAGCCACAGGTCGAGAAACACGCAAGCCAAATGCCCATCGCCATGCCATGAACACACCAATGCCCAACCACGGCCGAGGAGTGTGCGCTGCAAACACATTTTTTTTTTTTTTGTAATAAACAACAAATTAAAAATAAATAAATAAAAAAAAAACCTTAGCGCGACCCAATAAAACCGACCAACTTCTCGACCTAGGGGCTGGTCTAGACGTGGAGTATAAAAGCATCAATTCATTGGGAGGAGGAACCCATGGGGAGGAGCCACGCACTGCAAAAAAAAATAAAAATTAATAAACTGCAAACCAAAAATAAAATTA
This sequence comes from Picea engelmannii, assembly GCA_009831015.1. Classification (NCBI taxonomy): domain Eukaryota; kingdom Viridiplantae; phylum Streptophyta; class Pinopsida; order Pinales; family Pinaceae; genus Picea; species Picea engelmannii. Next base: position 760,407 of record ML779746.1, on the reverse strand, counting down.
TTAAAAAAAAAATTTAAAGTCTGAACCACTTTTATGCTTCCCTCCATTTTAGATCTCGATGGAAGCCATGGCGACTGCAACGATGGCTACTCTAAATCTAAAGAAGAACCCTTTTTCTCCACTTTCTTCTTCAGTATTTCGTCCGCACAGTGGAATTTCTGCCCCATATTCTGGAATTCACGACTCTTCTTTCTCCATTTCGAGGCCAATTTCAATAAAAGGCCCAGAAATGCTTCCAATGTTTTGAAGTTGAAGATCATTCAATCCATAGAGGGTGATGGCGTTGCTACCACTGTAGTAGTCGATGAAGAGATTCCTATATATATATATATATATACAACATAAGAAAAAAAAAAAAAAAACNAAAAAAAAAAAAAAAAAAAAACGCCAAGTCTACAGAATACACAAACCCTAGCACCCCCAAAAAATAATTTTTTTTATAAAAAAAAAAAATTCAATGCCCACCAGTAGCAGCGAGGTGTAGAGGATTGGCCCCATGCAATTTTGGACCAAATATTAGTCAGTCAGAATAATTTTTTTTGCAGTCGATTGGGTTGTTACGGAGGTGCAAGCCCAACTCCTAGATAGTGCAGAAAATAACTAAAAGGTAAAAATAGAAACAAAAGGGTCCCTGAACCCTAAAAACACCTAAGTTCCATCTGGATATGCACTCCTTTTTCATCATATGGAACTTATGTCTTGCGAGAAACAAAAACAAAGAAAATTACGCAAAAGGACCTATCACTCTCAAAACCCGATTACAAGCAAAAACCACAGCCAACGCACCAAGCCATGTAATACACGCATGAACTCAGCGCAAGAACCAGGTAGGAGCAGAGAGATGGCTATGGCCACAGGCCTCATTCTTCACCCTGAACGCTTAAAAAAAAAATGAAATGTAAAGAGGAGAAGGTTAGGGTTTGAAGAGATAAAAAGGAGGAGTATGCATAGGGTTGTGGGTAGTGTTGATCGAGGCAAAGGGGCACGTGGGCCTCATGCGAGGACCCACGATGCGTGTTCCATAAATCTTATTATTTTATTTTATTTTATTTTTATTTTTTATTTTATATATTTACTTTTACATATTTTTATTACATAGGGTATATATTTTCATATTCATTTATTGTTTTACATTAAATTAAATTTAATTAAAGAGATTCAAATTTAAATTAATTTATATCATATAATTTAAATCTTTAAATGATTAAATAAATGAGTTAAGTTAATTTTAAGTTAAGTTAAGATTAATCTTAATTAATTTTAAATAAGTTAAGCTAATTGTAAGATTA
>ML779746.1:744764-758965 GCA_009831015.1 Picea engelmannii | reverse complement strand
GATTTTAATGGTAGGGAGTGGAGCATCGCGTTCATCCCTAATGACGCAGGCAGGTCCACGGCCATTTCAGGGGACAACTAGTAGGGGTAGGGGTTCCAGGGGAAGGAACTCATTTCAGAGACAGTCACATAACAGTGCACAGGTTCAATCTCGTGTTACCTGTTGGGGGTGCGGAGGACACCATTACCAGCGTGACTGCCCAGATTTACAATCAGGGTTCGTGCATAGAGAAGGAAAGGCACCGATGGGGAGAGCAAGTAGAAACCACCAGATTTACGCAACGGTTAATAATATCCAGGCCGAATATCAATCCGCGGTGGTGGAGTCATCAGGTACGCTAAATCATATCAATGTTAAGATTTTATTTGATTCTGGTGCGACATATAGTTTCATTTCACCATCTGCATTAGAAACGAGTGGGTTGATAGCCTACGAGCACGATGACTTTAAACAAGTCGAGATGGCTTCGGGGGAAAAACAAGCGGTAGGACCTAACGTCGATAATTGTATAGTAGACCTGGGGGTATGTACTACCAGGTTGAAGGTATACGTCACTTCTCTTGGGGCATATGAACTAATCATTGGAATGGATTGGTTAGCAGCTCATCGAGCTTTGGTAGATTGTTTCGCAAAGAGGGTACTTTGTGTCAACGATGAAGGAAGACCAGTAGAGATCCAAGGTGTACAGAGAAAAGTGTCGTTACGCTTTATATCAACTATGAAGGTTAAGCGATGCTTGAGGCAAGGGTGTCGAATTTATGTAGTGGAAGCAGTGAATGAAAGGAAGGGACCCGCATTGGATCAGTACTCGGTATTGTCAGAATTTAAAGATGTTTTTCCGAATGAGTTACCAGGGTTACCTCCTGAGAGGGAGCTTGATTTTACTATTGAGCTAAAACCTGGTGCATAACCAATCTCCAAGACTCCATATCAGATGACAGCGCTAGAACTTTGTGAATTGCATATGCAGTTGAAAGAGTTACTGGACTTAGGGATAATAAGGCCCAGTGTCTCACCTTGGGGTGCACCAATAATTTTTGTAAAGAAGAAGGATGGATCCTTACGACTGTGTATAGACTACAGGTACTTGAACCGTGCTACAGTGAAAAATAGGTACCCGATGCCGTGAATAGATGACCTTTTCGATCAGATGAAAGGAGAAGCGGTATTCTCAAAGATCAATTTGCGATCAGGGTATCATCAGTTAAGGATTAAGGAAGGTGATATCCCAAAAACTGCCTTTCGAACTCGGTTTGGACACTATGAGTTTGTTGTAGTACCTTTCGGATTGACCAATGTGCCAGCAGTATTCATGAGCCTCATGAACGACATATTCCGAAAGTACTTAGACTATTTTGTACAAGTCTTTCTAGATGACATCCTCACCTATTCCAAAAATGAAAGAGAACATGAGGAACACCTACGAGTAGTGTTGTCCTACCTTAGGGAGAACAAATTATATGGGAAGTTGTCAAAGTGTTCCTTCTTCTAGAAATAGATCCACTATTTAGGTCATATCATTTCTGGCGAAGGAATCTCTGTGGACCTAGAAAAGGTAAAGGCCATTATGGAGTGGCCAATGTCGAAAAATGCCCATGAGGTGAGAAGCTTCATGGGGCTAGCAGGTTATTACCGGAGATTTGTGGAAGGATTATCAAAAATAGTGAAACCCATCACCACTTTGCAACGCAATGGGGTCAGGTATGAATGGACAAAAGAATGTGATAGTGCATTCATTGAGCTTAAGAGGTTACTAACCAGTGCACCAATTCTACGAGTGTCGGATATGGAAAAGGACTTCACAGTCTGCACAGATGCCTCAAAGCAAGGGTTGGGGGCCGTGATAATGCAGGATGGAGGAGTGATAGCCTATGCATCAAGGAAGTTGAAGAAACACAAAGAGTTATACGCGACTCATGATTTAGAGTTGGAAGTTGTAATGCCAACTCTGAAACTTTGGAGGCACTATCTTGTGGGGCAAAACTTTGATCTTAAAATGGACCATCAAAGTTTAAAACATCTCTTCACTCAAAGAGATCTGAATGCCAGGGAAAGGCGATGGAGTGAGTTTATGAGTGAGTACTATTTTGGTATTTCATGCATCAAGGGAAAGGAAAATGTGGTCGCAGATGCCTTGAGTAGGAGACCACGTATCTTCTCCTTGGTAACCTTAAAGGTCAATCTGAGGGAACATGTGTTGGCACAACTCCAACGAGATAGTTGGTATTTAAAGGTTACTTCAAACCTCTAGAGTGGGAGGTAGTTAGATCCAAAGTATGAAGGATATAGTCTGGAAACAGACGGACTGTTAAGATATCGAGGAAGGATGTACATCCATGAGAATGGGGATATTCGAAGCATCATACTGAAGGAAGCCCATAGAGCACTTTATTGTGCGCATCCGGGTGTGAAGAAGATGTCCGCGGATATGAGGAAGTTCTTCTTCTGGGTAGGCATGAAGCGCGATGTAGTCCATTTCGTCGCCAAATTCCTATAGTGTCAACAAGTGAAAGCCAACCACCATCACCCATCAGGCCTCCTACAACCACATGATGTTCCTATGTCCAAATGGGAAGTCATTTCTATGGATTTTGTTGTGGGGTTTCCGCTCACATCCCATAGACACAATGCCATTCTTGTGATAGTGGATAAGTTAACCAAGAGAGCTCATTTTATTCCAGTTAGAGACACTTACGATGTCACTGATGTGGCACGTGTGTTTGTAAGTGAGGTTATCCGTTTGCACGGGATACCTAAGAAGATCATTTCAGATAGGGACTCCAAATTCACTTCTAGGTTTTGGACAAGTTTACATTCAGCGTTGGGGACTCAGTTGAACTTAAGAACAACTTATCAATATGAAACAAATGGGAAAACGAAGAGAGTAAATCAATTCATGGAAGACATGCTTAGGATGTATGTAATGGATAATCAAACCCAGTGGGAGAAGTACCTACCTTTGGTAGAGTTTGCCTACAATTGTAGTTTTCATAGCTCCATCGGAATGCCACCCTATGAAGCTCTGTATGGAAGGCCATGCAGAACACCATTGAGTAGGGATATACTAGAAGACTGAGTAGCCGTTGGGCCAGAATTGATTCAAGAGATGGAGGAACAGATGATTCAAATTAGGCAGAGACTAAAGGAAGCACAGGATAGGCAGAAAAGTTATGCAGATACACACAGGACCGACCGAAGTTATGAAGTGGGAGACCAGGTTTACATTCATATCAGGCCTAATAAGAGTACCATACGGTTCGAGAAGGGGACAAAGTTGTCACCTCGATTTATAGGACCATTCAGAATCCAAGAGAAAATTGGACCTGTTGCATACCATCTCGTACTACCACCCCACTTGCATAAAACTCATAATGTATTTCAGGTATCTGTTTTACGTCATTATGTTGTTGATGAATCACATAAACTAAATTGGAAGGAATGGCAGGTATCGGACATGGGAACCCTCATGGTAGAACCGTTACGCATATTGGACCGTAGGGTCCGACAGCTCAGGAACCGTCTGGTAGACCAAATTAAGGTCCAGTGGGACAAGTATAGTCCAGGATCTGCTACTTGGGAAGATTCTGAGACACTACGACAAGACTATCCCTCACTTTTTTGACCACCTCGAGAACATGTTTCTCGAAGGTTGGGTGTATGTAATACCACCTTTTGACGTAGATAGACAGGATTACCTGAGGCCTATATACTTTAATTTCTAGTCACAGTGAAACTATTAAGTGATACACTTAAACTTTAAAATTTATGAACTTTTATGAATGTTTAAATGTTATTGATGATGATGTATATGATGCGATCTACTACATGAATGTAAATTTTACGAATGTTTAAATGTTATTGATGATGATGTATATGATGCNACATATTGTGAGAATGAAGAATTTTATGAATGTTTAAAATACTATTAGAATGATGTTGGATATGATGCAATCTATTTTGGGTAAATGATAATCTTATGAATGGGTGTCGAAATTGAATTATGGGATATTATGAGATCTATTTCTAACTGGAAAACTTTGATGTTAATTTATTGGTAGAGAGATACCAAATTGAAATGATGATAGTATGCAATTACATGATGATAATGCATAGAAATGTATGAGTTTGTGTTACAGACTAATCTACAGGTTATGGGCTATGAAATAGCCAAGGGATAATGATGATGAAAGTGGATATCATGAACACTAGCCAAGAAACATTATGGTATGAATATTGTATGTGAAATTATATTKGTTTGGATGCATTTCTATGATATGTGGACCAGTGCATGATTTCAGGTGAAGAGACTGCCCAAAACCGAATAAACGATGACAAAACCCCCAACAACACGGTGCCACTGTATATTCCATTGTAGGGTGTGGACCCTAGTTATGATTAGGAGGGGTGGAGGCATTTCCCATCGTGTATCCTTCGAAACCTGAAGTCATGGGAGGACGGTGTTAGTTCACGCTCCCCAAGATGTGTGATGATGACTGTCAGATGCCTGCTAGGGAAGCTTGGTTGAGATAGCGACACTTCCGCTTACGGGTTCTATTTGGAGTTAGGTCAATATAGTTGACGCTCCAAGATAGTCAAGCAGAGGAAGGATAGGAATGGAGATGGAAGTAGGTTAGGGAGGAAGGATGAGTAGTAATAGTTGAGAAGGTATGGAGATCTGTCTTGTGGTGGAATTTAATGTTTTCCCTTCAAAAACAATGTGTATATATGAATATTCATCATTACGTAACTAAACCACAGTTGTCTAAAATAAAATTGTTAAACCAGATAATAGTAATTAAAGGATTTCTCAAACAATTGATTGGTTTGTTGTCTTTTATAAAAGACTAGTCTTGATGACTGGATTGGATGCATACATAAATTACTAAAGGGTGATAGTTATTGATTATTAGTACATGCACAAGACTTGTATGTACTAGCTACACATGCATTCTTGTACATATACACTAGTATGTATGAGTTTTCTTGACCTACTTACTGATAGTCTCGATTAATTGTTATGAATGTGTGAACCATGTTTCTTTTCCTTTGTACCATAAGATACCTTAACTTCGGGATGAATTTTCCTGAATGGTGGGTGTATGTAACAAACCTGCTTAAATAGATGTATAAGATTATTAATTATAATTAATTTAATAATCTAACTGTCCTAAAAAGCTAGCTAAACAATAATTATTTCTTAAAAAATATTAACTAATTAATTATTATTAATTACTTGTTCATGTCTGTCAAGGATTAATTAATTATTAATTGACTCATTAATTAATTGAGTAAAGAATTAAAGGGGTTAATAAGCTTAATTTGTTAAAGACTTATGTATACAGGAGGGGATAGGACATTAAACATAAGGATAATATATTAATAAGGGGATAAGATAAGATAATAAATACAAGGGGATAAGATAATAAATAAAGGGATAAGGAAATTAATAAAAGGGAGAGTCGGTGAAGGGGGAATATGACGGGGGGAGTCTTACGGTGGAAGGCATTCTTTTGGGGAGGAAGCATTTTGGAGGAGGATTTTGATTTTGGGGGAGGAAGCATTTTGGAGGGGGACGAGAGTACTAGTTTCTTGGCTTGGCTTTTCTGGTTCTGTGGTAGAGTTCAACAATCTTTGAGTATCAATGCAGGGGGCACCGGGTTGCTAGGGGTTTTGGGCACGGGGGCCAGGATTCCTTTCGGTTTCCTGGAGCTAGGGAGTTGGACAGGCTATTCCTAGCTGGCTGGGAGGTTAGTCGGTTTGGGCAGAGTTGGTCAGTGGCATCAAGTTGGGCAAGGCAGCAGCAGGAAGGATAACAAGACTAACGGGAGTTAGCATCAGACCAAGGCAGTAGCAAAGCAACAGGCTGGACAACCGGGTCAATGGAGAAGTTAGCATCAGGAAGAGGTAAAATTGTTTTATTCTGTTATGAAATTATTATTCGTTGATAAATTTAAGTTACTGAAATTACGGTTATGAAGTTATTATTCTGTTATGAAGTTACTATTTCAGTTTATGGAATAAATTGATGTTTAAATTAATGTGGGTATTACAATAAGGGCCTTGTTCCCTAAATGAAGATTCTTGTGCTCAAGCACCATGAAAAAATCTTACAACCAATAAATATTCTCAGGATAGAATTCCATGAATGTGTCCTCGAGCCACCACATGGGACCCCCATAGGGTATATTTGGCCTACTAGAGGGACACAAGCACCAAGATTAAACCACAACATAAGCCCTAAACAATAACCCATCTTCGGTTAACACAAGGAGTGGTTCATAGGGCCATAATTAGGGTTATTTAGCATCCAAGTGGGATATGCATGCTATGAGTAGGTTTTGTGCAGTGGAAATGGGTCTTGAGGCATACACATGGTCAATTAGGGGAACATGGGGATTAATCCCATGAACCTTCTTAAGCTCAAGCACCATTGTTAGGGGAGGAAAACACTTAATCCTTAGGTCCCAAGTGTATTTCCCATGATTAATTACCATAAACAATGCCTACAAACCATAACACATGCATTTTCCAGGTAGTCTTTGGCATTGGAATTGTATATGAATTCCATTAGGAGGTTTTGTTGTCTGAATATGGGTTGTAGATCCTTGACCATGGACAAGGAAGGAAAAAAATTGCTTCAATATATTGTTGAATAATTTTGGGCTCAAGATCCTTGAATGAGTCATTGAATAAACATATGAGTCCTTTGTAGAGGTTCTTTCTAGGCCCTTGAGTGGGATACAAGGACCATCATTAGGTTTTTTGCACTAGAAATGGTCTCAAGGCCTAAACATGGTTAAGGGGGGGTACATCAACATAGGCCTTCAAACCTAATTGAACCTTATTGAACCTTCTTGAGATCAAGCACCATGAAAAATGCCTAAAATCTATGCCACAAACCCTCACTGGGGGGTCTTCGTCATAAGAGTTGGATATGGGAATTATTGATACGTTTTTCACACCACAAATGGGTCTCAATTCCTTTACCATGGATGTGGTAAGAAAATAATAGACTTAAGCCTTTGACCATGGTCAGGGGAGGGGAAAAACAACCTCAAGGCCTAAGCATAGCTTCTTGGGCTCAAGCAATGTGAATGTTTTCTCAAACCACCACATGGGACCCTTGTAGTATATATTTGACCTACTAGAGAGATATGGGCATAATAAATCTAGGTATTGAGCACAAATAATAATTCTTGTGGTTTAAACAACATCAAGGGATGAAAACAATGCCCTTGGGCCTCGAAAAAAGATTCTTGGAATCAAGCACCATGAAAAAAAACATGGAACTACACCTATCTAAGGGGTCTTTGGTATTCGAGTTGGATATGGATGCAGAATATTTTTCACACCATGGATGGGTCTCAGGGATTTGAGCCATCAAAGAATGAAAAAAAAGTGCCATAGGATCTTTTTGAAGCTTTTTGAGCTCAAGAACCTTCAACAAGTCCTCAAACCAAAAATTGAAGCTGTGTAGAGGGTATTTGGCCTCCAAGTAGGATACAAATGCCATGAATAGGTTTTGTGGACTAGAAATGGATGTAGAAGCATAACATAGTCAATAGAAAAAAAAATGACTATATGCCCTAGTTGAACCTTCTCAAGTTCAAGCACCATGAACAACACCTAGAAACCATGATATGAGCCCTCTCCACGAGTCTTTGGAATATAAGTTGAATATGGGTGCCATTACAAGGTTGTGGGAATTATGGATGGCTTTCAGGTCCTTAAACATAGTCAAGGGAGCAAAACAAGAGTCCTCGGTGCTAAATCTCGCTTCTGAGGCTCAAGTGGCATGTATAAGACCTTGAACCACCACATATGACCTCTGTATGGCGTCATTCGGATCTAAGTGGGATATGAGCACCATGTTGAAGTTAGTTGTGAACCAAGAATGGGTCTCGAGGTCTAACAAAGGTTAGGGGAGGAAAATAAGGACCTTGTGCCCTAAATGAGGTTTCTTAGGCTCAATCACCATGAAACACACCTACAACCCACAAAATATTCCCTCTTTTAGGGATTTTTCTACTATGAATTGTTTACCAGGGGACATTATTATGTTTTCAGTAAGATTGATGGACATTTGGGTCTCGATAATGGTTAGGGAAGGATACCAAGGGACTTAGGCATTTAATAAAGGTTCTTAGGATTAGGCATCATGAAAGTTGCATTAAAACACCACATATGACCCTTCTATAAGATCTTTGGCCTCTGTGGGATATGTCCTTCATTAATTTGTTTTGGACAACATTGATGGGTCTAGGGCCCTAGATCATGGTCATAAAGGAAAACAAGTGCCTTACAAAAGAAATGAACCTTCTAAGCCTCAATCATTGTGAACAAGCCCTCCAACCATGACACATGCTCAATGTGTGAGTTCTTTTACCTTTGAGTAATATCATAAGGACCTTGACTACAGTCGAGAGAGGAAAATAGGTCCTATTACCTTAAAGAAGGTTTTAGTGCTAAAGTTTTTCTCTTGAAACATGCAAGGCTAAAGGAGTTTTACATGTATATTATTTTATGTAAAAATAATGCATGAACACTTTATTGAATGTGTGTTCCCATTCCTATGAATTCAAAAAAATATGCGAGATTGTCTCTTTCCCTCTACATGTTGGAAGAGTTAGTTGCTTGGTTTTATCTTTGGAGTGACAAACCTAGTGGTTCATACTACAGAAAAAAAATAACACTAATTTTTCTAGCTCCCTATTATTATCTACATTTTCGATGAGGTTTTTAAATATACCCCCCCTGCACACACACACACACACACACACACACACAAAATTACCCAAGAGCCTGATAACTTTGATAACTTTATATTACATAAACATTAATGGGGAAACTTAATGTTGTTTACTTCTTCTTGTGCCACATCCCGGGAAAGGAATTGTTGTTGTCCCAAGTCCATTAATTCCTTGAGCTGATGGACTGTATCATATTCCATGAATTGAGTTGTCATAGGACCAATTATTTGAGACTGGTGACATTCTTTCTTTCCAAAGGTTCAGGGCCAAGTTTTTGACCATGTTGCATTCAACTTCAAAAAGAATAGTCCTTTGCTTCTAGTGGTAGATCAACATGTTCACAATGTTGACATGTTGTGAGATGGAATGATTCTCTAGTTATTTGATCTTTGAGGTTACAGACAAGATATTTTTCTTACTTAAGTGGATTCCATATTCACGTCTTCTCAGAATTCTTTAAACTCATTTCTATCATTGTGATGTTCAATATCACTTTGTGAGAGACATGGTTGAAGAAAATAAGGTGTTTCCGATGAAGATGGACACTTTAAAGAATGTTGCAGATTCATTAACAAATTCAGTGAGCACTGAGAAGTTATCTTGGTGTAGAGAATCTATGGGAAATGTTTCACTAGACTATTGACTATGTAACCTTGTAACCCCTTGTATGCAAAACTAACAAGTAAAAAAATGTTGGGTATGTGTTATATTCTTTGCATGACTAGATCTAGTGTTTTTGTTGCATCGGGTGCGTGAGCCTCCCCTTACTGGGGGACATAGGGGGGTGAAGCCCAATTTTATAGGGGGTTTGTAGGGGGAAAGGATCCCCCCTACGTAGGGGTTCAAGGGGAGCGCCCCTGGAAAAAAAATTGGTATTTTTTGCGTCCATTTTTTGGTAGTTTTTCAACACATGGTTTTCGCCGATATTTTTTTAATTCCAGTTAAGGAATTAAGTTTGTTGACTAATCCTGATCAATGGATTAGGGATAGGTTGTTGGTTTTCCTGGTTTGGGTTTCCAGGGTAAAAATATATGTGTAATGTGTGTGCTGTCTTTTCTATTTTTATTAAGAATCTATTTGCAGTAATCAATTGTATACGGTTAAAATCTACACTAATGTGCTTGAGATGAGCACTTGCACTTGTGAGAGGTTTTGATGGGTTTCTCTCATGACTAAAGATGATATATCTACTATATTGATCATTGTTATGGATGCATTTTCAGTTGGTGTGATGCATAGGAGTACTTGTGACATGTAGTTGATTTTTTTCAAGGGTTGCAAGTGATAGATGGTAAATCTATGTGATTATTCACTAGTATAGTTTCATTTTTAGCAGGTAAGATGCCTAGGAGGATCTGTGATAGGTGGTTGATTTGTTTCATTATATGCCAATGTTTTTTAAACTATGATAGGTGGATAATATTCTTCATATTGTAGATTTTCTAGGATGGATATGGCTTTGTTTTATCGCTTGTCCTCTAAAAATGTGTCTAGTGTTGGATGGTATGTGGACAATGGAGCTTCGAGACATATGACATATGAAAGGTAATTATTCAACATATTTTAGGAGCAAGAGGGAGGAATGAACATGGAGCTTGGTGATGATGCTACTTATCTTGTGAGAGAAGTTGGATCCATATCCTTTCAAATTCTTTCCAATGATGTTCTTGAGTTGGATCATGATTTATATGTTCCTAGGTTGAAGAAGGATATTCTTTTAGTGTCCAGTACGAAAGATGTATTGTGGAGAGTTTCATTTGAGAGGAAATAGTGCATCGTCAATGATTGTAGTTTGGATATTCTGAGGACATTTGATAAATGAGTGAGAGAGGGTGTAATTTACAACTTCCTTGTTGATTTGTTCATTCGATTGAGAGCCTAGATTATTCTTCTAGGTTTATAGAGGCATTTGTAGAGCATGCATTGTGGGATTCCATGGAGACAACTTCAAAACTTGTTATGTATGTTGTGATATCATCTTGTGTTGATGAATACAAGGATACTTTTACATCTTACAAGATCAATATTTTGACACAATGGGATACTGTGGTGAGTAGAGATGTGATATTTGATGAGGAGGGCATGTCTACTAGTTTACAAGATTCTCCATCAATGATTGAGTAGAGTGAGGAGGTTGATGTTCCAAAGACCAATTTAGAGACTTGAGATGAGCCATATTCATAGGTTTATGTAGTGATATTGGGTGTGTACATGCCCTCACCTTCTACCCCAACACACAAGAGGCTGATATGGTTGTTCCCTAACATTACAATATGCACAAGAGCATAAAGGAGCACCCATATATTTATTGATGCCAAGTATACCTCCTAGAAGATATGTTTGTCATGTTGCATCGTTTTCTTCCATATTCGAGTCTTCCAATTGTATTAAGAAGGAGAGGTGTGATACCTTGATGGAGGATGATGATGAGATTGATTTTAGTTTTACAAATGATGGGAACACTATAAATTACAGGGATAAGGTTGATGAATTCTCTCAAAAAGATGGAGTTGACCATGATGTTACTCTTTCTTCGTAATTCTCCTAGGATGGAGGGTTGAACTAGTTTAGGTTGTTTCATTTATTAGAGTATTTGAGGTGCATGAGAGGGATATATTTTCTTGGATTGTTACCTATACCATGAGCTTGGTATTCCAAGATGGAGGAGTTGAATGGTGCAACTTTCTATCTTTGGAATTTGATAGATGTGATCGACTAGTCTTGATATTGTATGGAGATATAATTATGTTTATAGGATGTCCTATACAACTCATGATGCAATGTCCATCGATTTTGGCTTGTGATGTTGACTAAGAGTATGATGAATTTTCATAGTTTGTTTTTGTTCCATCGTTATGGTCCTTCATATTCACAAGTGGACATTATTCTTTGGAGGATCAAGATGTTGTGATAGCATGAGTGACAAGTTGTTTACAAGTGATAGTGGTTGATTCTAGAACTATAGTAGGCACAAATGTGCAATTAGTAGGTTTGGTGGAGTTGTATATGGATTTGATAGGCGTCGGTGTAAACACTTTCCTTGTAATCAGGGAGTTTTATCTTTATAGTTACTCTGAAATTGTTTACACCATTTTTGGGGTTCTTCATGAGCTTTGGGATACATGGTATACATTCAAACCTCTAATGATCCTATATGAATTAGTGCGGGGATATGTTATGTGATGGATTAACAAATTGGATATTTCTTGGTCAATGGTTGCTTAATCTCAGTTGGGTTCTTACTTGGCATTATTCCCTAAGGCATTGGAGTTCTTTTGACGAATTGGATGATTTCCTTTATAATGGCCATGTGGAGAGGTTCATTTTATTGGAGAAATACCTACTTAGGAGGAGGATCATTGTGCATCTTGGAAGAGGGAATCGAGCCCTAGATAACATAGGTATCTTAGATTCCTATATGGAGGATTGGATTTGGCTCAGGGATGCCTAGGTTGAAATAGTATTCATGCAAAGGATAGTATTGGGTGTCCAGAGCACATGGCTTAATAGGAGTGATGGAGTCCATGTGGGCTTGTGACAGAGAGGTGTGGATACACCTTGTGTAGTTACATCATCTTGGAGCACTTATTGTGTACATCATCTTGGAGAATGTCATGTGTACCCTTAGAGTAGAGCACTTCACATGCATTCGCCTACAAGTGTTTATTGTAGGGGTTGCTTGTAAGGTCTTGGGCCCACATTGTATTGTTTCCCTCCATTACCTCCCATATATACAGAGAAAGAAGAGAGTCCTTTCATAATAATCATCATTATACTCTTCTATTTTTACTTGTCTTCTCAAAGTGATTTGATAGGTTCATGAGGAAACCATAGGAGAAGTTATACATGGGAGGAGATGTCTTTGTTGGATCTTTGACTTGTGACTAGGGTTTTCTCTTGTGAAGAAGAAGATGATGGGGATGGTCATCACATATCATTGTTCTCATTCTTATTTCAATCTTATGTAGAGATGTGACCTAAAGGAGGTGTGAACTAGTAATATTCTCTCTCTTTCCTCTTCATTTGTAGTTGATCTCTCTCTCTCTCTTGAAGTCACTAGGGTTTCATGATCTTCTTGGAGATTATTGAAGTCTAGGGTTAATGTTTCATCCCTTGGAGGTTTGATATTAGGGTTTTATGATAAAAATATATGGTGTATTTGGTGAAGAACAAGAAATGAAGAGAATGTTTTGTCTTTGAGGACTTGTTTGAGTGATTCATGCATGTTGGAGCTCCTTGGTTGAGCTAGGGTTTTTATTTGTTTCCCTAGATATGGTTTTGGAGAGTTAGTGGAATGTACTAGACTTATGATAAGGATATGATATAAACAAATTCACCAACTTAACGTGAACTCTACAAAGTTCTCATTTTTTTAGAGGTCGTATTTAGTGGCTATTTTTACCCTCATTTCAAAAAGTGGTGTTACCGATAGCACTCTTTTTTTGAGGGGTGGTTAAAATTGCGACTTGTTTGAAATTACGACTTTGACAACCAATATCATTGTAGAAAAATGATGCTTGAATCGAAAAAAGATGCTACTAGTAGCACCCTTTTATTTTTGGAGTTAAAATTAGACTTAATTCAAACCGTGGCCTTGATCACTGGTATAGTCAGAAATAAAAAACTTCAAATTGAAAAAATTACAAGTTAATTGAAATTGTTGACTTGATCACTAGTACCATCACAAATAAAAAAACTTCAACCATGGTTTTGATTATTGGTATCGTCGAAAATTGAAAAACTTCAAATTGATAAAATTACAACTTAATTGAAACAACTGACTTGATCACCGGTACCGTCGCAAATAAAAACTTTAAATTGGCTCTTAAATAAAAAATATCATCTTATATTAATTACTAAATAATTATTTTTATTTACATTAAAAAAAAATTGAAAAAAAAGATCTCTATAGAAAAGTTCTTTTTAAAAGAAAAAGAGAAAAAAATCACATTTTTCTATATTTTTGAACGAGAAAAATAAACAATGTCAATTCTCGCTAGCCCATTTGGTTAAGGTGTGGGTTTAATTTGATAGGTGACCTAAGTTCAATACCCTTATGGTGTGTTTAGTCGGGAGGAGACACCCAAAAAATCCATCCATGTTAAGGGTTCGTGTGGCCTAGGTCGGGTGCGATCCTTGAGTGATTTTGACGGCTTAGATGCCATGGGTTGTGGTTTCTTAGTCAATGGTTGAAATGTTGGCCTCACAAGTGACGTGAATTTCTAACAAACAAACAAAAAAAGAAAAAAATAAACACCTTCTTAGGAAAAAAAGCACCTTTAAAAAAAAATAGCACATAATGTGATCTTTAAAAAAATTATAAAATAAACTAAATTTTAAAAAAAATGAAAAAACCATTGAAAAATCAAAATAATAAAATGATAATAATAAAATAAACTTATATATATATATATATACATATATATATATATATATATATATATATATATA
>ML779746.1:683385-710011 GCA_009831015.1 Picea engelmannii | reverse complement strand
AGAAGAACTTTTCCTGAGAAAAGAAGTTGCATTTTCCTTTGTAAAAGCCCTGTAAAAAGGAAGTTCGCAGGTTGCTATATAGGCAGGGTGCGAGAATGCCTGATTCTCGCAGGTTGCACCATAGCTAGGTTGCGAGAGGTTCGTAGGTTTCTCTATAGGTAGGGTGCGAGAATGCCTACACATGGGAAAAACGAGCATTTTCTCGAATCTTCTAGAAGGAGAAACTTCCATGGTGAGGTGGCATCCGAATGGTTTGGATCTTACTCACTTTCATGATTTAGTGGGATCATCCTAACCTCCTCACCTTATCCTCTTCAAATTATAAAAGGAGAGGAGTTCTCATGGAGAAAGTTAGCTTTTGGTTAGCTTTGGAGCTTTTGGGATTAGCTTGGATTGGATTGAGCTTTGGAGACTTTTAGCTTGGCTAGATGAGCCACTTTGTCAAGATAGATTGTGAATATTATCAGATCTATTCTCTCAAAATTCTTGGAGTGAAAGTGTGTGGGGAACGAAGGACAGTTGGAAGGGACCTTACAACATCAAGGCCATGGTTTTAATCTCTCTTTCACGTTTAATATGATACAGTAATATGATTCTTTCCTATAAAGCTTGTTGTCTTTTATTATATGATTCCTTGATCACATACATAGGTTTATATTGAGTTTATGTTATTGCTATCACTTTGGTTGGTTGCGTTCTTTTGCAGGATCATCATTGTATGAGCATTGGAATGGAGCTAGGATGGAAATGGCAAGAGGAAGTGAAATTTAAATGGTATGTCACCTATCCCTCTTTAGTTAATAAATTCAATATTTAAAACTTAAGGAAAGCGTCATGTTCTGGTGTGTTTTGTTCTAGATCTAGGTGGATCTAGGGAGATCAGTTAGTGTCCGCACCTATCGATTAGTTCGATAACATGGCTGGCAAGAAATTGTCCATCATCATGGTTGGCCTACAATATCATTACCATTTTCCCCTCCTCCACCGCCATTGAACCCTAATTCCCAAGATGATCATGTTGTCTCACTAGTATAGTCCTCTCATGCAAGCAAGAGATTAAAAACTTCCATCCCCGATACAAAATTAGATAAAGTAAAAGGGGTGACTAATCCTTCCAAGTCTTCTAGAGACTCATCTGAATCAGTTTCCTCTCATCACCACCTCAAAGATAGTTTCTCCCATGTCATCAGTGAAATCCACCCACAAGGTTCTAATCAATTGAAGGTTTTTGCACATGACAAATAAGAAAAGGGATCAAAGGAAGGCAGTAGTGAAAAAAGGCAGACCGTCTCTCATAGAAAATATGGGGTTTAATGCTTTTTAACGTTATTCTTTTTTTAGGACAGTTTTTATTGGTATGATGACAGGATGTTTTGGACAACAAGAATACATTTTGAAACAACGTTTTGGACAGCATGGATATAATTCTATTTTTTGGGTAATAGTCATGTTTTATTTTGATACTAATATATTTGACTATTTATATGAGAATGGGAGTTACAAGGTGAATATTTGAGTTAATTTTTTGGATGTTGTATTTCATATTTTGATGATCATTAAGGAAATGAAAATTGGAGTGACAAGGGGTCCCACCTATTTAGTTATAATTTGAATAAACCTTTTATTATTTATTATTATTTATTTGTCTCAACTTATTAGTTAAGTTAACTAAGCTTAACAAAAGAAGGGTATTTGAAATACCATAACTTATTGGGAAAGAATAAAATCTCAATCAAAAGAAGAGACAAAGGGAGAGAGATCAGAAGGAGAACTTCTGATACAAGGTCTGCTCTATACTGGTGAGATAATTCCTTTCTTCATTCATTCTGAGTTTACTAGAAAGCTAAACCATCAACATCAAGGTCTTAGTGAAGGAAACATGATTCAAAACTAAATCATATCTTTTAGCATCTTGTTTCTAAAGGTGTATGATCTATCTTTGGCAGTCTATGTGTTCTTTTTTGTTTGTGGATTAGATTTCATGACTTATAAAGAATGTTTTGCAGAGTCAAGTGACAACACTTTTATGGCAAGCTGATCTAGATCTTTAGATTCAGTTTTCTTTTTTTGTCAAATTCTTTTTGTATGGTTCCCATTGGAGACTTCTAAATCTGACTTTGGTCCCCACCCTCGTAGGGGTTTGTAAAGAAAATTATGCTTTGTATCTCAAAATGAAGTTAATATAAAAATCAGATTTCTGATTTTAGTCTCACATGTGTATCTTAATGGTATTTTTCATATTTTTCTTTTATCCTTGTCTCTTATCCATGTACACACTTATGTATATTTTTTATTTCTTTCTTTTGCAAGGTTACATATAATATAAAAAATAAACATTGGTTCCTCGTACATATTACCAGTGGATCAAGTGATTTTTTGAATTTAAGGCTATAAGCTCCAGGTAACATTCCCAACTATCTTTCCTTAGCCTAGAAAGATATGAAAATGTTTGAGTAAGGTTCTTAATACCTTTTCCTCAACATTTATTTAGTGACCATACTGGGGATATCTTTCCATATCTCTTTTGTTGATTGTATCACTATTGTATTTATTTTTTTGTTTTGTCAGATTACTCTTTGATTGATATTTCCATGACAATACCCATTGTGAGAAAACTGAATATTAGAAACGGTCTTGATGACCATACCAACATTGCCTTGACTCTATTCAACACTATTTTAGAAATTGCTAGTACTCGTGCTGAACTTGAACTCTCTTGGGAAATAATTGAAAGGAACATAAATATATGTGAACGTTGGGAAGCAAGGAAAAGGCAGGCCAAAAATCAATAGTAACATTTTTCTCTTACATGTTTAATATTTTATTTCATGTCCTTTAATTCTCGTATTTCTCAAAGAAGAAGAGGATTGTCCGCTAAAGTCACCTCTATTTCTGAAATAGGAAGGAGTAAAATTATCTTATCAACACAACAAAGTGCTCTTAGGTGAACCCTATCTGATTCTTACATTTCATCTTCATCACCCATACCTATCATCTTCAACATGACATCTTTAGGTAGTGGTAGTGGCACTGTAGGTTACTCCTCCTCGCAACCTTCTGCTTCATCCGTGATTGGTAGTATCTATAGTCATCAAGTCGCTATTCAATCCACTACCAATCCTACTAAGTCCATTAATAAATATGGACTTTTTTCAATTTGAGGAAGATGCTACAACCACCCCCTGGCACGTGTCTTCTCCCTTGAATCTCGCACCAGCCACCCAACCATTACCGAAATTCAAGGATCATTTACCTAGGTTCTCAGGAAATGGCACCGTTACTACAAATGAACACCTAGTAGCATTTTCTAATGCTTGTCATAATATAGGGGTTAATGATAATGAAACTTGCATTGATTTATTTTTCAATTCTCTCTAAGGAAATATGTAGCATATGTTTTTGACCTCCCACCCCAAATCCTTTCAACTTGGGAAGAATTGGTTTGGTTCAAATCCACTTATGGATAACCCAAGATTCCAACTGATCAATTAAGGGAATACAATGATATTGCTTATAAATATGGTGAAACCATTAAATATTTTAACCTTCATTTTACCAAGTTATATAATCAAATTCCCAAACTAATTTGTCCTCAATCAATCCGCCTTCATGCATTATTATAATGCTTTAACATCTCCTTATCATCATAGACTTGAAGAAAAGGCTATTGACAATCTCAATTTAGCCCTTCAAGCTTGCCTAGAATATGAAGAGCAACTTGAAATAACGGGTCTTCCTAAGGGAGACTTGGTCAAGCAAACAAATATGTCTACAATTCTACAACTCATGCAATATATGAATAATAGGATGATATTCTACGAACGAAAATGAATTTCTTCTTCCTCTTCCCTCGAGGCTTCGTCTTCCCTAGTGCCTTTTAGAAATACTAATGAAATCACTTTTCAGCCAAAGGCCATAATGAGTCATACTTGGTGTAAATTTTGTGAAGAAAATCATGATGAGAATACCTGCAAAGTTAAAATAAATGAGAGAGATAATATTTTTGGAAAAAGGCCCAATACCACTATCACTATTTTAGATTGGGTTGAACCAGAGGATGTTATGGTAACAAATACTATGAATAAATCTTACACTTCCAAGAGAAAATTTGATCTTCCCTACACTTCTTCTGCCCCAAGTTCATATTATCAAAGTGTTGATACACAAACTATCAGAACCTCAAGCAATCAAGGAGAACATTCTCCTCTTCCCTCTTCCAAGTACAATATCCTTAACCAATTAGCTAATATCAAAGTTGATGTTACCCTTTTGGACATGGTTGTCATCCCAAAACAACAAAAGCATATTAAGGACTTTATGAAAGGTAATATTTCTACCATAGGCAAACTATTTGAAGAGTCAAAGGAATAAGATTCAATTGTAAATAGAATAGGTGTAAATAACTTTAGGAACTCTGTAAAAAACCCTCCTTTCTATATATCCGTAAAACTCATGGATAAAATAGTTCATTGTTTCCTAATTTATGGTGGGTCTAGTCCAAGTGTGATGTATAAAATCATCATGGAAGAGCTTGGCTTATCTTGTACCAATGAAAATTCTAGAAGCATTCTCTCTTATAATAATCTGCAACAATCAACTATAGGTGAAATGAATGATGTTGTTGGACATGCCTACCACACTTAGAGGGGGGGGTGAATGAGTGTGGGGCTCTTTTTCCCCGAACTTCCCTCTTACACAAAACTCATTAGTTAGCATTCAAAATTTTACTCATTACTCATTGTTGTCATTTATAACCAGTTAGATGTGAACACATATCAACAACATATATCAACAATATATCATCAACAAGTCATCACCACAAGGAACACAAATAACACAAGATGTATGTACAATTTTTCTTTTTATTATGGACAAAAATCTGGGGGGTTTTCAGCAACAACTGAATAGAGTACAACTCTACAAGAGCACCAGCTCTATAATGAAAGACTCATCTTACACACTCAGCACCAACTGAGATGAGGCAACAATCCTCAACAGATATCAATCTGCCAATAGGTACACGACCTGTCGGTAGTGTATCCCGCGTGTGTACGAGCCCTGGCTCACTACAACCCGCGTGTGTACGCTGTTAGTGTATGCAGTAGCCTGCGTATACCTTCTGAACTATTAGCTTTTATCCTTCAAGATCAACTCAGATATTCTGTAACCAATATATCATTCTCTTTTGTATCTGACTGTCCAATCTGATCACCAGCCAATCACAACACATCCAAGCTTTCCAATAGTCTACTCATGCTCCACAATCAATCAATATGAATGCCATCTCAATCATGTATAAACAACTAGTATACCATATAAATCATTTCACCATTGAATCACAAGAGTACTTCTCACTCCATCAATCAAATCAACCAAACTAAACCACATCATAGAAGCCATACCGAGAATACCCTAAGAATTCACAACACATCAAACAATAGTATCCATCAAGACAATAATGTAACCATACCAATGTCTCAGTGGTAGATATGAGCCCATAGAATGCATATTTGGGACCTTCCACAGTCTTCAACAGGCACTCATCATCTCAAACACAAATCTCCATGATTTTATCATTGTACGTGCCCTGTCCTCATACAACCCGTGTGTGTACGTGCCCTGGCTCATTACAACCTGCGTACACCTCAGAAACTAGGGTTTCTGAAGCTCCGAGACTTTTGTCGTCAATATCTCTGAAATTTTTTGAAACTTTTATGTGTCCATGAGATCCTCCTCACACTCTCTTTCTAAGAATAGATCTTCAATCATGCTCAAGAGATCCACACCAAAAATGCTCTCACAAGAAGCTCTCCATCAATACTCCAAAAGATATTCTCACAAGAAGCTCTCCATTGATCCACAAAAAGGATGATCTGCAAGAGACCATAGCTATATTATTTATACTTTCATCCTCTATGTCTTTTAACCCATTTCTAGGTCACTTAACCTATTTTCCTTATTTTAGGGTTAACTACTTTCCATAAATAGAAATTTCTCCAATACTTTATCATTTAAATAATCTTTCTTGATTTTGTCACTTATCTTTATTATTTAAATAATCCACCTTGACTTTGTCACTTTACTTTATCATTTAAATAATGATTTCTTCTTTTAGGTCACTTTGACTTCTTTGACCTTGGGGGCTTCAAACCTTCATATGGGGGTCCTCCATCTTGGTAAGGCTGTAACTCTCAAACCATGAGGAGTTATGTGACATTCCACATACCACCAGAAATGGCATGACAAGTACTATCCATATATGATAGTTTCACCAACAACTTCATTGATCTTCATCTCATAATTCCACATACAAGCATGGGTCCTCCAACCATTCTTCTAGGATAACTCAATCTGCAAAGTGTCTTCCCATGAGGTCTTTCACCATAAGGGGACCACTTTGGATTTCATCCATTTGTGCACCTTATCAATCATGATAAGACAATAATGATTCATATATACATTTTTCCAACAATGCATCATATACCAATGAAACCACCTTCATCATGTATCAATGACAACTCATTGATCCATCTTCATCTATGCATCTTGATCCATATTCATCGATTGGTTTCCACTTGACATCTATCATTCTCATAAAGGACATTACATATACACTACATAAATCATCAATCAATCAATACTTTGACATCAGTCAATCACTTGACATCAATCAATCAAGCCATTGGCATCAATGACAACATGATACAACAATCTCCCCCTTTGGAAGTGATGGAAATACCAACAATGATGTCAACACCAATTACCAATTATTGATGTCAACATGTAGATAAGGCATGATCTACATCAATACTTAATGTGACTATCTCTCCCCATCAATAAACATCAATCACATCAATGTGATTAACTCTCCCCCTTTGACATCAATGGAAAAGGGCCATTCTCCTCTTGGAGCTGCTCCCCTTGCTTGAACTCTCCTTGGGGTTGCTCCCCCTATGTTGTTGCCGCTAAATAATCTCTCCCCTTTTGAACAAGGGATATCAATATGATGTAATGCTCAAAATACATTGCTCACGTTCCCTCTATGACCATCGCTCCCCTTGGAATTATGCCTCTGTGCTCTTTCTTCAAATACAGGGCTCTTTTCTAAGTATGCATCTGATAAATATCTCCTCCTAGAATCATGGGAAGAAGAATGACTCCCCTTATGGGTATGTCTCCCCCTATCTTCTCTGCAAGATGAACAATATGCTACCATATGACGATCCTTGGACCTGTCTATGCATCAAACTTGTTCCATACCATACATCATGGGTTAGTACCTTGTACCCAAGATTTATTTTACATCGTCACCTTACATGATCTAACATAGAACCATGAAAACATACATTAAACAGTGTCAGAACCTGGAATAAACAATGTCATACCCTGCAACACAAAGTTATACCATCACATCAAGATGCAACTCATGTGCATTGCCTTTTTCCCAAGGCTTTACCACATATGCGTGGTCTGCTGCACAACAACTCGCGTATGTATGCGACCTATACAAGGTCAACCTGTGTATGTACGTTAATGATACCACTGTCACCTGTGTATGCTTCAGTAGATGACTTACTTGAGCTTCCCTTCAGTCTTTCATTCTGTTATGGCTGCTCTGTCTTCTTCACTCACTTCTATAGATGTCCCTGCTCCTCAAAACTTGAGCTCTGAGCATCCATATTTTCAAAGATGTCTCCCTTTATAACTTCATTCCTTCTTCTAGCTATGCTATTTGAATTCCCCATCATGAAATTTCTTCTTGTGCTCCAACACTCCTGGGATTTGTGGCCAAATCCACTACAGCTATAGCATCTAATGGTGTTACAGTGAACAACAATGTGTCCTACTTGATCACATCTCCAACACCTCATGGTGTTATAAAATATTCCATTATATCTCCTTTCATAAGATCTACATTCAAAAACTTTGTGACCATATCCATTACATGAATAACAATGCCCATGAAAAATACTTTCATACCTTTTCTTTGGTGTCCCAAGAATAGCTTCTTGATGTCTTCCTTGATTTGTTCTTTTGAAATTTTCTTTGCCTTGTGTAGATGATTGTTTTGCAACATTGTCTTCCTTCTTTGATGGACTTACCTCATGCTTCTTTGAGGTGCTTGGTTCATCATGTGTATCTTCTCCTTTGTATCCAAGACCTGATTTATCACATGGTGATCTTTGACTTTCCAATATCTCATCCAAGATTCGTGAGCTATTCAAGAATTTGTTTGACTTTTCTGCCTTCTTTCTAAGGTCAACAATTTCATCTTCTAAATTACAACATGAATCTTCCTTTTCATTTATTTGATTCTTCAATAGTTCCTTTATTCTTTTGGCTTCTTCAATTTGGGTCTTGAGATGAACAATGGTTTCAAATTTTTTGTTAATCTCATTATCTACATTTATATATTCTTTTCCATTCTTTAGTCGTGTGATCTCTTCTTCCTTTTCTTGTAATTGAGTCGTATTGCTCTCTTCTTGTTCCTTGAGCATTTCTTTTAATTTCAAGATGTGCCTTAGACTCCTCCTAAGAAACTTCTTAGTGTTATCCGAAAGATAGTTATAGTCTATATAATAATGATCACTTCTATATCTATATAAACCCTCTTCAACTTCCTTTTGAAGTTTTAATAGATTTTCTTCTATTCTTTTCATGGGACAATTACCATCAAACTTTACACAAACTATTTATAGATATTCTTCTTCACTTGTAGAGAAAAATTCATCATCATCATCATTGCAATCAAGGTTTTTTTAGGGTTCTTTACCTTCATTTGAAATATCTTCACAATCTTCCTTTTTGCCAACATCAACACATAATTCTTTGCCTTCATTTGAAATGTCTTCAAGATCTTCCTTTGTGATATCATCAATTGATTCTTTATCTTCACTTGAAATGTTTTCAAGATCAAATTTAGAAATAATACAATCAAGGGTTTTTTGAGATTATTTACCTTTAATGATGTTGATGGAGTGATCTTCAATATATTCTTTCTCCTTCTTTCTTTGATATGTCTCCTCTATCTTTAGCCATAAATCCTTGGTGGAAGTGCATTGTCCCATGCTCTCTTTGATAGGGATTGAGAGTCCACTAAGAATGGTATTGGGAGCCAATGCATCATTCTTCTTTCCTTCCCATTGAGCTGCAAACTTTGACTTGTTATTCAATGAAACTGATCCACCAATGGTTGCCTTCCAAATAGTTGCTCCCATTTCCTTCAAATGTATTCTCATCTCTATTCTCCAAGTAGAATAGTTTTCCTCATCAAGGATTGGAACTTCATAATCCATTTATGTGTCTATGGATATCCTTCAAGGTTGTTAAGGCTTGTAGTGAAGGCCCGCTCTGATACCAATTGTTGGACACACCTACCACACTTAGAGGGGGGGGTGAATGAGTGTGGGGCTCTTTTTCCCAAAACTTGCCTCTTACACAAAACTCATTAGTTAGCATTCAACATTTTACTCATTACTCATTGTTGTCATTTATAACTAGTTATATGTGAACACATATCAACAACATATATCAGCAATATATCATCAACAAGTTATCACCACAAGGAACACAAAGAACACAAGATGTATGTACAATTTTTCTTTTTATTATGGACAACAATCCGGGGGTTTTTCAACAACAATTGAATAGAGTACAACTCTACAAGAGAACCACCTCTATAATGCAAGACTCAACCTACACACTCAGCACCAACTGAGATGAGGCAACAATCCTCAACATATATCAATCTTTCAATAGGTACGTGACCTGTCGGTAGTGCAACCTGTGTGTGTACATGCCCTGGTTCACTACAGCCTGCGTGTGTACGTGGCTAGTGTATGAAGCAACCTATGTATGCCTTCTGAACTATTAGGGTTTATCCTTCAATATCAACTCATATCTTATGCAACCAATATATCATTCTCTTTTTTCTATGACTGTTCAATCTAACCACCAGCCAATCACAACACATCCAAGCTTTCCAATAGTCTACTCATGCTCCACAATCAATCAATATGAATTCCATCTCAATCATGTATAAACAACTAGTATACCATAGCAATCATGTCACCACTGAATCACAAGAGTATTGTTCACTCCATCAACCAAATCAACCAAACTGAACCACATCATAGAAGCCATACCAAGAATGCCCTAAGCATTCACAACACATCAAACAATAGTATCCATCAAGACAATAATGTAACCATACCAGTGTCTCAATGGAAGATCTGAGCCCATAGAACGCATATCTGGGACCTGCCATAGTCTTCAATAGGCAGTCATCAACTCAAACACAAATCTCCATGATTTTATCACTGTACACACCCTGTCCTCATACAACCCACGTGTGTACGCACCCTGGCTCATTACAACCTGCATACACCTCAGAAACTAGGGTTTTTGAAGCTCTGAGACTTTTTTTGTCAAGATCTACGACATTTGCTGAAACTTTGATGCATCCATGAGATCCTCCTCATGCTCTCTTTCTCATAATAGATCTTCAAGCATGCTCAAGAGATCCACACCAAAAATGCTCTCACAAGAAGCTATGAATCAATACTCCAAAATATATTCTCACAAGAAGCTCTCCATTGATACACAAAAGGATGATCTGCAATAGACCATAGATATCTTATTTATACTTTCATCCTCTAGGTCACTTAATCCATTTCTAGGTCACTTAACCTATTTTCCTTATTTTAGGGTTAACTACTTTCCATAAATAGAAAGTTCTCCAATACTTTATCATTTAAATAATCTTTCTTGATTTTGTCACTTATGTTCATTATTTAAATAATCCACCTTGACTTTGTCACTTTCATCATTTAAATAATGATTTCTTCTTTTAGGTCACTTTGACTTCTTTGACCTTGGGGGCTTCAAACCTTCATATGGGGGTCCTCCAACTTTGTAAGGCCATAAATCTCAAATCGTGAGGAGTTATGTGACATTCCACATACCACTGGAAATGGAATGACAAGTAGTATCCATCTAGGATATTTTCACCAACAACTTCATTGATCTTCATCTCATAATTCCACATACAAGCATGGGTCCTCCAACCATTCTTCTAGGATAACTCAATCCGTAAAGCGTTTTCCTGTGAGGGATTTCACCATAAGGGGACCACTTTGTAGTTCATCCATTTTTGCACCTTATCAATAATGATAAGACACTAATGAGTCATCTATACATTTTTCAAACAATGCATCATATACCAATGAAACCACCTTCATCATGTATCAATGAAAACTCATTGATCCATCTTCATCTATGCATCGTGATCCATCTTCATCAATTGGTTTCCACTTGACATCTATCATTCTCATAAAGGACATTACATATACATTACATCAATCATCAATCAATCAATCCTTTGAAATCAATCAATCACTTGACATCAATCAATGACATCAATCAATCAAACCATTGGCACCAATGACAACATGATCCAACAAATGTAACCTTAGTTTTGTGTGCACATCCCGAGATAAGGACAACTCTCAATATCCAAGTGATTGATATTCCAGTGAGTAACTACTCAATTATTTTTGGAAGGGACTGACAAGCCTTAACTAATGGATACCTTTCACTCGATGGTACCCATTTATTTGTCCCTCGAAATGGATAGAACATTATAGTTCTTAGGGAAGGAATAATTTCACCCTATATAGAGAGCGTTCCCCAACCCAATGTAAATTATCTTGAAGATTATTTGGGGGTGTACTCTATCTTCATTGTTGAAGGTGACACTATACTTGAACCAATTGATTTTGATGATGGCATGTGGCACATGCATTTCAATGGCTCATGTTCAAATGAAGGTAATGGAGCCGACATCATTCTATATTCTCCTATATTCAAAATTCACAATTTCTCTTATACGCTGGAATTTGCTTGTACAAACAATGTTTTTGAGTTTGAAGCCTTATTGTTGGGCATTGAAAATGCATATAATATTGGTTGTGGCCACCTTACAGTCTTTCGTGATTTTGAACTTGTGAATCTTGTACAAAAAATTTATGTACCAAACAATAAGTTACTTAAATGTTATACCCAAGCTGTTTGGATGCTCATTTCAAACCTGTTATCATTTAGCATCACTCATGTTAAAAGGGAACTTAATTCAATGGATGATAGATTAGATGTTTTTTCAGCTTCTCCTACTCGACAAATCTTACCTCAAAGACTTGATTGTATGTTCCAATATATATATCATCCTGACCTCCTTGATAACATATAATCATGGAAGGTTTTCCTGAGTGACAAAGGCATTTGTGCTTTCATACAAAATGAACCTTTTAAGCCCAAGGAAATCATCTATGTTGAGGACGACAAATTTCCTAAAGGCTTGAATCCTCTCGAGAGTTCATTTTCGTCAAGTGATGTAGGAAACATAGAAACACATAAGGAAGAGGAGTCAAAAATTAAAGTTGGTGATACCATTTCCTTGAATATTGGGACATTTGAATCTCCAAAGGTCATCAAATTAGGTTCCCAATGTTCTGTAAAGAGAAAGAGAAATTCACAGAATTACTCCATGAGTGTCAAGATATTTTTTCCTGGTCATATGAGGATCTTCGTGGTTTTGATCCTACTCTTGTACAACATGTCATTCCTATCAAGGAAGGGGAAAAACCAGTTAGACAGACCTATTAATATTGTGCTTGAAGCCACCATTAGGAAAGAATTGGAAAAAATGTTCAAAGCTCATACAATATTTCCAGTTAAGTATTTTGAATGGGTTTCAAATTTGGTCCCTATTCAGTGTTGATGATTGCAGCTATGTGAGACATTCTCCAGCTTACAAACCTATGATATGTGGATCATTGCAACCATGTGAGACTTTCTCCAACTTACAAACCTAAGAGAAATCCCCTAAGAAGGGTACGTGGTTCCTATTTGAGACATATATGCAACGTAGAGATGACCTCCTCCATTCAAAGAATTGAGAAGAACTCCAAATGATTGTCCTGTGGGAAAGACGATATGTTGAGTTGGACGTTCTTGTGGCTGAGCACAAGGTGAACGTGTGAAATCCCAAAGTGTTGGGTGCATCGTCATGAGAACAGAAATGAAGATGATGTATTAGCCACCTTTGAGCAGCAGAGTTGATGAGAAAATCCAGATGACTCTATTGTTTGATGCAGTGGGAAAGAAGATCTGTTGAGTGGATGTGACTCTGGACAAGCACAAGTGAACGTGTGAAGAACTGGTTCTTCTGTGTAATGCAGTGAGCTAGAGATATTAACATACCTATGGATGTGCCCCTGGTGGATGAGAACTAGTGGGTGTATAATATCCCTTGCTATATTTTTCAAGAGTCAGACATGCATGTAACCCTAATTGTAATGTAAAGGGTACAGGTCGGCCCCACCTTAATGTGACTGGTAATTAATGTAAAAGATAATTAATTTGGTTAATATTAATTATATTATAAGCTAGTGAGCTCGGCCCTGTTGTGCCAATAGACACTTCTGTTGATAGGTTCATTTTACTATAAGTAAAGTTAAATTCCTCATTGAGGAATCATATCTTTCACGTGAGTTTGTAAATTTCAGCAAGTACATCTTCTTGGGAAAAGTGCACACCTCTCTTGGGTGCTAGTCTTCTAGGGTTTGAGCACCCCTCTTGTGTGCTAGGTATTATTGGTGGTGAAGGTATTTCTCTTTAAGAATATAGAAAATGATTTGGTTGGATTGTATTCCCTTTTTGAGAAGGGTTTCCCAGGATAATTCTTGTGTTCTTGTGCATGGTGTTTCTTCTTGTGATCTTGGTTGTTGCAACATTATTGTTTATGGTTAAGACAAAATGCTAAAAATGGAATGAACTACATGCTTAACCTATCTCATTGAAAAATTAGCATGGTATCATAGCATAGGTCTTGAAGAACCCATTGCACAAGCTACAATATTTTACCATTCATCCCTCCTCTTCTGCAAAACCGTATGACCCTCCTAGGGTTTCCAGAAAATCCGTACGACCCTCTTCTTTTGAGTGTTTCAACACTTGGAACTTTGAATTTGGGGATAAATTACCATAGGAGTGTACAGACTTGTTCATCACACCTCCAACAAGCTTCAAATTGCATTTCCAATCATTTTGATTTTTTGGCCCTAGGGTTTCTAGGGTTTCACTAATTTCTCCATAAATTTCAGAATTGGGGTTTCTGCAATTCCTTGAAGGATCTCTTCAGCTCACCACTGTTCTCCTATCTTTCAAAGTCTTATTTTTGGCAGTCATAAGTCCAACTAAACCTAAAAGTGTTATCCTAGCCTATTCGTTAGGTTTACTAGCCAAGTTGACAAGGGTTTGTAAAGAATCCAAAAATGAGCAAAATCATAATGGGAGGAAAGATTGATGATTCAAGAAAACTCAGTTCCAGGAAAAAAAGACCTCAAATAAATGAAGACATCAACATATTATCACCCTAAGGTATGCACTTGTATATATATTGTTTATATCATTATCATGAGGGAAATTGCAGGACGAAGGAACCTTTTGTTGAAGTCATGGATCTAGAGGAATCTTAGTGCATTCATAGGAATGACACACTGGAAGTGAAGACTTCAGGTTTGATTGTTGTAATTTTCATTCCTCTAACCTATATTTCTAAATTTTTCTGCAAGTAGGTATTGTAGATGGGACAACAATCCTTAAATTGTTTTGATTCTAGAAATGTACTCATTATTCTCCTTTAGGAGATATTCTTGTTTCGGTTCCTCTTGTTTTCTTGTTCTAGATAGTTTAAGAACAAAGGAATATTCTTATCCTTCAGAGGGATTCACTTGAGAGGGAGTCAAAACTATTTGAGAAAGAGGAATAATAGAACCATCATTGAGACAACCAATTCAATAATGCATGATCAGAATCCTTCTAGGATTCCATGGGCCGAAGCATGCAGGACATAGTATATGTTCATAACAAGAGTCTTCACCACACTATGAAAAACATAACTCCTGAAGAAGTATTCACCGGAATGAATCATGAGATTGAACACTTCAGGTTATTTGGGTGCCCAGTGTATTTTCATGGACCCAAAGAGAAGAAGTCTAGGCTATTTCCTTTATAAAGAAAGGATACAATGAATCTTCAAAGACATCCATGGTCAAAGACAAATTGAGTCAAGCAGAGTCGTTGAAGAAGAGATAGTCTTTCAAAGATCCAAAGAATCTCATATGGAGATTGACAGTAAGACAATACCTTCTCCCCCTTCATTAGTTCAGAGGGAGACAGACATTAATCCAGTTGTTCCAGTTGATATGTTCAGACATATTGAAGTAGGGAATAAAATTCCTACCTAGACTCACTCTGCAACAAGAAGAGAAACATACAGTCCTCTAAAGGCACATCCCGAGAAAGCAAAAGAAATTTTCGAGCTATCCTTCTGTCATGATCCACCTCATTAATGTTGAGCCTCCTTGTCTTAGAGAAGAAACAAGAGAATAGGTATGGCAAGGTGCCATAACATAAGAATACCAGTATATATTAAAGAATGATGCATAAGACATACGGTTTTACCTTCACTTGAATGAGTGATTTGATATATTGATAGAAGGTTACAAGAAAGACTTGGAACACATAATACATCATTAAAATGACCATTATCTACTTGAACTGTTCCAGATCCTACAACACTAAGAGATCTATCATCACCAACAAATATTTTCTTGGTGTTACATTCATTTAGAGAAGAAAATATGTCTTTATCTTTAGCCATATGATAAGATGTTCTAGAATCAATAAGCCACTCATAAGAAGAAGTAGTAGAAATTGTATTGAAGGAGAAACCAGAAGCGGAAAGTGCATGTCCATGAGAAGAAGAAGAAGAAGTATAATCAATACTAATGTTGTGTTTCTTCATCGTTGCTTCTAAAACTGCCATCTTCTAGAAACATTTGGACTCATCATGACCATCTTTATCACAAAAGTTGCAATGTATGCCAGTCTTCTTATTTTTATATTTTTCTCCTTTGTCACCATTAGGAGTTGAATTTGTCTGAGTGGGTTTGGGACTCGTATGTTGTTTGTTGTCATAGTGAGGATGTTGCTTCTTGGGATACTTGGGTTTATCTTTTTGCTGGACAACTAAGGCTTTGTTGGAGGTGCCTGCAGTTTTGATCACTCCAAGTTGTACAAGCTTATCTTCCTCTCTAATCAAAACAACACAAAAGGAATCAAGAGTGGGTTTTTGATAAGCTTTCCCTAGAGCCTCTCTCATGGCATAAAAGGTAGATACAAACAAAGAATATGCACTACCTAGCTTAGCAAGAATAAGATAGATGCACCGCTCTTCCTCCATTTTTATCTCACATTCTTCACATAAAATTCAGAGTGTTTTAAACTTAGATAGATAGTCTCCAAGACAAGAAAAAACACTTGGACTTAAGGTCAGTACTTGATTTTCTAATTGTTGTGCTCGAATAATATTGAGTTTACCAAACACAGATTCAATCTTTTCCCAAGCTTCTTCGAGGTCATCAATTTCTTTAAGGTGGAACCTTAAATCAGGAGAGATGGACATTGTGATTAATCCACATGCTTCGTCACTCCTATTAGCCCATTTAACTTTCTTATCATCATAAGTGGGTGTTTTTTCCTTTCCCAAGGTAATCTTGTACAAGCCTTTACTTCTTAATAAATCTTCCATATGAGATTTCCATTGAAAGTAGTTGGTGTTGGTATGAAAGAGATTACTTGTAGAAGCCATAATAAATATGTAAATAATATGGATTTCAAAACTGAAACTGATGATATGGATGGAAAGATCTCGAAACGTTATGCAGCTTTAAAAAAATGGCACTGAAAACAGACTTCGGATGTCAGAGTTATGTCATTTAAAAAAAAGACATAAACGGTAACCAAAGGACCACGTGATAGTGTAAGTTGTTTTATGAAATGACCCAATTTTATAAAGAGAAGTGGGGATCACTTTTACAATGAAGTTACTTTATAAAAAAAAAACTGCATGCAAAATAAATAACTCTAAAATAAAATATTAAAGCTACTTATAGTGATTCTATTTTATACTTGAAGTGAAATGCACTTTACAATTTTAGCATGATTTTTTTCAAAAAAAGTAACAAAAGAGAGACTTGAAATCAAGACCTCTTACTTAATAAGGCAATTTTTAACCAAATGGTCTAACAAAACATATTGCATTTTTTAAGAAGAGGATTGGGGTTGTTTTTGTTTTTTTTGTTGTTGTTCAAGACTGCCTTGGAGACCGTGCTAAAAAAACATATTTTCACACAAGAAAAAAAATTCTCTTCTCGATGACAACAAGGGTTAGATCTCAGTTAGATTACCTAGAAGATGCACCTTTTCCTATATGTTTTTGATTTGTCAAGATCGCACAGGGCGCGGGGAAAAGAGAATACGCAGATCTAAAAGAGTAGCAACCCGGAAATAAATAATACAAAACCAAAATGATACTCTGCAAAAATTTTAAAAATGCATATTCAGGGTTTATACCTCCGTATCTGACTGAAATGGTCGTATCTTGGGAAAAATGAAACCTTTTCGAGTGAAATGAAAAGTGTTCCTAACTGAAATGAGCACTCCGAACACAATGGAACAGTCCTATCAGTCTAGAAATGTATGTAAATGACAGAAAATGTAGATGAGGCAACCGACTTCATGATCTCGATCTACAATAGGAGCGGGTCTTCAAACAGGCTTTGATACCATGTTCGACAACACATGTATTCCAACAGAGGATGAGCACCTTCAGTAAACACTCACATAACCAGATCAAAAATCAACACATTGATGGTTTCACGTGGTGAAACCCCTATGGGGAAACATCCACGGCCCCAACCAACACGACCACTTGGAGCAGTTTATTAATGCAAAAGAAAAATATTATAGATATATTTTACAAGAAACTTTATCACAATCGATCATCATAAAATGACCCTCCATGCTCTTTAAATAGATATCATGGACCAATCGGGTGGTAAGCCACAGATCAATGGTCATTAAGATTGACGAGAATATGAACCATCAGATCACTTTATGTCGGGAACATATCATGACCGTCGGATTTTCTAACTACAAATGCATATTAAAGAAACACACTTTTACCTGACGACACATTAGACCAAGTAGATCTTAACTAACTACTAAGTGTCTAAATATCCTAACAATTATTATTATTATTTTATAAATTTACGTAATTTTTTTACAATAGCTAAGATTTATAACTGATTTCTTTAGATTCTACACGAAGAGTTAAAAAAATGGATATAAATGTCACCTCCATTTTATCCCTTGAAAAATCTATCCCCCCCTAGAAAAAAAAATCATTTTTTTGTTCAAGAAAGAGCTTTGATACCACATGTAAGGAACCTTGATAGATAAAAGATAAAAGATAAACCCTTTAACTTGAGAATAACCAAAATACATCCACACATTAATAAACACAAGAATATAGAGATAACCCTTAAGGTAGAGTAACACCATCGAATACTTCTTATAGAAGGAATCACTCCACAAACCATACTTGCTACAATACAATATTCAACATATCCAATACAATAATACTCATGTGTATATATCCTTTCTCATTGAGTTTACCTTAGAGTCTACAACAACTATCCCTCATTATTGTATTATTTTCTCTAACTAATTAGTGGTCTATTTATCATCCACCAACTACGAAGTGGAGCTATTCCATGTTTATAACCACATTGCATTCATTATCCCCTTGGATGTCTCTCCAGGTACCCCATATTATCCTCCCTAGGTACATTACATTTGCAGTAAACCTTGATAAATAAAAATAAAAACACTTAATCTTGAGAATAATCAAAATACATCCGCGCAAAACAAACACAATAATATAGAGAGAAACCTAAAGGTAGTGTAACACCATTAAATACTCTTTACAAAAGAAACCACTCCACTAGCCATGCTTGATACAATACAATCATCGACATATTCAATACAATGATAAAATATAAACACGTTAACTTGAGAATAACCAAAACATATCCACACAAAAATAACTCAATAATATAGAGAGAACCCTTAAGGTAGAGTAACACCATCAAATAATTCTTATGGAAGGAATCACTCCATAAACCATAATTTCTACAATACAATACTCAACATATCCAATACAATGATACTTATGTACATATACTTTATCATCAAGTGCACCTTTGTTGGAAATTTGGTTGTCATTGATGTCAACCCTAGAAGAAGTTCAAAAGCCCCACAGATTGGTTGAAGAAAACGAGCATGAAGGACATTACAAATGAATGTAGAACCCCCATGGATTTATATCCATAATCAAGTCATTTTCAACGATAGGTGGCACACCACATCGCTCATCATAGTTGAAGAGAAATGCCTTCTTAAAGATGACCATGTGAATTGGAAACAAGAAATTACAAGTTGGCCCTAAATTCAATTAAAAAAAAGTATTACAAAACAATAAATGATAGGTTATCCCCAATGTCAATAAAAGGAAGTGTTTGAAGGGTATAAATACACATTTCATAAACTCTCATTATGATCATTTAATATAATCATCTCTAATCACAAGTTTAGTGGCGAAGGTGCAGGAGGACTCAGAGTTGCAAGTGAGAGGAGGTTTTTCTGAAAGGTCCAAATTTAGCAGTCATTTGCTAGATGAGAAAGGATTGTCCTATGAGGCCCTCACGGTTAGACCTAGCCTCATCATGTGATACCTTGCAAGTTTCCCAATATCTATCATGCGAGGAGATATGTAATGTGAATAGTTAACTAAGAATTGCAGAAGGTGTTTGGGAATCATATCATTCTTGAAGAACTCTTGACCAGGTTTATGTGATTGTTGGATTTCTAGTTTTATGGTGGCTATGACAAATTGATTCTTTCATAAATCTATACTTAAGGGTGAAAGGAAGTGGAAAGGAAAGGGGTTTGTATCCTCCTTCCGGTTGGTGCCAGAGAATATAGGGAGTTGGATCTTCCTTCAGGTTGGAGCTTGTAAATTAGGGGGTTGGAGCCTCCTTCCAGATGGATCCAGAAAACTTGGAAGTTATAGCTTCCTTTGAATGAAATATTTTATTATATAAGAAAACCATTCAATGGATTTCCTCATATATCTATTGTGCATTGTGTATCTCTTCTTCTTCTCTTTATTGGATATATTATTTGATTGGAAAGTAAAGTTGTAAAAAGTGATAAATTGTACTTGATATTGATTCACCCTCCCTCTCAGTATCAACAATTGGTATTAGAGTAGGTTACCTTCAACACAGTTTAATCATTGGAAGGAAGATCGTGAACAATAATGGAAGGTCGAGGCCACATTCCAAATGAGATTCCACTATTTGATGGAAACAATTATGCATATTGGAGAAACATAACACAAACTTACTTGACATATTTAGGAGTGGATATTTGGCTCTTAGTTGTTAATGGCTATAAAGTTCCAAAAACCACTCCCACCGATCTAGATGAGAAGAAATTAATGAGATGCGGTGCAAAGACTTGGCATATTATCCTAGGTGGATTGACACCAACTATTGCTAGCAAGGTGATGAATTGAAGCACAACCAAAGAGGTATGGGACAAACTTAAAAATGTTTATGAAGGTGAACCTAAAGTCAAGAAGTTCAAACTTCAACGACACAGAGCACAGTTTGAAAATATGAAAATGGATGAAAAGGAAGATATTGCAACCTATATACTCAAAGTTGATGAAGTTTTCAATTCTATCAGAGGACTAGGAGAAGAACTCAATGAATCCTTGGTTGTACATAAAGTTTTGAGATCACTTCCTGCAAGATATGATGCCAAGGTCTCGTCCATTGAAGAAAATAGAGACTTGACCAAAATGACAATGGATGAATTACATGGATCTCTCATAGAATATGAAATGATAACATGTATAGAAAATGAACAGTCAAATAGAGAATCATCCTTTAAATCTATGAAGAAAACAAAGGATAAGGAACACAAGGCAAAAGAAAAATAGGGCTATGATTCAGATGAAAAAGAAACACACTTTGTAAGAAAGCTCAAAAGGGGAACCAACAAATACAAAGGTAAGTTACCTTTTAAATGCTTCAATTGTGGTAGAATAGGACATTATGCTAAGAAATTCCCTTTTGAATCAAATAAAAGATTCCACAAGAAAAAAGATCCTCTACTCCAAGGAGGACGACAGTTCTTCAGATGAAAGCAATGGAGAAGATGTAAGAGAAGTTCTCTTCATAACTAAAGAAACTTAGAATGATGATCACAAAAATTATGAAATAGAAGAAATCAATTTTGAAGAAGAGTTTGATGAAGTAACAAGCTTTGACTCTTTCTAGGGAGGAAAAGACATCACAGAAAGTGAACAAGAAGATGATGAGAATCTTGAAAAATTGAAGCGTGTTGAAGCAGAAAATGCTAAACTCAGAAAAAAAAAATAGAGCTAAGAAACGAATTGGTAATCTGTGAAGAAGAGAATCATGAGCTTGAAAATACAATTAAAATCTTGAAGGAACAATTAGAATATTATGAGAAATTAAAAGCAGAATTGGATCACACAAGAAAAAAACTAATGTTGACAATGGAAAATTTGGAGAAATTTGAAAGAAGCACTGAAAGGTTAGATGAAATTCTTAGCAATCAGAGATCATCGGATGATAATATGGGACTTGGATACAATAAAAGTTTGAAGACAATAGACACAGATAAACCAAGCAAGGAAGATGAAGGAAATTCCAGAAGGTATGAAAATGTATTAAGAAGTGGAATTAAGAATCAAGAAGAGATTGAAGAACAACATGAACATGACAAAAGATCAGAATTCAGAAGGGGTGAGACATCAAGAAGGTCATTTCCTACTAGGTATGAGAACAATCAAGAGGGATTTGAAGAACAACAAGAACATAACACCTCCAGCTGGAACAAAAGAGCATAAGTCAGAAGGAGTGAAGCACCAAGAAGGTCACTTCCTATCAAATATGAGAATATTTTTCTTGGTCATTGTTATACTTGCAGAAACTTTGGACACAAGGAAATTCACTACAAAATCAATGCAAGAAACAACTATGTGAGAAACATAAATGATTATGGATATCCAAGAAACAATCATGTAAATAATATATTTGGAAATGATTATTGATATGTCAATAGAAATTACAATCCATTTGATCCACTGATGGATCAAAATATTGTATGCTACAAATGAAATAATCTTGGTCACAAAGCATAAGATTTCATAGATATAAAAGAAGATGCTCCTATCATAAAACTAACTATAGTATGGAGAAGGAAAGAGAATCCAAAGCGGGAAGATTTTCGAATAGCACTGATTTCCGAAGATAAAGAAGAAGAAGATGAATGGTACATAGATAGTGGGTGCTCAACACACATAAATGAGGACCAAAACAAATTCATAAACTTAAATAAAAAGGGTGGAAGTGTTGCATTTGGAGATGAATCCTCTGTCAAAGTACTTGGAAAAGGTATAGTAAATATTCAAAGTGAAAATGTAAAAGAAGAAAATGTCCTATTGGTTGAAGATCTGAAGCATAATCTCCTCAGTGTCAGTGAAATATGTGATCAAGGATACCCTCCTAAGTTTGATTCCCAAAAATGTGAAATTGGAGAAGAAAACTCAGAAATGTTTGTTGCAACAACAACAAGAATACCAAATAACATATACATCCTAAAAAAACAAAAGAGAAAGAAAATTGAAGTCATGCAAAACAACTCCAAGGACCATAACAAAGAAAGAAAGGATAAGAAGACAGAAAAGAAAGAAGAAGTACTATTGAGTGCCATATATTCAGGGGGAGCAGCCCCAAAGAAAAGAGTCACCCTTTTCCATTGATGTCAAAGGGGGAGAGAAAAATCAGGAGCATGATGGCAGGGGGAGCATAAGTGTTTCCATTGATGACAAAGGGGGAGATTGTTCGAAATTTGGTTGCCATTGATGTCAACCCTAGAAGAAGTTCAAAATCCCTGCAAATTGGTTGAAGAAAAAGAGCACGAAGGACATTACAAATGCATGTAGAACCCCCATGGATTGATATCTCTCATTGAGTCATTTCCAACGATAGGTGGCATGCCACGTGGCTCCTCACGGTTGAGAAGATATGCCTTCTTAAAGATGACCATGTGAATTGGAAATAAGAAATTATAGGTTGGCCCTAAAGTCAATTAAAGAAAAGTATTGCAAAAAAATAAATGATAGGTCAACCCTGATGTCAAGAAAATAAATTATTTGAAGGGTATAAATACACATTATATAACCTCTCATTATGATCATTTAAGCTAATAATCTCTAAGCACAAGTTCAAGAGAGAAGGCACAGGATGACTCAGAGTTGTTGGTGCGGGGAAGGTCAAAGTTACAGGTGTGAGGAGGTTTTTCTAAAAGGTCCAAATTTCACAGTCCCTCGTTGGTTGAGCGAGGAATGTCCCCCAAGGCCCTTGTGGGTAGACCTAGCCTCATCATGCGAGGCCCCGCCAGTTTCCCGGTATCTATCACGTAAGTATCTTTGTAATCTGAAGAACTAGCGAAGAATTGCAGAAGATGTTTGGGTAGAAGATAGCAAAGTTATCGAATTAACGAGAACTGTGACCTCAAAACAAGAACTCTAGCCCTTAAAACCCATATTTTTTCATAAAAAACATGAAAATCAACCTCTAAATCAAAAAGTGGTGCTACCTGTAGCATCAGTTTTTCTAACAAGGTCAAAATTACAACATTTTTCAAGCATGGATTTCAAAACACATACAGTAGCTCAGAAAAACCTTAAAATCAACACCTAAATAAATAAGTGATGCTATCTAAAGTAAAATGTTTTTTCTAAACGTTAAAATTATAGGTAATTACGACATAATTGAAATCGTCGCTTTGACAACAGATCCCTATGTAAATAAAAAGCCTAAAATTGGATCCTAAATGGTCACTTGAAAATTTTATTTTGTAAATTTGTTTTTCAAATTTACATTAAAAAATAAATAAAGAGAAAGGAGAAAATCTTCGCAATTTTTCTTTTTTTAATGAAGAAAAAAATACATTTAAAATAAATTCAAAAGCCAAATTGGAAAGAAAAATAAAAAATAAACACTAAAAAAAAGTGGAGAAAAAAGAAAAAAATTAATGAAAAAAATTTAAAATTTCCCCCAAAAACAATGATTTTTTAATTTTTTTTTGGTAAAAAATATTAACAAAAAAACTCTAAAAA
This sequence comes from Picea engelmannii, assembly GCA_009831015.1. NCBI lineage: Eukaryota > Viridiplantae > Streptophyta > Pinopsida > Pinales > Pinaceae > Picea > Picea engelmannii. Next base: position 685,824 of record ML779746.1, on the reverse strand, counting down.
TTTAAAAAAAAAACAAAAAGAAAGATATAGAGAAAAAACCGAAAAAAATTGTGAAAAAAAAGATAAAAAAAAAAAAGAAGTAAAATTAAAAAAAACACTAAAAATCCCTAAACTAAAACTTCATTTTAAAACCCCGGATGGGGTGACATCAGAGATGACAGATGGATGGCCAGACGGGTAGACACTTGGCCACGTCTCTTGCCACCTCGAGCCAGTGCACACCACACCCACCTCCACCATTAATCCATGCCTTTAATACAACGACCTCGGCAACTCTACGTTCATTTGATTTTGATCCAGTTTAATGGCACGGTGCTCCAGTTCATGGGAGAATTTATTGCTATGGGCAAGTTGAAGGCCCAGTCCCATCATCCAGCCGAGTTCAACAGATTTAGGCCAGCAATGGGGAATGCCATGGCTCATTCGAGCCCTTGGTCTCCCAATTCCTGGCCTCCTACGACAATTGGCTTAGTTTTTTGTCTCTGGGTCAATTTTTCTTGGCGCTCTGAGCCTTGCTCTCCTCTCCCGATCGGTGGTGGATCTTGGATTTGGTCTGCTTCCATCCCCTTACATAACATTACTCCAACTTTCCTTCCTAGGTCTCAAGTAATCTTCCTCATGAAGTGCATTCGAGGAAAGTCAAAACAGGGGGCATCCTGGTATGCTGCAAGAGAGAGAGGTGCGCGAGGGGGAGGCAGGCAGGCTCTTCCAAGCTTGCCTCCAAACCCTGCGTGTGGCTCCACCCTGGAGCGTCGCCCGGATTCTCCTTGTGTCTTCTCCTTGGACCTTTCCCCCGACCAGACCACTTCTCCAGGTCTGTCTCCTTTGTCTTCTCCCTACGCCTATCGAGTCGAATGGTTTGATAGCGAGGGAAACTCCCTGGGCTTCACACCAAAACTCAGCCTGTCACAACCCCACCAGCCTCCACCTCCCCCTCCTCCTCCCTATGCTCTGTATATCCCTTTCTCTTCTTTGTCCTCTCCCCTTCCCTCTCCCGAATCCCCCACCTCCTCCTTGGATTTACCTCCACCACCTCATGTTTTCTCCCGCTGTGCTAGGAATGAAGCTATCGCAGATTCTCTTGACGTCATCAAGAGAGCGATGGAGGATGTCATGGGCACCATCACTGCAATGAAACACACAGAAGAAGAAAGGACACGTCGTGAGGAACACATGACGACTCTACTACAGGATCTCAGGCAAGCTATTTTGAACACATGTGCGCCAAGCAGGGAAACCACGCAAGACCAAAGGCGCAAGAAGTGACTCGACCCTAGCTCAGGATAGCCTCTTCTCGCTCAGGTTTCATTTGGGTTCATGCATCCAGATAGTTTAATTTACAAGTTCATTGCCATGTGTGGCATCTCAGTCCTAGGTTTTTTCAGATTTAGCTCGTATCAGTCTTTGTGTCTTGGTATGGATAGTCTAGCAGGACGTATTATCGCCCTGCGTGGAATTTTAGAACTAGTTTTGTACATTTCAGGATCACTTCAGTTTTTTAAGTCTAGCATGGTTACTATGAACTTTAATGGCTGCGTGGTAGCTTTGGTTTCCCACCGGGGCAAAGTTGTCACAACCACTTGGAACAGTATGAAAGATGTAGCTCTCACTGCTTAACAGGCTCTAATACAATTTCTAACTTACAAAAAAAAAAAACTTCATTTTAAAAAACATTTAAAAAAAAAATTAATACAAAAATTCATAATATATATATATATATATGATGATGATGATGATGAATGGGGGTGATTCTCCCCAATCCCCCGTACGGGTCAGGAAAGGGTCTTGTGGCGGCCACAGGACCCTGTCCTGGCTCGCGCGAGGGTCTGGGGCAATATCTGACATTGCCCCCACAACCCTCTGGTCGACAGACTATCGACACCTGATAGTATGTCGACCAGAGGGCCATGGGGGCGATGTCGGGCATCATATCCAACCCCCGCGTGCACCAGGAAAGGGTCCCATGGGGGGCCTGGGGCGATGCCCGACATCACCCCCGCGACCTTCCAACTGGCAAATTGCTAAGAAAAACTAAGAAAAAGAAAAGCATTGAAATTTAAAAGAATATATATATATATATATATATATATATATATATAAAAGATTAAAGAAAAACATACGAAAAAAAATCCAAAAATTAAAATTATATATGAAAATTAAGAGAAAATGAAAAAAGGGTAAAAATACAAAGTTATATCCCAAATAACTTTGAAAATATATATATATATAACCAATTTAAAATTTTAAAATTTTATATTAAAAAATTAACATTCAAATTAAAATTTTATAAAAACAAATTATATTAGCACCCACCAATTTGGTCTTAGTGGACGTTAATCATCATCATCATCGTATATATATATATATATATATATATATATATATATATATATATATATATATATATATATATATATATATATATATATATATATATAT
>ML779746.1:673117-683155 GCA_009831015.1 Picea engelmannii | reverse complement strand
ATATATATATATAGAGAGAGAGAGAGAGAGAGAGAGAGAGAGAGAGAGAGAGAGAGTTTTTTGGATATAAATTGTTTTTTTAACTTTTTTTTCATTTTCTCTTAGTTTTCATGTATAATTTAATTTTTGGATTTTTCTTCTTATCTTTTTCTTTAATAATTTTTTTAATATAAATTTGTTTTTTATTATTTTTTTTTATTATTTTAATGTTTTTTTTTCTTAGTTTTTCTTAGCTTTCAATTTATCAAAAAAAAAAATTACATTTTTTTTCTAAATATTTAAAAATATTGTTATTTAACTACAATTATTTTCTATATATTCAAGTAAAGGTAAACAATGAGTTAAAAACGATGTTTTACACTATATTTTAAAAATTCGGAACCATAAATTAATTAAGGACACACAATTGTATGAAAAAACTTAACTTCAAAAAAGTAAATGGTAAACAACATTTTTAACATTGAAAGAAGCAAGAACAAATGACTAAAAACACCGTTGAAAAAAAAATTAGAAAAAAATTGAAAATAGAAGAAAAAATAAGTATTTAAAAAAATAATGTGGAAACAATATGGATCCAAAAATTTAAAATGTCAAAAAACCACATAAAAAGGGAGGGGCGTGCTATCGGTAGCACCATTTTTAAAAGAGGGGTAAAAAATGTGACCCCCCCCAAAATGAGAACTTTATAGGGTTCTCATTAAGTTGGTAACTATGTTAGATCAGTCTTGAAGAACTCTTGACCAGGTTTATGTGATTGTTGGATTTCTAGTTTGATGGTGACTGTTGACACGAAGTTTAATTTTTTACCCTTTTAACCTGAAACTTCGCCTTTTTCTAGTCATGGAGTCGCCCTTAGTCCTAAAAAAGAGTCAAAAGTCTTTCGATTTTTTTTCGGGTTTTGGGATTCGGCTTTTCACGAGGTATGATCTTTAGTTAGCAACTCCAGAGCCCCGGTGCCGAAATCCCAAAAAGGATTTATATTAAAGTAATAAAAGAGAAAAGAGAAAAAGTGGGTGCTATAAGTCCCGACGCATGTTTCACAAAGTCTCCTTTAGTCAGGATTAATTGAACTCTTAAACGCGATCAACAATTCATTAATCTTTCGCAATTCGGTTTTTCCTATGTCAAAGTGCTTTTAAAATGTCAACCCTCGAGCACTCGATCCCCGAATTTCCCAAAAATAAAAGAAAAGCAATAAATTACTAACCTCGATTAATTAAAGCATTAATACGAGTGATTAGCACCTAAATTAATCCCATCGCAATTTCTCGATTCGAGGTTTGCTTATGACATACCTCATGGGTACAGGATCCCCGAAATTCCGAAATGCGAAATCGTGAATTTTTAACAAAATTTAAAACAAAATTAAGTTAGTTTAAAACGGGATTAATAATGACTAAACCACTTTTCGCGTTTCACATTTCAGGATTTGTTGAAAGTAGTCCTTTCGAAACTCCAGTTTGAAATCGTCAATACGCAACAGTATTAATAACGGACAAATGGAGATATTTTTCATATAAAGGCGTATCTCCAAGTGTATCTTCCTCATTAAAACATTAATTCCTTATCGCCTGTAACAATACGCTCATCTTAAGACAAGATAAAGGATAATAAACATTCAATAGTTCGAATTTCATTCTTGTTTTTAGAAGCAGGAGTGAGTTGCATTTATCCAGGCTTATATATTTATCCTCTGCAAACAGGTTTTCAGTCTAAACGCGAACATTATGGCACCTAGAAAGGTACCTAAGAAAAGTGAAGAAGCAACTGAAATCTCAAGCCCAAAAGGAGATGTCATGTCTAATACTACACCGCATGCCATTGATTCCATCAAATCATGGAGGCAAATTTTCGAAACCTTGGACTATGAAATCAAGAATTTTCAGATGATTCTAAAAACAAACTGCAGGACATAGCAGAGTCTGAACTTCACAAAGTAGCCACATGCCCACGATTCATGACATACAACGATATGATCAGTTGGTCTTTAGAGAGGACAGACGTGCAGACGAGAAGCATTTTGGATAACCAAGGGGTCGTCATTGGCTCTTTCAAACCGGAGCATATACAAGTAATGTACAAACTGTCTCCCAATTCTAAGTACATTTATAATATAGAGTTTGTAAGCAAATTTCAAAGGAAAGAATGCACAGAGGCATATCAAACATACCCCGACATAATCAAAGAATGGTGGAGACACCCAAAAAAGTTCAGGGCTGATACCCATAATGTTTATGACACAACCTCATTGAATGAGTACATGGTCTATGTGGCTATGATGCTATGTAGACTTTTCGGGAAGAAAATTCCTACCCATTTCCCTGCAGAATGGGTTCCCCTTTTACATGAAGCAACCGAAGGCTATAGATTCAATTGGAACAAAATTCTATCAGATAACCTAGCTAAGGAGGTTATGGAGTATCAAACCGCAAGATCCAGTGGCCGACCAGTAGCCTTTTACATGTCGGCATATATCATGGACACTATATGTTTCATGACTCCTTTCCCTTTGATGAATTGGAGTTGGAACCCAACCTTCACTGAACCTATTCATGAATATGATTCTAAGTTGTGGGAAGAAAATGATAAGGATTATTTTTACGAAGTTTGTCATTTCGTGATGATACTGGTGCATCAGATGCTATATGGCTATGCACCCCCCCGTATTTCAGATTTGGTTATAGGAAACCTCAAGGCGGTTGTCTATTGGTTTATTGAGGAGAATTTATCCTATATCATAGTTTTCGGATGTTCTATCCATACTCATGCACTTCCGAAATCCCCCCTTGACAGACTGGTGTGCAGGGAGGTATCTCATCAGATAATAACAGGCGATATTGGGATATAACTGAAGACAACTTAAAAGAAGTTTTGGCCAGTCTTTCCCGTATAGATTGGAAGGTTTTCGCTACTCAACCTGGGTCATTCCAAGGTTGAAGCTGCAACTCTAGAGGAGGTCAAGTTGGTGGATCTCGAACACAGGAAACACAACCCTTATCGAACAGTGGGAAGCCACATGGCTCATTGTGGCATGAAAGCGTTTGAACATGAGGAATCGCCTCGTGATGACATTTTCAAAGGGGTCAAAACCTATGAGGAGGTGTTAGACAGGGTACAAACATTACCACCCAACTTGAAAACCAGTCTTCTAATTTTCCAGAGACACAAACGAAGTGGTTTTCCCAAGGTATTGCAGTGCGAAGCAACAACACCTCCTTCAAAACAAGAAAACATTCCCCCATGCTTCAGACAGAAAGCGCAGGATAAAGGAGACACCGAGGACAATCCACACGGGGCTGAAGGATATTCACAAAAAAAAGAAGCCCCACATACAAAGAATCCAGGAGAAGAAACAAAAAGAAGGTCTGGGACACCTCCCGAATCTAGTCAATCTACCCCCCTTCATCATCTACTATTCATGTTCATACCCCCAATATAGCAGGGGAAATAAAATCCATAGAGTTGGGTAATCCCATCACTTCCTTGACCCCTTTACAGTCTACTTTTGGGCTCCCTCAGATAGGAGTCATATATGTTAGTGTCCTCGACCCTGTCTCCAGAGAAGAAATACCTCCCTCTGATTACTTCTTCAGTAAAAAGAGGAAGTTTGTATTAAAGCAGGAGATTTATATGAGAGAAGGTGGTATGGTAAAGAAACACAGGGTGTTGGTAGATGGGAAAAACTTGGAAGAGGGAGATTTCGCTATAGAGGTAGTGGGATCCATGGGAGCTCTGGCAACAACAAATCTATTCACCGTTGACAATATGAGAACAAGGTTGAAACAGAGTAACCACAGGATAGTCCAGTTGCAAAACCAACTAAAAGATACCGAGAAAAATATCGAAGAAGAAATAAATAAAGGTCTGGAGAAGGCCAGAGCTTCCAACAAGCAAGAAATTCAATTGCTTAAGTCAATTCTAGACGAGATGAACGAGAAGATGCAGACTATCCAAATACAGGTTACTCGACAAGAAGAATCAGTAAGACAACTACAAGCTAAATTGAACTCAATGAAAGGCCAGGTTATAGATTTGAAAGTTTTTCAGGACCAGTCACTGGAAATACATGCGAAGATAGAAGCCAAGCAACAAAGAGTAATCTCCCAAGTAGAGATTATTCAGAATTATTTTCAGGAAGTAAGAAATGCTCTTGATAATATTATTTTTAAAGAAAAAGAAGCTAAAGAAACAAGAGCCACTTTTCAAAAGGCAGTTGTATGTTCAGAAAATGAAGAAGTATCGAAAACTCCAAAGCTTTCTGTCACAGAGAAGATCAAAGGTGATATCATGCTCAAAGTGTGGGAAACCAACATAGCAGAAAACAATAAAATAGCCAAAGAAATAAGAGATGATTGCGAAGAAATATTTGATTTGTTGGACAAGGGATCATTAGGTATTGGAAGAGATAATTGCACTAGGCAATTAGGACAGATAAACATTGTAAGACACCAGTTGAATTTCAAAGAGGGTTTGAACGAAATTCAGATGGAAATTTCACAGTTAAAGGAAATGGATGTTACCCTAATAGACAGGTGGTTGGTGAAGACAAACTTAAAATTTCAATCAATTAAGTTTGTTGGTAAGGGGATTGAAGACTGGCTTCCAAAAATTCAGAGAAAATTTTATCTATTTGAAGCAAAGGATTTTCCAGAGCCTCCCAGAAATTTTGTACACTTCCTTGAAACATGTATTGAATGTACTGGGTTGAAAGAAGGAGACACTTCAATAAAACAATGAAGTATCATTTTGAAAACTTATATTATCGAAATGATAGGATAATAAACGATAATCATGCAAACGAATGAGGTTTGCATTTTTGTAAGTGTTTTCCCCTAGGAGTTAGGAAATCACCAACCATCAATGTATGGGTGATCTGGTATAAGTATAATTTCAGGAGACTGAAAAGGGGATTTTTCTAGGCACATGGCAAAGAAGAATTTGAAGATATTTTTGAATTAATACAAATACAGATTGAAGATTCCAGATCTGGTCAAGTTTGAGTTATGTGTTTCTCTATTGTTTCATATTTTTCATATATCTCTTTGATGAATGCTTAACTACAATTTAGTACAACCTCTACTATGGTGATTAATTATTCTTACAATTTAATCATTTACAGTTTTTCCTCTGTGTCGGCTATCAGTAGATACAAGACCTATAAATGTTTTAGATTTCAATATCATATGCTTCATTAAGAGTTTTTCCTAACTATTTGCTTCTTCTGTCACAAAGTGAGATTCCTCTTTAATTGATGCCTCACCTTGTTCGGCAGCTTTATGTTTTCTTTTCATTTCATGCATATTCCCTTTTCAAATTTTAGCTCAGATACCAAAAACGGCCTTTAGTTTAGTCATACTATTAATTTAAGGTTTTGGAGTTCTTCTTACATGTTTTGAAGAAGAAATAGCGAACCCTTAAAAGAAAACACAAGATTTTATCCTTTCGGTCTGTATCCCTCATGACTATTCCAGTTACAAGACAACCCAATATTGAGCCTGGACTATCAGATCAAACGATCATTGTCTTAAATTTATTTAACACCATCCTACAGATAGAAAATAATTGGGTTGAGTTAGAACGTTCATGGGCAGTAATGTATCCAGGAAAACTGGGAAGCTAGACAAAGACAGTTAAGGAACCAACAATATCCCTTTTCGTATAACTGATTTTTTATCCTTAGTTTTTTCTATCTTTTCAGATGCCTTGATGGTGTACTTTAGAGCCTTAAAGTATAAACTCAGGAACAACAATGACTATGAAAAATTGATTCTTTCGTATATCTATACTTAAGGGTAGAAGGAAGGGGCAAGGAAAGGGGGTTGTAGCCTCCTTCCGGTTGGTGCCATAGAATATAGGGAGTTGGAGCTTCCTTCAGGTTGGAGCCTGTAAATTAGGTGGTTGGAGCCGGAGAACTTGGAAGTTGTAGCTTCCTTTGAATGAAATATTTTATTATATAAGAAAAACATTCAGTCTATTTCCACATATATCTATTGTGCATTGTGTATCTCTTCTTATTCTCTTTATTGGATATATTATTTGATTGGAAAGAAAAGTAGTGAAAAGTGATCAATTTTACTTGATACTTATTCACCCCCCTCCTCTAAGTATCAACAACCTTAGAGTCTACACCAACTACCCCTCATTATTATATTATTTTCTCTAACTAATTAGTGTGTTTATTTATCATCCACAAACTACCAAGTCAACCTATTCCATGTTTATAGCCACATTACATTCATGATCCCCCTTGGGTGTCTCTATAGGTACCCTATAATATGTCAATTGGGTTTATCTTGGATGGTTGTGATGAATGATTGTTATCCTCCCCACCCGGGTTCAATTCTCATAAATGACATGTTAAGATCTTAATGAGTATGTTGTAATGGCTTCGAGCCTATATGTATTGGAAAGTTTCCTTTGATTCAATTGAAAAGCAAGGCAACTGCTTTTCCAGGGGGGAAAAAAGGTACCCTATAATATCCTCTCTATATACATTACACTTGTAGTGAACCTTTATAGATAAAAATAGAAACACTTAAGCTTGAGAATAAACAAAATACATCCACACAAAATAGACATAAGAATATAGAGAGAACCCTTAAGGTAGAGAAACACCATTAAATACTCCTTATAGAATAAATCACTCCACTATCCATGCTTTCTACAATACAATCCTTTACATATCCTATACAATGATACTCATGGATACATATACTTTCTCACAAGTATATCTTGGGATCTATGCCAACTACCCCTCATTATTATAATATTTTATCTAACTACTTAATAGGATTATTTATTATCCATCGAATATCAAGTGGGTATATTATCCTTGGGTACCTCCATAAGTACCCCATATTATCCTTCCTAAGTATATTACAATCCCCTTTCAAACATTTTTCATTTTCGGAGAATGGGTCACTATGAACATTGGCTTGTTCTTCCCCATCATCCTTATTCTCCACTTACACCATGAAAATAAAAAATGAAAGCATACACCATATGAAGAAAATTTTCTTGAAGTATTGGACAACAACCTTTCAATAGAATGAGCTAAAAGAGGAATGGGAAAAGTAAGAGCAGAGAGCATATGAAAAAAACCAAACAACAGAAAGAAGAAAAAAAACTTTACAAAGAATGAGGTTTTAGCTTACCTTTTCGTCTCTCTAATTATTTACAACAATAAAAATGACTATAGCATCATTTGATCTACTCCAAGCTCTCACCAATATGTTTTCCTTGAAAACCAACAAACTGCTTTCTCAAAAGAGTAAAACCCTATCCAAAGCTACATAAAACAATGAAATAGAATGAAAAATGTGATAAAGGGTGTTAATGCTTACCTTTCCTTTTCCCTAAGTTGTGGGGCATGTGGGGGATTTACCATGAGTCCCACACTCTCAAATATAAAACAAAAACATTAATTTTTTAAATGTGCAAGAGAGATTGGTAGTGGCCAAAGGGCATTGGGGGAGTATGGGGGAGAACACTCCCTTATAGTCTCGAGAGCCTCTTTTAATGGATGGGAGCGATCTTGAAACATATTTTTTTGGGAGTGTGGTCTCTTAGGAATGTTCACACATTGAATCCTCCCAAACCACTATGAATGAACTGGTCCATCAAAATTTTGTTTCTATATGTTTAAAATCTAGGTTAAAATAATCATTTCACAAAATCTACAATTAATTTTAAATAAAAAAGTTCAAAGCTATTTTGAATTTTGTATTATCTAAATGGTAGGATTACCAATTTTGGGGGTTTAGCTTAATTTTAAATTCTTGTAAAAGTGGGTTTCAAATTCTTTTTAGGGTCATAGCTTTTCCCCCTTAAAACTATAACTTAATATTTAACATGTTGATATTCAAATCAACCCTACCTATATTAATTTGATGTATTTTCTTCTATAGTTCTAATTTAGTCTTATACCTTAATGTTTAACATTTTGATATTCAAATCAACCCTACCTATAGTAATTTGGTGTATTTTATTCTATAGTTTTAATTTAGACTTATAACTTAATGTTTAACATGTTGATATTCAAATCAACCTTACCTATAGTAATTTTGTGTATTTTCTTCTATAGTTTTAATTTAGACTTATAATTTGTTTATTTTTAAGATAAATCCTTTAGCGTCTTAGAGACAACAACATGATGCCCAACCTTGTATATTTTAAAGAAAACATCAAAGAAATGTTTGAAAAATGAAATTTATATCATGTCTTGTTGCCCCCTCAAGTGTAACTACTTCCAGAATAGACTCTCAGGGGTGCATTGATGTTGCTTAGATGAACTTTCCTACTTATGTTTTCTAGTTTTGGCTTGATATTCCAGTTCTTATATTCCTACATTATCCATGAGTTCTTTCAAGTGACTACCATGGTATATCAGCTCCTATGCTTTACACGTCAGATGATATGTGCTTGATTTACATTTCATGTTTCATATTTTCAATTGATGTGATATGATTTCAAGTGTGGGTTTCTTATCTAGAAGTGGTGTGATGGTTTATAACCTTGTCATGAAAGTTTTGAACATCGAATAGATATTATAACACTTATTAACTATAATAATTTAATTATTTTGTCTTATGTACCATGGGGGGACATAAATGTCCTTAGATGAATATGTCATGACTTAAAACTAATTGTACTACTAATGACCCGGTTGAATAACATATCCATATCCTAACCACATCTAACACTTTCCATATTTTCCCTTTCACTACCATCCCATTCACAAAAAACATTATCCTTGCTTATGTTTGACTTATCTAATGTCATCTAACAAAATTTGAATCAAGAAAAATGTGAGCCAAAATCAAATAAAGCCAAAAAAACTGGAGGTGAAGAGAAATAACGTTAAAAATAGAAAAATACTAAGGCTAGAGCTATGCCACCTCATTAAAAAATTACATCCCCAAGGTCCTATGCTAAAAACACATATCTAAAGAAATATGTAACAAACATAAATATATATAATATGTAAATATAAATAACTGATAAATAATAATTAATTATGAAGAGACATGACATATGAAAAGTCATGTCTCTTATGAAAAGGCAACCCTGTGTGGGTATATATACAAGCCCTCATCCTCATTGTAGATCATCTTGTATATTATTCATTCTTATACAATTATTATTGAATATATTTACTATCCTTAATGGATTATTGCATACTGTCCTATTTATATTGGATGTTTACATAGTGAACCAGGTTGGTTCACTACAGTGGTATCAGAGCTCGTTTTGATCCAGCTTCTGCCATCAAATTTTCCCCCACCTGTGCATTTTCCCCATTAATTAAACCCATACCCGTACCCTGTTCCTAAACCCCCACCCTTTTTCCCTGCAGACCCTGACACCCCGTCCCACCCCTATTCCTATCCTGCAAAACTCCACTCCACTCCATCCTTGTTTGTCCAATCTAGTCCCCCGGCCTCTGTCCCGCATCCAGTCCACACCCCGACCTTCCCATCTGCACCATCTAGTTCCCTCCCCGCTTACACTCCATACACGCACCACTCCCCAACGCATCTCGTCCGCCCACACATTTTTGTGAATGCACAAACCCCCCCGCAGACCCCCTCTTCCCCACTTATGTGTTCCCATTACCCACACCCCCGACTACACCCCCATCCCTTCCACTACCCCGCCCCTTCCACAGAGCCTGCCCTAACCTATCCCCAACTCTATCCCCTACCCCCAACCGTTGCGTCTATTCCTATTCCCTGTCCCTTCTACCCCCGACCAAAAAACCTCCCACAGACCAGAACAATCATTCACTAACATATTCCTGACAACTCTTATTAAATCATACGTACGGTCATACGATTTCAAGAAGTCGCCTATATGTATAAAAATATAACAAAAAAATAATTTATAAATTATTAAATTTTTTTTAATATTTTTATTAATTTTTTATATTTAAAGGTCATAAAAAAAAATATAATATATATATATATATATATATATATATATAAGAAGAGTATTATTAAAAAAAAAAGGGTTATAAAGTAAAAAATAAAAAGAATTATA
>ML779746.1:657419-673109 GCA_009831015.1 Picea engelmannii | reverse complement strand
ATATATATAAGGGTGAAGTATAATTTTTGTTGAAGGGTTAAGTTTAGAAGATAAAAAGGGATAATTCAAAAATGATGAAAGGAAGCTTTACTTATGAAAGTTTTCCAACCGTATGTTGCGGATTTTCGACATTAAGAGGAAATATTCAAGGAAGAGAGGTAAACATTGTTATTAGCTTGGACTATAATACAAATTACATAAATATCGATCTCGCAAATCAATTATTAATTTCAGAGCCGGATATAATTCAAAAAGAAGATTATTTTTGAATTGAGGAGTTACAAGTGACGATTGATGAATATGAGTATACATCTCAATTCTATGTTACAACTATGTATCAAGAAGAAGTTGGCATCGTCATCAGATTACCCTGGTTTAAAAGTCTAGGTACCTTCATGCTAAACATGGAGAAAAAGTTTGTGACATTCCCCTATAAGGAAAAAATGATAACATTACAAGATACCACATCGGCGCCAGATTTCGTAACACCAGAAGACTTTAACAATGTCTCAGAAGTAATACTTCAAGAAAATCAAAAAGCAATGCAAGGGACGAAGAAACAATTTGATGAAGTTATCACAAAAAAAATGAAGAAATTGCTCGTTTAAAAAACCAAAATAAAAAAATTACTCACCCAAATCAATAAGGCTAAGGTTACAAAGCAATATGGAAAAAAATTAGAACAAGAAAAGAAGGATCTCGAAAAAGAATTTAAGAAGAACCTCTTAGAGAAAGAAGAAGAAAAATTTTGCTTGAAGAACCTTAATCAGGAGTTACTAGAACAAATCAAGAAATCGAAAGAAGAGAAACTTGAAAATCCAGACATTAAAGTTCAAGAAGATGCCAATCCAGTTGAAGAAAAAACATATAGAGATGTTGGAGTACAAACAATGGAATATCTAGGTAAACTTACTAATAAAAATTTATCCATTATCAAGGCAACATCGCCGCATGAAGAAAATCATATATCAAAGTCAAAAGAAGAAAATGCTACAAGTATGATAAGGGGAAATCATGATATGAGAACCCCCTCTCGACATTCAAATCCTAAGAGTAGATATATTAACCAGTTAGAATATCAATATTATATAAAACAAGAACCCTATAAACCCTCCAATTCCACAAAAGGTCGAACTAGGGTGGGCAAACTCTTTCACAATTCGACAATTCTGCTCAACTCTTTGTCACTCTTATCGGCTGGTATCATCAATCTTAACAACACAAAAAATAGAGAGTCATGCGAAGACATTGCAAGCCAAAACGAAGAAGTAAGCCTCTCCATAAACATGATTTGAGGACAAATCATTTATAAGGGGAAGGCAATGTAACAAACATAAATATATATAATATGTAAATATAAATAACTGATAACTAATAATTAATTATGAAGAGACATGACATATGAAAGGTCATGTCTCTTATGAAAAGGAACCCTTGCGTGGGTATATATACAAGCCCTCATCCTCATTGTAGATCATATTATATATTATTCATTCTTATACAATTATTATTAAATATATTTACTATCCTTAATGGATTATTGTGTATTGTCCTATTTGTATTGGATGTTTACATAGTGAACCAGGTTGGTTGAATAACATATTCATATCCTAACCACATCTAACACTTTCCATCTTTTCCCTTTCACTACCATCCCATTCACAAAAAACATTATCCTTGCTTATGTTTGACTTATCAAATGTCATCTAACAAAATTTGAATCAAGAAAAATGTGAGCCAAAACCAAATAAAGCCAAAAAAACTAGAGGTGAAGAGCAATAATGTTAAAAATAGAAAAATACTAAGGCTAGAGCTATGCCACCTCATTAAAAAATCACATCCCAAGGTCCTATGCTAAAAACACATATCTAAAGAAATATGACTAAGAAATTTGTTTTTAAATGCAAAAATGGGTAATAATAAGGTGTCGAGGTGGTAATTGTAATCTAAGCCCCCTCTCAAAGGCTTACAAATACAAATAATTAATATTCCTAGCTCACAAAGGCTAGTTTGACTAGTAAAAGACCTTTTACATCATTAAAATTGACTTTGAAGGTCAAAACATGAAGTTCCCCTTCCCTTTGCATCAATAATTCATAATTTTTACCTATCTCTAACCAAGTTACCTAGGAAATAGCTTTTTTCCCAATGAATTGGCACATGTAATAGGGGTAAAGTTGTCCCACCATGGTAAACATAGGAAAATCATAAAATTTACCTATGTTAAGTTGTTGTTAGAAGATACTACTTGATGTTTGTCACTTAATGACTTTTTTTGAAGCTTGATGCATTATTATAGGTGGACTCCCCACATTGAGATCCCTACACTATGCCTTGAGATCTTTGTCATTGCCTCGGGATCTTTGTACCTACATAGGGATTCATGACATATTTCTTAGAATCTATGTCACTACATTGGGATCTGTGACAACACATTGGACAGTGACAAGGATGCCACATCATCATCATATGCCACATGGACCATTCCTAGACGGTGCACTTTCTTTCTTGGACCATTCTTGAGGTGTTGAGGTGGTTAGAGCACATTTTTAGAGAGGCTGGCTTCAGGGGTAGTTATATTTTGACAGAGTGCCCAAAATTCCACTAGATCAACATCATTGGATGCACAATTGTTATGGGGTTTCTTAAATGGGGTTATCATAGAAAATCAGGAAAAAATTGACCTAGTTATAATGCCACTGGAATTTGTTGTGCGAATACTATTGACACATTTTGGAGCCACATGTGTGAACATGTGGAAGGCGCATTTTCCCTCTCTTAGCCATGTGTTGGTGGTTATAGAATTTTGTGGAGCACACCTCATCTCTTTGACTAGTCCACTCACATGTTTGAATTTGTTGAGGTTTCTATTTCATGATATATCATTTTATTGACTCAAAATGGTTTTAGACCATGTATAAGGGTGACTCTTATTTCAACTCATGGTTTTGCTTGAGCACATTGCATTGGCACATGGTTTTCTACTCATGGTTTTGTGAGGACTTATCCATATAAGGAGGGCTCCTCCCTCATTTCTCATGGTTGGAAATCAGTTGGAAGACTCATTTTTCCTATCACTTGGTCTAGTTTATTATCTATTCTATTTGAGTATGTTGTTCTAGGTTAATAATAGAAGGGTTTTGGCATGTAAGAGATATTGAGGAAATGGATATTGCAATACAAGTAATGCAAGTAAGGTATGAAAAAAGTCTATTTTATTTCTTTGTAAAACTTTTAAGCTAGATCTTAGTATTGAAGTTGAATATCTTAGTGTTTTAATTTCCTACCCTAGATTTATGTTTTAATTATTTAAGTTTTCAATACTTAGGATGAATCTATTGTTAGTTTAGCCTCCCTATGAATCTTGTATAGTCCAGTTTTCCTCCAAGATATGTGTGGGGACTTCAACATTGAAGGTAAAAGAGGGAAACTAATCAAGGAGTGGATTAGACTCCATGCCCAATGGTTGCACTAGGGTTTTCCCTTTCTTTTCTTAACCATCTCAATTTAAATTTTCTCCTTTTCATTTTTTTGTTTATTTTGCAATCTGGGGTTTTAAGGTTAGATTTGTAGAGGTAGATTGCTAGATCTTAGTCTTGGTTTAAATATTTATATCTTGTTTGAATTATATCATACTTATGCTAACCATTTGTTTCATGTTATATCCATTAAAGTTTGCATAAGCAAGTTAGTTTGACTAGCTGAAAAAATTAGTTTAGATCTTGATTTTAGGCTTGCTACACTCCTATATCTAACCTATTCTTACACTTGAACTCTATTGTGCTTAAACATAAATCCTTCATAATGTTAATGTTACTTGAATGCTAGAAAACGCATAGTAATTTGATGGCACTAAGTATTTTTTAAGCTTTCTTTCATTCATTTTTCCCAAGGAACTCAACGATTTGGCTTAAGCCTTGATATTTATTCAACATTTGGAACTTCACATGTTTTTAAGGATTTTAACAAATGAATCAATGCACTCGTGTGTGGAATGATCTACTCTTAAAGCGAAACAACTCAACTTGTTTTTTCATGTCTAAATTTGTTATTAATACTAAACAGATTTCACTTTGATGCACAAATTTAAAGTGGATGGCATGAATATGAAATTAATGACAAATTTGATGGTGTGTAACATTTCTAAACCTTAATGTACACATTGGATCACACTTATATGCTTCACATCTTGATAAATTGTTGTCGATACATGGGATTGTTCATTGTTTATCTAAGCTCATATTTTCATAATGAAATGGTCTAAAATATATCTTTGGATCATTGATTTTTCATGGATGTGATCCCTCCAAACACATACATAACACAACGATCAATGTTCTCTAATTTTATTACATGGTTTTGTGATCATTCGATGGTTTCCTAAGTGTTATGAATGAATGAAACATAATATAGATCTTTGTTGTCTTGAGATTGATCTATAACAACAATTAACTAGGAGATATTTCACTTAAAATTGGCACTGAACTTTACATATAAGCATGTTTTAATCTCATCATGTATTGTGGTTGATGAACTTTCCTGAAGGGCTGGTCTTTTAAGCAGTTTTAAACATAACTTCGTTGATTTCAAAATTCCATCTTGTTGTCCTAAGGGACTTGTTTATAACAACAATGATAACCATGATTTAATTTCACTTTGAACATGCTCTAAATACATTACATCTTATGTAGGTGACCCTTTCAAGCAGTATTGGTTTTATGACATTGCATATAATATTTAGATGAATTTTGAGCCACGCCTTGTTGTCCTTTAAGGTCTAATATATGTAAAAACAATAGGCTAAGTGGCATATTCATTTGTAATTGACATCTATAACCAACACTTAACTCTTGTGAATGGTGGAAAGGCCAAGTGGCATTTTCATTTGGCATTGACATCTATAACTAACACTTAACTCTTGTGAATGGTGGAATGATTTGATGAATGTTATGTTTCCTAAGTTTCATGGTCACACTGTTATTGTGGACACCACTCTATGTTGATTCATTGGACATAATAACTTCATATGAGAACATTGTTTACACTTGAGCATTTCCATGGTTGTTGTTACTTTTGAATGCTAAGCAAGTTCATTTCACCTGTGTGCCATACTCATTCTATCGGTTTTCCAACACAACCATTTTATAACAAACACAATTGTTTCATTTGCACATCATTAAAGATTTGTTAATCTAGAAAACAACTTACATACCTTAATATGTTTTCAACCTTGAGAGGGAGGTGGTGAAAGTTGCTAATTGTCTTAGTCAATCTAATCCAAGAAGCTCTCCCATTTCTGCAATTGATTTGGCTTAGATTGATAATACAAATCCCCCTAGGCTATGATAGTTTTCCTTAGTCTAAAATGTGGGGCAAAACCACTAAGGTGACAATGGGTGGCTTGTCTATAATTCCTCCAATATCTTCCATTGAGGTTAAGACTTCTTCTCCTAGGTGAGAGTTTGAGTGGTAACATTTTTGGCATCGTTGTGAGGGATAAAGTCCATTCCTTGGTTATTTGAAGTTTGGCTTCAACATAATTTTGGTGAGTAGGATTTGAAGGTCTTCATAAGTTAACTCACTTGATGAATACATTGAAGGGAAGAATCCCAATTCCCTTAGAGATTTTAAAGCTCGATTGCTTGTAGGGTGAAGCAAACATCTTGTTAGCATTTGATTATTCACCCTGGTGACTCCACTTTTGGTTGAAAACAACACATTGGGATTTCCATGAAATCTTTCCTTGCTTTGATTTCAAAAAAGTTGATGGATATCCTAATCACGTACCTTTAGCATGAAAATAAAATATTCCAAAATTTGACAATGAATCCTTGCATGCTACACAATACATTTTGTCATTTTTGGAATATGTTTGGAAGCTTGGAGTAGTTCACAGAGATATCTTAATTATGTTATTTTTTCTTTCCTTGGATGGAAGAAAAAAGACTTGGATTAGAAATGGCATTATGTCTAGGTCAATATCATCTTGTGAGGACTTTATCAATATCTTTTTCAAGTGTTGGGGTCATCCTTGGGAAAAACTTGAAGATGATGAAACTATTAAAAACCATGAAGTTGAGAAAACATTTAATTTATCTATTTTTGGAAATCAAGAGTATGGAATGAATTTAGACAAAGTATCTTCTCATGTTATTTATGAAGAATATAAGACTTTGGAGGATGAAAGTAATGAAATATCTTCTCATGACGAATGTGATTCCCCTATACCATATAAACATGGAGTATCATATTTGGAGGCCCTTAGTATGGATGAATCTAGAAAACAAAAGGAGGCATACATGACATGTAACTTTGAAGATCATGTTGAAAACCAAGAACCACTTCTTATCGGTATAGATGAAGAGTCTTCTTATGATCCCCTTGAAGAACAAGCATCACCTCATGATCAGATTGAAGATCAAACTTATGAAGAGGATTTTAAATAAGAACACTTTGGTGATTGGATTGAGGTTTTTCATCAGAGGAAAAGGGAGATCGATGATTTATTCCTTGAGTTTCAAAGGAATCCTTCATATGAGTTGGGGGTTGAAATAAACAAGAAGATAGAAGAAAATAATTCCCTTTTGAACTTAATGGAGAATCAAGAAAGTTTAGTTACAACTCTTGAAGAAGATGTTTCCACTTTACCACTAAATGAAAATCAACAATATGAAGGAAACATAGATGAATAATCACTTGACAATCCCATTGAAAATCAAGTATCTAAAGAGAAATACCATCCATTTAATGAACACATTGAAGAAGAGTCGCTACATGAGGAACACATGGATGAAGGAAAAAATCAAGTATCCATTAAGAAGGAAGAATTAAGGAAATATGAAGTTATGAAGACATGCCTTGATGGTTAAAATGACCAAATTTTATTTTCTTATACACATGAAGTTGAAGACTTAGTAAATTATACCCCTTGTCAAAATCTTGAACTTTATGATCCATGTTTTAATGATTTTGAAAGGGTGAACTTTGAAAAACTCTCATCCCATGATGAAGATAATGACCTTGGTGGTAAAAACCTTGTTGAGCTTTTCCACATTGGAAAATCTAAGTTGGGTATAGATTGTTTCTACTTTGAATTTGATCCCATTTATGATACTAATTTTGAGGGTGGGAATGTGATTAATAAACTTGGACATGATGAAGAGATTGACTTATAAATTTTTGATGAAAAATCCATTAGTCCAAGTCTTGAAAAACATGAAGTGGTTAGTCCCACTCTTTGTGAGAAGGTTAAGTGTGATGAGGTTCTTGAGTATTCCCTGCCTTATGTTTTAGAAATATCCTCCTTGACTGATGAATGTCCTCATCCTATTTCTTCTTTTTTTAACTTTTGAGCATTCTCCTTCCTTGCCTTTCACCAAGAGAAGCATTGAAAACCAACAACTTCCATTTAGATCCCAGTTGGAGCCACCTTCACAACCTCTTTTCCTCAATAAGTTAACAACTGAAATCAATGGGTCGACCCACTCCTCTGATTAAATCAACCCTATTGATATTTGGATGGATGAAGTTTATGAAGGTATTAATCAACCTTGGCATGATTTGGACCTTATACTTCATGAATATGACTTCACCATGGTTCCAAACCTAGGAGTGACCAAAATTCTACCTTGCATCCACCTAATCTTTAATGTATCCTTGTTTTGGTTTGTGACCAAACACAAGGGAAAATCTCAAGTTGTGGATGAGTTTCTCAAGTGGTTGCATTGGATTTTTTACTTCACTTAGTAGCTACACTTGTTAGTTAGTTTGTAGGAGTAGGAAAAAATAAGTTCCTTTAAACATTGATTTAGATTACTTATGATTTTCTTTCTTTGCCCTAGAATAAATTACATGCTTTTATTTCATTACACTTAGAGAAATTATCATTTATTTACCATTTTTCATATAAGTTTCCCAAGGGTGCTAGATTCACCCTTTTCTCACATTTCCCCAAGTTTATATGTGTGGAGTCTATAGATCTAAGTGATATTATGTTGTTCTCATGTACTCTTATTTTGAGAGAGCATGTCCCTGACTAGGAGCCAATGTTGTCCCTTCAAGGGAAACTACTTATAGAGCACCCTCTCAAGGGTGCATTGATGCTGATTGGATGAGATCTCCTGCTCATATTTGTCAGTCCGTGCTTGATATTTCATTTCTTCTAGCCCTACATCATCCATGATTTCTTTCAGATGAATCTACCATGGCATATCATCTCCTATGTTTTACACCTCAGATGATACGTGCTTGCATAGTTAGTACTTCATGCTTCGTCTTTTCAGTTGATGTGTTAATGATTTTATGTGTGGGTTTCTTATCTAGAAGTAGTGTGATGGTTTATAACCTTGTCGTGAAAGTAATAAACATTGGCTAGATCTTATAACACTTATCAATTGCAATAATTTTATTATTTTTTCTTGTATACCATGGGGGGACATAATTGTCCTTAGATAAGCATGTCATGACTTAGGACTAATTGTACTACTAGTGATTTGGTTGAATAGCATATCCATATCCTAATCACATCTAACACTTCCATCATTTCCCTTTCACTACCATATCATTCATAAAAAACATTATCCCTTCTTATGTTTGACTTATCAAATGTCGTCTAGCAAGGTCTGAATGAAGAAAAATTTAAGCCAAATAGAATAAAGCCAAAAAGGCTAGAGGTGAAGAGAAATAATGTTAAAAATGAAAAAACTATTAAGGCTAAAGCTATGCCACCTCATTAAAAAGTTCCATCCCCAAGGTCCTATGCTAAAAACGAACATCTAAAGAAAAAGAATTGAGAAAAAAAAAGGGGTAATAATAAGGTGTCGAGGTAGTAACCCTAAGAAAATCTCCCTCTCAAAGGCTTACAAATACAAATAACAAATATTTCTAGCTCAAAAAGGAGAGTTGGACCAGTAAAAGACTTGTTACATCATTAAAAATGACTTTGAGGGTCAAACCATGAAATTCCCCTTCCCTTTCCATCAATAATTCATCATTTTTACCTATCTAACCAAGTTACCTAGGAAATAGCTTTTTTCCCTAATGAATTGACACATGTAATAGAGGTAATGTTGTCCCACCATGGTAATCTTAGGCAATTTATAAAAGTAACCCTTGTTAAGTTGTTATAATTACTTTTCCACCTAATGACTTGTTTTGAAGTTTGATGCATCATTATAGGTGGGTGCCCACATTGGGATCCCTACACTATGCCTCAAGATCCATAACCTCCATTGGGATCCATGGCATATTTTTTAGAATTCATGATAGCACGTTGGATGGCGACAAGAATGCCATATGGACCAATCCTAGAGGGTGCACTTGCTTTCTTAGATCATTTCTTAAGGTGTTGATGTGGTTAGATAACATTTTTTAGGGAGACCAGCTTCAGGGGCAATGACCTTTTGACAAAGTGCCCATAATTCTGCCAAATAAACATCGTGGGATGCAAAATTCCCACAAGATTTCCGAAATGGGGTTATAATAGAAAATCAGGCAAAAAATGACCTAATTATGATGCTACTGGAATTTGTTGTGCAAAAATTATCACTATGTTTTGGAGATGCACCTGTTGACATGTGGAAGGGGAATTCTCATGTGTCCGACCTAAACATTTGGGTGGTTAGATCATTTTTTGGAGCACACGTCATCTCTTTGACTAGTCCACTCATGTGTTTGAGTTGGTTAAGATAATTATTTTATGATATATTATTTTATTGGCTCAAAATGGTTTTAGACCATGGTATTGAAGGTGCCTCTTGTTTTAGCTCATGGTTTTGCTTGAGCACATTGTATTGTTTGCTACTCATGGTTTTGTGATGTGCCTTATCTATATATGGAGGACTCCTCCCTCATTTCTCATGATTGGAAATCATTTGGAAGACTCATTTTGCCTATCACTTGGTGTAGTTTATTGTCTATTATATTTTAATATGTTGTTTTAGGTTAATAATAGAAGGTTTTTGGCATGCAAGAGACATTGAGGAAAGGGATATTGCAATACAAGCAATGCAAATAAGGTATGATAAAAGTTTATTTTATTTCTTTGTAAAAATTAAACTAGATCTTAGTACTGAAGTTGAATATCTTAGCATTTTAATTTTTTACCTGAGATTTGTGCTTTAATTATTTAAATTTGCAATACTTAGGTTGAATCTATTCTTAGTTTAGCCTCTCTATGAATCTTGTATAGTCTATGTCTTCTTGAGATTTATGCTCACCAAGCACTCTCCAAAGAGATGTGTGGGGACTTCAACATTGAAGGTAAGGAGGGAAACTACTTAAGGAGTGGCTTAGCCTCCATGCCTAATGGCGACACTAGAGTTTTCCCTTTCTTTTGTTAACCATCTTAATTTAAATTTTTCCTTTTTTGTTTATTTTGCAATCTAGGGTTTTAAGGTTAGATTTGAAGAGCTAGATTGCTATACCTTGGTCTTGGTTGAAATTTTTATATCTTGTTTGACTTATATCATACTTATGCTAACCATTTGTTTCATGTTATATCTATCAAAGTTTGCATAAATAAGCTAGTTTGACTAGCTGAAAATTTTGGTTTAGAACTTGATTTTAAGCTTGTTACACTCCTAGATATACCCTCTTCTCACATTTGAACTCTATTGTGCTTAAATCTAAATCCTTCATAGAGATAATGTCACTTTAATGCTTAAAGCTTGATATTTATTCATCATTTGACAATTCACATGTTCTTAAAGCTTTTAACAAATGAATCGATGCACTCATGTGGAATGATCTTCTCTTAAAGCTTTTGACAAATGAATTGACACAATCATGTGTGAAATGATCTACTATTAAAGCCAAACAACTCATTTGTTTCTTTCATGGTCTAAATATGCTATTAAGGGTTTCTAATACTTGGTAGATTTCACTTTGATGCACAAATTTAACGTGATTGACATGAATATGAAATTAATAACAAATCTGATGATGTGAAACATCTAATCTCATATTTTCATCTTGAAATGCTCTAAAATGTCTTTGGATCATTGATTTTTCATGGTTGCAATCTATCCAAACACAGACATAACACAGTCATCAATGGGCTCTAATTTTCTTACATGGTTTTGTGATCATTCGATTGTTTCCTAAGTGTTATGAGTGAATGGAACATGATATAGATCTTTGTTGTCCTGAGATTGATCTACAACAACAATTAACTAATACATATTTCACTTAAAATTGGCACTTAAATTTGCAAATAAGCATGCTTTAATCTCATGATGTCTTGTGGTTGATGAACCTTCCTAAAGAGTTGATCTTTTGAGCACTTTTAAACATAATTTTCATTGATTTCAGGCTTGCATCTTGTTGTCCTAAGAGATGTGTAAATTTTAAATGACAAAATCAGCAAACTATGTCATACACTTAGCAACCTAGAGATAACTTTCTTGCATGAACTCTGAAATTTCTAAAACCCACATTCAAAAATTACCATAAGTAGAAATACACATTGCTAAGCAATTTATGCAGTAGAATAAACACAATGAACAACATTCAACCAACCATGAATAACTCAAAAATTTAGGCAAATGACAAGGAAAACCCCAATGTGGGGATACCCAATGAGAGAGATTTATTATTCAGCTTCAGGAAAGTAAATATCTCCAGCAATAACACAATTTCCATCCAAGAGAAAAACCATTTACAACACCCAAAAATTGTCCCAAAAATTTATGCCTCGATTTTTGTGCCAAGTCTATACTATTGTACGACCCACCCAAAAAAATAGCACCGCGAAAACAAAGCCAAATTTCTGTTGTACAGACTATCCTTCAACAACAAAATATCCCAAGTTGCCTTGATTTGCGTGCCAACACTTGTCTCGATTTTCTTGCCCTCTTTTCTGTTGTACAGACTATACAGATCCGTACAATACAGACTCCTTCACAGAAGTAAATTACAACACTCAAAAACAAAAAATCCTCCTTGAGATTTGTGCCCTAGCTTTCTTGGGAAATGTGCCCTCTTTGTTGTCTTCTTTCCTCTCTCAAGCTTACTCAAAAAATATCTCAAACTCCTCTCAATGTGTCTTGCACACTACCCAATGCATTCTTTTATAAAATCTGAAGATGATATTTTTCCTCCCAAGTGTTTTTTCACCTTCCCCAACCCTAAATACAAAGGCCAAGAGCTAATCTTGCCTTTACAAGATCAAGGGTCATGATTCATTCCCTCCAAAATAAATCACTTAAAATATTAAAGTACATTTCACTTTATTACATAAGTGCACTTTATGAAATAAATCCACTTTAATATTAGAAGGTAGACTTCATTAAAAACTCACTTTAATAAAAGAACTACTTTATCACAACTTTATAAAAACCCATTATAAAGTCAAGTGTCTAGTAGTGTCAACATAAGGTTACATCCGCATACAAGACAAAACATGTGGAGTACCTCCTGTTGTCGTCCTTATACACACTTGCAGATGTGAGTCAAGTCCTGCTCACTTAATGTGTCCTTGGAGGCACAATGCCTAGGTTCAAAGCCCACACTGTCACTTTGGCTTGAACCTCTTCCGTCTAGGCTTACTCATAGGGAAGCCAAGGGGGGTAGACCCTAGTTTCTAGATTAGAGTTGAAGTTCTAGGAGTTGATTTTAATTTGTTAAGGTTTTGGGGGAGTCTAATCTATGATGCAAAGGCAGCAATGCAAGATGCAAGAGTTTCTATGTCAAGAAAATATTTCCCTAGGTCTACTAAGACTAGTGCCTAAGGTTGGGCAAGGGGTCAACTAAATGTAAGGGTGTTTAGTTACAAGTAAGATTACAAAGGTTAGATACTTACAAATAAAGAATGCTAGTTACACAATATTACAATGAAATACAATTTACAATAGAACAAGCTAACCATGTGTGCTTAAATGTGCAGGAATTTAGAAACAATCAAGACGTGATCATCATCAACACATTAAGCCTAAGCATGCCCCAATAACACTTACTCTGTTGGACTGTTCCTCAATGGCAACATCAACACTCAAAATTCACAAGAACACTTAGAAGATTTGAAAGTCTTAAACACAAATGTTCCACAATATTTATGACACTTAGTTGATTGACCACAAAGCATTACTTGTAGATGAGATTGGAAGATTATGCTTATAAGTTTTAAACCTTAAAATATGTCAATTTAAACCAAGGTTATTAAATACTTAGTGAGTTAAGGGTTTTTAAGATTTAAAAGATTTTAATTACTCTAACTAAGTGTTTGACCAAAAACCTCCTCCCCCAATTACCAAATGGCTACTGGATGCTCAAGAAGTTAGGCAACGAGGCCTACCCTAGCTTCACAGGTCAACCCTAATGAACCGAATACTCCCAGAAAGGACGTCGCGTGTCGTGAGACCATCCCCATCCTAGCACCTTTCGTTGCCTTCCTCGATCCATGTTTTAGATGGTGAAGATGGTGGTTTTAGGTACCATATTAAGTCTATTAAGCTTATATATCAATTGGTTAAGTTTTTAGGTGTATTAGAGAGTGTTTTAATGACTTTTAGTTGCCTTAAAAAGGTGATTTTATGTCAAAACGGAAACTTTATGCAGCTTATAAAGAAATGTTGTTAAACATGAGAGTTAAGCACATTAACACATGTAAAGCATGTAAAGATAGAGCTGAAATAAAGCTTTAATGCATCATCAATAGTTAAGCTACAACATGAAAAGCTTGTAAAGAAAAATGCTAATGAACAAGGGCAAGAACAACTTGCCAAATAAAAAGAGAGAAACTCAAGCTTATTACCACTTATCTTATGATTGTTAAAGCATTAAGAGAGAATGTTAAGTGTGAAGAATAGAGCTCAAGATTTAGATGTGTGTCTACACTATCAACATATCCAACAACACATTAACTTAAGTGATGGAAAATGGCCTTAAGTATGAGATAGCATGAAAGAGAGTGTTTCATGTCATACCATCAGTGCATTAAACCATTTAGTGTTGGATTAGAGCATGTAAAATGAAATAGATCTTGAGATAGCTTAGAACATGCAAGTAACTTGTGCCCCCAAGGGCTCAGGCTAAAAATTAATGTGTGAATGAGATCTAGATCTAGAATATTTTAACCATCGAAGCATTAGGAAATAAAAAACACATTATTTATCCTAGCCTTACAATTTTGGCGATGTCTCTCCCAAGGTGTAGACAATTATTAAGATAATAAAATCTTGAAAGAGAAAGAGCAAGAAACAACAACTATCAACAACTAAATCACTTGCTAACCCCACGTCCTAGCTTAGGGATATGACTTGAAATGGAAAAAAAATTAAAATAAACCTAACCCTAAGCTCACACATGGGAGGTAGGTCATACCAATTCTCCTCCCAAGCTATGAGCCACTAAAAATGACTAAAAAAGAGTAGATCTATGCACAAAAAGCTAGAAAAGAGAGAGGGAAGATTGAGATTTGTTACATGTTATCGCACGGTTTGTAGGAAGGGTTTAGGTAGCTTGAGTCAAGGCTTAAAACCGGCGTAACAGGAGCTTCCGCACCCACTGTCACCTCGATGGGGAGCTCTTTATATATAGGATGGCTGGTCCAAGGGAGACGTCCCTAGGTAATCTGGTTTATGAAAGGGCTAAAGGGGTAATGGATCAGGATAAGAGTGTCCTTTCACAAATTACTTCCAATGATGAGATAGTCAAAGAGATCTTATTGTTCCACTGGATGGCACCTGTTTGCGAGACAAGACAGATAAAACTAGAATATGTGCTGCAGTTGGTTAGTACTTCAAAAGCATTAATGCCTATCTTCAAATATTCATATGAGCAATGATCAAATGCTATTATTGACGAAGTCAATGATTGCTAAACAAAGACCAATGACTAATATCACTCCTTCAATAAATGCATAAGAGATAATGAGCATTTAATGTTCACAATTAAATCCTTGTATTATATCACAATGCAATAAATATCTCAAATCAACTCATACAAATAATGTTGCTGCGTCACCTATATTGTTGCTGCTATAGATGTGACGTCAAGCATTAATTAATAGGTCAAAAAAGAAGACAATGAGTGGAACGTTTGCTTTAGTAGGCTTACAGATGTGATTAATGACTCAAAGTCTATCAAATGAGGTGAGAGAAGTCACAACGTTGCAAGCAAAACAGGAGATCAAAGAAGTGTGACGTCACCTATGAATTTGCTGCAGTCACTATGACGTCAACCCTAAGTGATTGGTTAGAGAGGCCAAAAAAAAGGTAACGTTTGCAATTTAAGCCAATGGAAATGTTCAAGACCTTTATGGCTACCTAGAGGAGACTTGGCCGCAACTTTTAGAGCAAACAAGAGTTGAAATAGGCTAAGACGTCACCTCTAGGGTTAGGGTTAGTAAAACAGCTAGGGTTAGATGATAGGTTAGTTAGGGTTTCAAATAAAAGATGTTTTGAAAGAGGGTTTAAGGACAAACAAGCTCAAAGAGGTATCTCTAGACTAGTGCCTTGGGTTAATGGAGTCAATTGAAGTGAGACTAATGGCTTGGACAACTTAAACTTAAAGACAAGAGGGTTAGGGTTTGATGGTGTTGCTATGGAAGGGCCACCAAATCCTAAAACCCTAAGAAGAAAAAGACTTACCTAGGTGTAGCTAAGGCTAGGCCTAAAGCTTCCTCTTCTTTCCTTAAGACTCCTTTGGCAAAACGGCTAGCTTATGGACACAAATCTATGGCTGAAAAGTGTT
>ML779746.1:610534-641726 GCA_009831015.1 Picea engelmannii | reverse complement strand
CTCGCCTACTTTCTTCATTCCATTCAAATTTAACATTCTTCTTAAGTATCTTATATATAGGTTTCATGATTTCAACATAGTTAGAAATGAACCTATGGACAAAATTGGTTTGTCCTAAGAAGGATTGAAGAGCTTTCTTTGATGTGGGCAAAGGCACATTACCAATGGCTTCAACTCTTTCTGGGTCTAACTTGACCCCATATTTAGTAATTATGTGGCCCAATAATTTACCTTCAGTCACCCCAAAGACTGACTTAGCAGGATTTAGAGAAATGTCAAATTCTCTACATCTATCCAAAACTTGCCTAAGGTGGTTAATGTGAATTTTCTCATCCTTAGAAAATACTGTCAAATCATCTTGATATATTTCAATAAACTTATCAATTAACCCCCTAAAGGCATAATCCATAGCTCTCTGAAAAGTAGCTCCAACATTTGATAAACCAAATGGCATTCTAAGATATTCAAAGGTTCCCCATGGAGTAGTGAAGGTTGTCTTATGCCTATCTGTTGCTTTAAGTCTGATCTGATTATAACCTGAAAAACCATCAAGCATGGAAATCATTCCTGATTATGTTACCCTTTGAATTAAGGTTTCCATCTTGGGAAGGGGATAGTGGTATTTTGTGCAAGCAATGTTTAAATTCCTGAAGTCAATGCATATTCAAATTTTTCCAGTCTTCTTCCTAGTAACAACCAAATTTGAGCACCATGAAGAATGTATGGTTTGTGCAATGATGTTTGCTTCTAACATTTTCTATAACTCCTGTTGGACCAAAGGAGCTAACTTGGAGTTTAACTGCCTCAACTTCTGTCTAAAGGGTTTGGTTTCTTCCTTGAGAGGGATGACATGCTGAATTACATCCTCCCTATAGACTTTGAGTTCATCATAACTAAAAGCCAAGACATCCCTATATTATTTTAGCAACTTAACAATTTCATTCATTTCTTCTATAAGGGTAGTCTTGGCTATTTTTACCATCCTAGGCTCTTCATTAGTTCCAATGTTGACTTCAAGGTAATCACATAGTTTTTTCTTTGACTCTTCCTTTTGCTTATGACCATCCTATCTATCAAAATCCCTTTCTGAAGATACAACTCGCTTAGGGGGTGCTTTCACCTCATCATCAATTTATGTGTAATTACAACCCTCTTCTTTCATATTGATGCCTAAGTCTGAAAATTCATGAATGTGAGTAAGGAACTTAATCACTTGTTTGTCATCATCAAAAACCTGCCAATGATCTACATTATTAGGAACCGAGGGTCTAAAGATCACTTTAACTGAAATATTTTCATCAATTAAATTGTTTGGAAGATGAAGTGTGGAAGTTGCGACTGCAAGTTCATCTGCCTTTGAATTTTGTTCTCTAGGAATAACAATCAAGTCTATAGCATCTAGGCCATTTATTAAATCCCAAATTGCATTCCTATATCCTTTCAATCTTTCAGACTTGCAAGAAAATTTACCTGTTAACGGTTGTATAACCAAGTTTGAATCCCCTATGATGTTTAGACATCTTATACCTCTATCTTTGCAAAGTTCTAAACCAAGGAGCAAAGCTTCATACTCAGCCACATTATTGGTTGCATCAAACTCCAATCTATAAGCAAACTTCAATACTTTACCATTTGGAGCTTGAAGCACAATCCCAACACCTTTTCCTGCTCTAGAAAAAACACCATCAAAATTCATGTACCATACTTTGTCTACTTCATCATCTTGGACTTTATCTTCTAAGGGCACAATGGAGTTAGACAAAATGTCATAGCCACCAAGACCCTCATCAGTAAACTTTAACTCATTCTTGGGGTTTTTTGGATCTTCAACACGATACCTTCTATACACTTCCCTAGTTAACTTGAAAGTGTTTCCATCTGGAGTAGGGATAGTAGCATAAGATAAATCCATTTGTAAACTACCACCCAAATCTGCAACTGTTTTTCTATTCAACAAAATTCCCCAAGCATTTGGAACATCAATCACTACAATATCCATTTCAAACATGATATCCAGAAATAATGCTAAGTGTACTTGCAAACCTTTAATCAATCCATGCACTTCAATCGTTTTATTGTCCATGGCACAAATGTTATGGTAAGGTCTAGATATTCTTAAGTTCAACTGTTCCATTACTTTCTTAGTCATAACATTAGAGCTTGCCCCTAAATCTAGCATGCAATTGTGTAAAATTTTGTCATTCACAAGTAAAGAAAGATAGAAAGGAAAATTCTTTTCATTTCCCCTATCCCAATTATGTAGAATTATTGGTGCGTCTTGGTAAGCCACGACTGGTTGTTTCTCAACAGAACTCTTGGGAGGATATTCAATGGATTTAAGTAGCTTTTCCCTTTGTGAAGGGATCTTCATAATTTCTGATACTGGCACTAACATTTTTGCATTACTCAACCATCGACCTAAGTCAATATTCAAATATGTATTAATAGGCACATTAGACTTAGAAGAGGATACCTTGGGAACACTAGTTTGACCTTTATCTTGACCTTTATTTCCATTCCTTTGGTATGTAATGCCTCTATACTTAGCCATTTCCGCAACCTATTGGGGTGTGGGCTTGGGCCCATACTTTTCTGTTGCTTTATCAACATTATTGTTCATGCAGTTTCCACTACTTCCATCAAAACCCATCCAATCATACATGCCACCATAGTATCTTTCTCCACACATATTTATTTGTTCATTTCCTTGAGTTCCATAATCACCATAACAATCTTCAAGGAAAACTAGACATGTTGACTCCTCATGAAACTCACCACAAGGTCTACAGTAAGGTATGGAGTGATGATCTACCAAGTTGGTGGATTCAAAAGGATTAGGTGGCCTTTGATCATTTTGGGGAGGTCTTTTGGCCACTTATCATTTGGCTTGTGTTGTTGTCTATTATTTTGGGACCTCTCCATAGTGATCAACCTATTTTGCAAAGAATTGATTTGATTGGTATGGTTTATTTCCATTTTCTTAATCCCATCACTTGATGATCCTTGACCCTCATCCTTCTTCTTATTTTCATCATTTACCTTTGAAGAAGAACCTCGTGTGAAACCTTGAATGTTAGACTTCCTAGCCTCAAGCATATTTTGTTCAATTCTTACAGTTGTAGCTTGTGTTGCTCCTAAAGTTTGAGGTGTTGAAATAATGTAACTGCAAAGAGTATTCTTATTATTATTGATATTTTATTCATAGGATCAATCCCCATTGTGGATCGATCATGTCGGATATTGTAATAGGACCAAATCCCCTTTTGCGGATTGGTCAAAAGACAATTGTAATAAGCAGAATAAGAAGTCGGCCCCAACAGTTAATTAAGAGACTCAGAAATATAATAAAGGTGGGTTTACCCACCTAGATTGAGAAGTCGGCCCTGCCAGTGAAGAGACACTTCACACGTGCCAGAACTTGTATAAATAAAGGAGGCTAGCGTCTCATTTGATCATAACTCACTTGCTCAGTTTGAGAGACAAGTTCTGATCTGTTACCGGCAAAGGAAAGAGAGAGAGTGGCGCATATCTTGGAGAGGACTTTCTGTTTTAGAATAGAGATCTCTTGGCATTGTATTGGTTATCTATATTAAGGAAGTTTTGCTGGGTTTTCTTCCCTTAGAGGGTTTCCCAGGATAAATGTTGTGTCTCTTCTGATTGTGTATTTCTCAGTGATATTGGATTATGCTATTGTTATCTAATGAAATGAAAACATCTATAATAATGGCTTAAACATTAACATGGTATCAGAGCCAAGCTGAAGGAAGCATCTTTCGCAAGAGAAAAACGTCACTGTTGCAGTACCTGCAAATTAGGGTTTTTCAAAAGTGAATCTTTTCAGCCCTAAAACTATCTAGAAAGTTGTGCCCTCCCCTAAGGATCAATTTGGCATCGTCAGCGCACCTTTTCAATGGCTAGATCTCCCGGAAAGTGAAACCCTAGTTTCACAAAGTACCAGAAAACCAGAAAACTAGAGTACCAGAAGTACCAGAAGTACCAGAAAACCAGAAGCACCAGTCCAGAAATCCGCAGATCAAGTTTGAGGGGGTAAGAGTTGGATTTTCGAAATTCTGACTACACCAGCTAACTCGCCTCAGCCCAGTGCATCTATCCCCTAGATCAGAATTTAAAAATTCGAAGTTTGAAAAATTAGGGTTTCATCTTAAAACCCTAAGTTGCAGTTGCAGTTGTAGTCTCAGAACCAGTTGCAGTTGCAGTTGCAGCCGTAGAACCAGTTGCAATCACCCTTGAAATTTTCTTAAGAATTGGCAATGATTATCGCTGCTACCAGATGGAGCCACTACCTGCAAATGGTATCAGAGGTATGTACTTACATATGTTTAATGGTTAAACTTTAAAGAGTATTTGCAGGAGAAGGGATCTCTTTCCATAGATCTAGAAGGATCTCAAGACCCAACATATTCAGAGGAACGATGCAACCCAGGTGTGATTATTCTGATATGCATCTATTTGTCATGACATTATTAGTGTTGCATGTTGAAACTATGATCAAATTATTAGAAGGATTAAAAGTTGATCATAGAGCTTATCCTCTAACCTAACCTTCTGTCAAGATAGTGTATTGTCTCAGTACAACAGACGGGTTGAAGAAAGCACTCATCACTTGAGTGAAGGAGACCTGGAAGAAAAACAAGCACTCATTCTTGAGAACAAGGCTCCAGGTTTGATTAATCAAGATTAATAAGATTCAAAGGTACACATGACAAGTTGATGACTATAGTTGAGATAGCAGTCTTTGTAAAGTATTATACCTTATAGCATGTAAGCATATAGAGGTATATGCTTTGCCTGATACAACTAACATCTCCTCTAGGAGAAACCTTGTGTGTTAGTTTCAAGTTTCCATGGAAGAATGCTTGGTCACAACACTATGAGAGTGTTGACCTCATTTTGTATTGTATTCCTTACCTTTAATATTTGCTTCAGATAAATTAAAAATGATAGCTCTAAAGGAGCTACTGGGATGATTGTTCGTGCTATTGCTTTATATTATCAGAAGGATATTACTCTTGCTTGTTGCTTTGTTGACCTTGCTTCAGGTCACATGTAATAACCCTAAGGAACCTATGGTGAAGGTTGCAGAAGGAAACGTGATAAAGAAGAGACCATAGATGAAGCAATCATCATTGGAAGAGAAGAAGGTAGCTTGCATAAGCTAAAGGGTTACTCAGAAGCTCCCATGACCCACGCCATTGAAGAATCTTAGCATAGAATATTAGCTCACATCAACTACAAGGCACTACCATACATATGCAAAGCGGTCACAGGTTACCAGAACTCAAAGGTGATCATGAAGGCGTATGCAATGGATGTGCACAAGGGAAGAACATCAAGAACCCATTTCCGAAGAGGGACAACAAGGCAGAAGGAGTCCTAGAACTCATTCATTCAGATGTATGTGGCCCAATGCCATCATCCTCCATTAATGGGTATGTATACTATGTATCATTCATTAATGATTATTCTCGTAAAAGATCTAGATATATTTGAAGTGTACAGCAAGATCAAGGAATTCAAAGCCTTGATAGAGAACCCTTCTGTAAGGAATATTAAGATACTCAGGTCAGATAATGGAGGAGAATATATCTCAAAAGAGTTCGTGAACTTCTGCAAAGATGTTGGGATCAAGATCCCCAACAAAACAGTGTAGTTGAACGGAAGAACAGAACCATACTGGAAGTTGTGAAGACTATGATCCATGATCAAGATCTTCCTATGTGTTTATGGGCAGAAGCAGCAATGGCAGTTGTTTATGTGTAGAACCGATTATCCCATAGTGCACTTGGTCTCAAGACACCGGAAGAAATGTTCACCGGAAAGAAGCTAGAGGTAAACCATCTCAAAATATTTGGTTGTCCAGTGTTTATTCATATACCTAAAGAAAAGAGAAACAAGTTGGACCCTTCAGGAAAGAAGGGAATATTTGTGGGATATTGTGAGGTCTCCAAGGCCTTCAGGATCTATATACCAGGTCAACATCACATTGAGATCAATAGGGATGTGACCTTTGATGAAGATGGAACACTCAAGAAATCTAAATTGTTCCAGCTTAAAGAGGTATATGAAGAGGAACCCATAATCCCCAATACCGCAATGAGGGAGGTTCCCAGAGCTACAGAACCAATGAGGAAAGTCGTAACTTCCCCTGATGAGGAACTTCTAGAAGACCATAATATAGTAGAAGTACAAGAACCTCCTCAGATAACGATCCTCCATAAAAGAAAGCCAGCTTGGGCTAGAGAGCTTATTCAAGATGGAGAGAAGTACGGTGTTCCCCAAGGAACCTCGAGATAGATGAAAAGACCAAAGCCATTCTCCAGTTACATGGCTTTGATGTGTGATCTCCTAGATAAGGAGCCTATCTGCTTTGAAGAAGCCATTCAAAAGAAGGAATGGGCAGATGCCATGACAAAGGAATACCAATCCATAATAAAGAACGATGTATGGAAAATAGTTCCCAGACCAAAAAGTAAGGATGTGGTATCATCAAGATGGCTCTTCAAAATAAAACATGTTGTTGATGGAAGTATTGAGAAGTATAAAGCAAGATTTGTCGCTCGTGGCTTTTCCCAAAAGGAAGGCATTGACTATGAAGAGACATTCGCTCCTGTGGCCAGATACACTTCGATCATAAACATCATAGCTCTTGTAGCTAAAATGAAATGGAAGTTTCACCAGATGGACGTGAAGACAACTTTCCTGAATGTCGTTATCAAAGAGGAAGTGTATATAGAACAACCCCAAGGATTTGAGGTTGAAGACAGGAAGTCTCATGTCTGCAGATTGAAGAAAGCCTTATACGGATTGAAGCAAGATCCTAGAGCTTGGTATGGCCGTATAGACAGTTTCTTGACGAGCTTAGGCTTTACCAAGAGTAAAGCAGACTCAAATCTCTACTTCAAAATTATGGATAATGATCCAGTAATCTTACTGCTATATGTGGATGACTTATTCTTAACTGGAGAAGAAAAGCTCATCATTGAATGTAAAAGGAAACTTGCCTCTGAATTTGAAATGAAAGACCTTGGCCTAATGCATTATTTCTTAGGTCTTGAGGTATGGCAGAGTCCAGAGAGGATCTTCCTTAACCAAGGGAAGTACACGGTCGAGATCTTAAAGAGATTCGACATGCTGGAATGCAAACCCATGAATACACCCATGGAAGCGAAGCTGAAGCTGTTGGTCGATACTTCGTTGGATTTGATTGATGCCACACTGTACAAACAGATTATTAGATCACTGATGTACCTAACAAACACTAGACCAGACATTTGTTTTGCCGTGAACACCTTGAGTCATTTTTTGGTAGAGCCCAGACGTGTTCACCTAGTGGCTGCAAAACATGTGATGAGGTACCTTAAAGGTACGATAGATTATGGTCTCGGTTATGATGGAGATCATCATTTCACATTGAGTGGATACACTGATTCAGATTGGGCAGGAAGCATTGCTGACAGAAAAAGCACTTTCGGATGTTGTTTCAGTTTGGGATTAACCATGATTTCGTGGAAAAGTAGGAAGCAATCCAGTATTTCTCTCAGCACAGCGGAAGCAGAGTACATTGCCGCATGTTCTGCTAGTTGCGAAGCTATATGGCTTCGAAAGTTGTTGACCGATCTATTTGACCTAGAAATGGAAGCAACCACGATCCTATGTGACAACCAGAGCTGCATAAAGATGATAGAGAATCATGTATTCCATGACAGGTCGAAGCACATAGAGATTCGCTATCATTACATCCATGACATGGTGCAGAGAGAAGCCTTGAAGCTCCTGTATGTTAGCACGGATGAACAAGTTGTTGATGTATTGACCAAACCTCTATCTCGTGTAAAGTTTGAACACTTTCGAGATAAGCTTGGTATAGTCCGAAAAGACCCTCCCTGAAAGGGCGAGTATATATGATTCCTTGCTTCTGACCTCGCTGTTAGACGTAAAGTAAGATGATTCCTTGCTTCTGACCTCGCTGTTAGATGTAAAGCAAGATGATGTGTGTGTTCCTTTCTTCTGACCTCACTGTTAGATGTAAAGCAAGATGATTCCTTGCT
The DNA here is from genome assembly GCA_009831015.1 of Picea engelmannii. Taxonomy (NCBI): domain Eukaryota; kingdom Viridiplantae; phylum Streptophyta; class Pinopsida; order Pinales; family Pinaceae; genus Picea; species Picea engelmannii. The sequence continues at coordinate 633,657 of ML779746.1, read as the reverse complement.
TCTGACCTCACTGTTAGACATAAAGCAAGATGATGTGTGTGTTCCTTGCTTCTGACCTCGTTGTTAGACGTAAAGCAAGATGATCCCTTGCTTCTGACCTCGCTGTTAGACGTAAAGCAATATGATCCCTTGCTTCTGACCTCGCTGTTATACGTAAAGCAAGATGATGTGTGTGTTCCTTGCTTCTGACCTCGCTGTTAGACGTAAAGCAAGATGATTCTTTGCTTCTGACCTAGTTGTTAGACGTAAAGCAAGATGATGCGTTCCTTGCTTCTGGCCTAGTTGTTAGACGTAAAGCAAGATGATGTGTTCCTTGCTTCTGACCCAGTTGTTAGACATAAAGCAAGATGATGTATACCTTTCTTCTGACCTAGTTGTTAGACGTAAAGCAAGATGCGACTTGCACTGAGCTACCAACTTAACAACTATGACATAGAGCCAGTCTAGTACTGTGATGGGCCAGCCTAGTGCTGTGATGAGGTATCATCTTTTATACTAATACATATTGATGCAGATGATGACGACATTCTTTCGAGAATGACGATGTTGCCGATGAAGAAAACTTCTGATGATTCATAGATACGCCAACCAAGATGATATTTATGATGTTGTCCTCCCACCTGATGTTGTTGATGATGTTGTCCTCTCTCTCTCGCATGATGTTGTTGAAGAATACCGTTCTTATTAAGGGGGAGTGTTGAAATAATGTAACTGCAAAGAGTATTATTATTATTATTGATATTTTATTCATAGGATCAATCCCCATTGTGGATTGATCATGTCGGATATTGTAATAGGACCAAATCCCCTTTTGCGGATTGGTCAAAAGACAATTGTAATAGGTAGAATAAGAAGTCAGCCCCAACAGTTAATTAAGAGACCCAGAAATATAATAAAGGTGGGTTTACCCACCTAGATTGAGAAGTCGACCCTGCCAGTGAAGAAACACTTCACACGTGCCAGAACTTGTATAAATAAAGGAGGCTAGTGCCTCATTTGATCATAACTCACTTGCTCAGTTTGAGAGACAAGTTTTGATCTGTTACCAGCAAAGGAGAGAGAGAGTGGCACATATCTTGGAGAGGACTTTATGTTTTAGCATAGAGATCTCTTGGCATTGTATTGGCTATCTATATTAAGGAAGTTTTGTTGGGTTTTCTTCCCCTAGAGGGTTTCCCAGGGTAAATGTTGTGTCTCTTGTGATTGTGTATTTCTCAGTGATCTTGGATTATGCTATTGTTATCTAATGAAATGCAAACATCTATAATAATGGCTTAAACATTAACATGAGGATCCTTATCCCTTAAGGCATACCTCATTTCACCCTCAAATGCCTCAATATAGTAAATCAAGATTGCAATGTCTAAAGGCTTAATGTCATTATCAAGGCTTTTCACCAAACTATTAAACTTAATGTTAAATTCTACCACCGTTTCATTTTCTTTCTTATGGCTAGTGGTAAGAGAAACACGTTGAAATCTATGTTCTTTTTTATCACCCCATCTCGTCCTAAATTCATTCAATATTTCATCAAGGGTGCTAAACTTTTGTGCATCAAAATCTATAAACCATTCGACAACATCTCCTTCCAAAGAGTACACAAACAAAGTCATTTTCACGTCTTCTTCATCATGACCCCTACAATATCTATCCACACACATCCGAAAATTCAAGATATGAGTCTTGGCACTTATAGCATTGTTCCCCCGAAAGATAGGCAACTTGTCAATGAATTTTTCAGAAACTACGTGAGGGGCACCTTGGATTGCTGCAAAGTTCAAAGGTCTCAAAAAGATACTCATTGTTACGTTAGGAGTATTAGTGGGATTATTAACAGTTGGTTGATTATTAGTTTGGAACAAGAATTGGATATCAGTGAGTGCTTCTTCCCCAAGACTTTCAAGTAGCCTTCTAGGAACAAGGTGATTTAGTCTCCTCCTATAAACCTTTTCGCGTTTGGGAAAAGAGTCAATCACTCCTTGTGAAGTGCTCCTAGTAGTATACTTGCTAAAAAAATTCAATGGAGTCGCCACTTGGAAAGGAATCACACAAAGCTAACAAATGCAAGCTCAAAGAATTTCAGGGACTAAAAGTTTTATTGTTTAGTTCTTAAAAAATTAAGTTAAATCGTTCTGATCAAGGATAAATGACTTATCCCCGACAGCGGCCCCAAAGATGTTTCCGTTCTTATACACACTTGCAGAGGTGAGCCAAGTCCTGCTCACTTAGTGTGTCCTTGGAGGCACAATGCCTAGGTTCAAAGCCCATGATGTCACTTTGGCTTGAACCTCTTCCGTCTAGGCTTACTTCTAGGGAAGCCAAGGGGGGTAGACCCTAGTTTCTAGATTAGAGTTGAAGTTCTAGGAGTTGATTTTAATTTATTAAGGTTTGGGGGGAGTCTAACCTATGATGCAAAGACAACAATGAAAGATGCAAGAGTTTCCATGTCAAGCAAACCTTTCCCTAGGTCTACTAATACTAGTGCCTAAGGTTGGGCAAGGGGTCAACTAAATGTAAGAGTGTTTAGTTACAAGTAAGATTACAAAGGTTAGATAATTACAAATAAAGAATGTTAGTTACACAATATTACAATGAGATACAATTTACAATAGAACAAGCTAACCATGTGTGTTTAAATGTGCAGGAATTTAAATACAATCAAGACGTGATCATCATCAACACATTAAGCCTAAGCATGCCCCAATAGAAATTACTCTATTTCACTGCTCCTCAATGGCAACATCAACACTCAAAATTCACAAGAACACTTAGAAGATTTGAAATCCTTAAACACAAGTGTTCCACAATATTTATGACACTTAGTTGATTAACCACAAATCATTATTTGTAGATGGGATTGGAAGATTATGCTTATAAGTTTTAAACCTTAAGATATGTCAATTTAAACCAAGGTTATTAAATACTTAGTGAGTTAAGGGTTTTTAAGATTTAAAAGATTTTAATTACCCTAACTAAGTGTTTGAGCAAAAACCTTCTCCCCCAATTACCAAATGGTTGTTGGATGCTCAAGAAGTTAGGCAAGGAGGCCTACCCTAGCTACACATTTCAACCCTAATGAACCGAGTACTTCCGGAAAGGACGTTGCGCGCCGTGAGACCGTCCCCGGCCTAGGACCTTTCGTTGTCTTCCTCAATCCCCATTTTAGATGGCGAAGATGGTGGTTTTAGGTACCCTATTAATTCTATTAGGCTTATATATCAATTGGTTAAGTTTTTAGGTGTATTAGAGAGTGTTTTAATGACTTTTAGTTGCCTTAAAAAAATGATTTTATGTCAAAACCGAAACTTCATGTAGCTTATAAAGATATGTTGTTAAGCATGAGAGTTAAGCACATTAACACATGTAAAGCATGTAAAGATAGAGCTGAAATAAATCTTTAATGCATCACCAATAGTTAAGCTACAACATGAAAAGCTTGTAAAGAAATAATGCTAATGAACAAGGGCAATAACAACTTGCCAAAGAAAAAGAGAGAAACTCAAGCTTATTACCACTTATCTTATGAATGTTAAAGAATTAAGAGAGAATGTTAAGTGTGAAGAATAAAGCTCAAGATTTAGATGTGTGCCTACACTATCAACATATCCAACAACACATTAACTTAAGTGATGGCAAATGGCCTTAAGTATGAGATAACATGAAAGAGAGTGTTACCTATTATACCATCAATGCATTAAACCATTTAGTGTTGGATTAGAGCATGTAAAATGAAATAGATCTTGAGATATCCTAGAACATGCAAGTAACTTGTGCCCCCAAGGGCTTAGGCTAAAAATCAATGTGTGAATGAGATCTAGATTTAGAATATTTTAACCATCAAAGCATTAGGAAATCAACAACAAATTATTTATCCTGGTCTTACGATTTTGAGGATGTCTCTCCCAAGGTGTAGGCAATTATTAAGATAATAAAAGCTTGAAAGAGAAATAGCAAGTAACAACAACTATAAAAAACTAAATCACTTGCTAACCCCACGTCCTAGCTTAGGGAGATAACTTGAAAAGGAAAAAACTTTAAAATAAACCTAACCCTAAGCTCACACATGGGAGGTAGGCCGTACCAATTCTCCTCCCAAGCTATGAGCCACTAAAAATGACTAAAAAATAGTAGATCTATACACAAAAATCTAGAAAAGAGAGAGGGAAGATTGATATTTGTTACCCACTTGAAGAAGAGGGTCTTGGAGTGTTGTGTGGATGATTTTGGGCAACATAACCCCTCAACATGTTAAGAACCTGCAAAAACCAGCAAGCTATGCTTGCTGGAAAAGCTACACAACCAATGAAATGAAGAATTTTTTTTGCTTTTAGGGCATAAATTTTTCTCATAAAATATTTATGATAAAAGTGGATTAAGATGACCAATCTATGATGTTAAACTAGCTGGAATATTATGTTGAATAAATAGCAAGAAAATAATGAGCAAAGAAGAAAAGAAGGAGTTTGAGTGAGCTTTGAGGGAGGACTCTTCCTTGAGGCAATCCCAACAAAACCCTAGAAGTAAACCTGCAAAACTTGACAAGATATGATGCATACAAGAAGATAATATGGCTGAATATGCTAACAAAACGAAATACTTGCACCTTGTTGACTGCCTCTCCAACATAGGTGGTCAACTCCATGTGCCATGAAGAGATGCATCATCAGATGCAAATTTGTCGAAGACTTTGGTTCTACAGGGCATTTTTGGCCCCAACACTTCTTTTTGTAATGGAAATGTTTGCACCCCTGCGTGGGTTAATAATATAATAGGTTTGCATGAGTCATGTCTAGGCCAGTTACCTTGGGATCGGTTCACTGGGAAAGTTCCTTTCATCGAGGGTTTTTTATCCTCAAGTTATCAATTGGGCGTTTCAACCTTATTGATCTCCCTTGAGTTTTTCCCTCACACTTGAAATAATTCCTTCAAAGTGGTGAACGACGTTCTAGTGGGTTTATCTTTTGGTAACTATTGTAGGGAATCATTGTAAATGACCATGCAAGACATCTTAGAAAGTTTCGCGGAATTTCGTCGAGACTAAGTCAGTTTTTTTTAATTAATTAATTTTTAATTAAATTTCCCTAAGTTTGGAGGTTTAATTATTTAATTAATTGATTATTTTTGAGTAAATATTGTACAAACTAAGTCTATGGAATTTTGATAGGGGTATTTGTGCTCAAAAGAAATAGAATAACACCTCCTACATCCATAGACCAAGTTTCATCTCAGTCGGACAACTTTAGCCATGGGTTTGTCCACCTAGAGTGTCAGTCAGTCTAAAACAACAATTTTAATTGCTAAAGTCCAAACATGACAAAAATGTAAAATTGTAATAATGAGTTAGAAGGATGTAAAATGGTGAATAATTTCTAGAGAGAGACCTCATAAGCATAACATAACCCTCCCAACCTATTCTAACCCTTTACACCTTCTCTTTACCCAAAAGTTACGCCTCCATAGGGGGATTGACGTTTTTCCTTGGTGGTGGACGTTGTGACTTAAATAGGGCCCCCTCTCATGAGTTATGTCTCCCTTTAACCCCCACATCACCTCCTAGGGTGATCCCACTCCCATTTTCTCATTAATCCCCCTCCATTCCTTCCATTTCCCCCTTTTGTTGTGCCCTCCAAGGAGAGTTAGACCCCCCTTTTGTGGTTCTCCAAGAAGAATCATTTTCAATTGTTGGGGCCTCTTCCTCTCCCTTGGCACGAATCCCATGGCTTCCCTCTTCACTTTTGTGTGATCCCAACACCTCCCACACTCATTTACACCCTAGATGGTGTGCCCTAGCCTATCGATCTACTCTATTGCTTGGTGGTGGACACTTGGCATTGATCCAAGAGAGGTAGGTTTGCCTCTCCAAGTATAAATAGATCCCTCTCCTCACTTCCGACATACCATATCTTCAGCTAAAGTTATGCTACTTGATTTCTCACTCTCTCTCTCTCTTTCATTCTCTTGCTCTTAGGGTTTTGGAGAGAGTTTTCTCCAAGATCCTTCTTCTTGAGTAATAAAGAGAAAACTTTGGAGGATTATTGGAAGAGTTATGCACATTCTTCTTTGGCCATACACATGAGGTAAATTTGTTCTAAGATTTTGTTTGGTGATTGCATCCTTGGATCCTAAGGTAAAATGTTATTTGGGTAGATCTAGTAACACACATGCTTGTAGATCTATGTATTTGGATATGCTAGATAGGATTGAAATGTCATCTTATTAGTATATGCACATATTGTCTATTGTATGCCATCATTGTTCAAGGTTTTTGCAGGTTTAGCTTCAAGGGTTTCATTGGGACAACCTTAAGCAAGAAGGCTCCCTTGAGGCACACTCAAACTCCATCCCTTTCTCACTTTTACTCTTATTCTATATTGTTGTTCATTCCATCAATATTTCAGCTAGCATAGCTTAGTGAGATAGGTTATTTTTAATCAAAATTTATAAATTTTTCTTAAGAAAAAATTTTTCCCTACAAAGGCAAAAGTTTTTCTTCCATATATTGGTTGTGTGTAGAATTTCCAGCAAGGATACCTTGCTGATTTTTGCAGGTTCAGATCATGTTGAGAGGGGTTTTGGCTACCCAAAGGCATCCACACAACACTCAAAGACCCCCCAAGGGATTGGTAGTTATTTTCCAACCTTGCTCCTTCAATTTCCTAGTGTTTTCATCCATTTTTCTCTTTCCTTTGCTTGCTTGTAGTGCCTCACATTTGTGGGAGGAAAAGGGTACGACCCCCTTCCACATGTAAACCTTGGGTAGTTAGGGTTTTAATCTAGATCTTGATTCTTAATTTTCTTTTTTCCTTTCTCTTGCTAGGACGTGAGGGTTTGTGAGATAAAGGGTATCTCCCAAACCCTAGGACATGGGGTAGGGTTTGCTTGTTTGTCTCTTGGTTTGCTTGTCTCTCTTTCTCCCTTTGCTTGCTTCTTGCTTGCTTATTGGTTTGTTTCTTGACTTGTTTCTTTGCTTCCCTTGTTTGTTTGCTTGTTTCTTTCCTCAATAATTTCGAAATAAGTAAGCTAAAGTTAATTTCCTACCTATTTGGGAAAGGATTACCCCAAAAGGTTAGGTTAGGGTTTAATTTGTGATTAAGATCTAAGTGATTTAAAGTTATAATACCCTATATCTAGATCTAATACACTAAGTAAGTCTCTAGCTTAAGCCTATTGGGCACCTAAATCAACTTAATTAGATCATATGCATGTTTAGTTCACTAAATGTTTATCTTTATATTCCATGCTTAGACCTATAATCATTGATGCTTCATAAGTAGAAGGTGTTTCTCTTTAATGCATAGATCTCTTAATGCCATATACTTGAAGTGACTTGTTTCTAAGTTGATAAGTAGACAACATCATAAATCTTCTTTTCTTTCACACTTGATGCTCTTATTTAAATGCTCTTGAACATGGTATAAGTGTGATTACATATCTTCTATTGCTTGGCAAGTTGTTCTTGCCTTCTGTCTTTCTTTCAAGCTATATTAATTGTGCATTTTAGTGACATATGAATGTGTTAATGCTCTTAAATTTTTAACTAAATCAACACACTTTTAAGGCCACAATGAGTTTCGGCTAGGTCACTAAATCACCATTAAAATGTGTCATAAAACTCTTAAAACACTACTAAATACTCTTAAAAGTCTACCTAACTCATATAATAACTTAATAGACTCTTTGGGGTACCTCAGACCACCATCTTTACCATCTAAAATGGTACTTGATGAAAACAACGGAGGGTGTAGGCAGGGGACTGTCTCACGGCGCACAGTATGTGTCATCTCCGAGAAGTACTCTTGTTTTGGGCTGACCTGTGAAGCTAGGGTAGCAACACTTATTGAGAATCCAGTAGTTATTTGGCAATAGGGGGAGGAGGCTTTGGTGAAAGCTTAATAAAATTTGATAACCCTAAGAAAGCTTAACAATTCAACCTTGGATCTAAATTTCTAAATACTTGTGGGTTTAGTAATTAAGAGTGGCGGATCTTCATCTTTGATACTTGTGCTTATATTTATAATTCTTCTTTTAATGTATTGATGATGATGATCTTGATGCTTTGATGATAATGATGCTTTAATCTCTTTTATATCCTGCACAAACACAAATAAATAATTTGTTAGTTTGTTGTTGTAATCTAGCATTCTTTGAATTGTAAATCTTGTATCTAATGTTTATTTGATTAACTTGTTATTTTGTAAGTAATATTGTAATTTACTTGTAACGAACAACCCTTTAACTTAGTTGACCCCTTGCCCAATCTTAGGCACTAGTCTTAGTTGCCCTAGGAAAGGTCTTGCTTAACATTCTAACCCTTGCATATTGCATTGTTGCTTGTGCATCTTAGGACTAGAACCCCCCAAACCTTGTAAATAATTGAAATTAACTCCTAAAACTTAACTCTAAAACTAATCCAGAAACTAGGGACTACCCCCCTTGGCTTCCCTAGAGGTGAGCCTAGACGGAAGAGGTTTCGATCAAAGTGATAGTGTGGGTTGTGTACCTAGGCATTGTGCCTCCAAGGACACACTAAGTGAGACAGACTTAGCTCACGTTTGCAAGTGTGTATTAAGACGGCAACATCTTTGGCGTCGTTGTCGGGGATAAGTCACTTATCCTTGGTCAAAACGACTAATTTTTTTTTAGAACTAAAATTTCTTTGAACTTGCATTGGTTGTTTTTGTTTGCTTCCTTTCCAAGTGGCGAATCCATTGAACAAATATATCAAGTATACTACAAGGAGAAATCCTTGTTGGTTGGTTGAGATTCTTGGAGAAGAAGCACTCATTGATTTCCAATGCTTGTTCCAAACATAACAAATTAACTTTTGTTTTCCTTCTTGTTTTTTCTTTGTTTGATGCCCTTGTTTGTCTGAAATAAACTTGGTCATCTAGCGACTCCACTTTTAAATAATTTGACGAGGTATTTTGCAAGAAGGAATTCATGGGTTGTTTTGCTTCATCATTGAACTTGGAAGGGTTTGTGGATGAAGCTAGCTAATCCTTCTTCTTGTTGGATCCTTAATAATCTTGGGTCCCAGTCCTTTTCTTTAGACCTTTGTTTAAATGATCTAGTTAGAAATGGATGATTTTTATAGTCCTATTGATTTTTTTGGAATTGTTGGTTACCCTCTTGATATACCTGAAGATGTTATTGATAACATCCCTGACTTTCACGATCATGATGATGGTAGCGCTCACATTAAGGTCTTCACGCAATTTATTAAGAAATGGTGCGACCCACCTATTTATGAGGATGTCTTAATGCAGATGTTTGCCTTCACTTACTGTGGAGATTTGGTTTATGATTGGTTTCATGGTTCGAGTCTTACCAAGTTCAAGACCATCCAGGAATTGCTGTTGGCCTTTTTGTACCAGTTTGGGAGAAATCAGGTTAACATTTACAATGAATTGGTTGATGATTTTATGGAAACATGGGAGAGGAAAAATCTCCTAGCTATTAAAACAACTAATTCAGACACAGAGGTTGATTCTCCATCGAATCCTATTGAGGAACTTGATGAAAAAGTTCAGAACATACAGTTTCCCCATGAAGAACGATGTGAAACCATGGATGAACAATTTGTGGCCCAGGAAGAACGATTAAGGATCAAGGAAGATGATTTTACAGAAGCTTATATTGAATATCCGGACCCCCTTGAACTTGAGCTTCACAGTGAAAAAGATGAGGAAGTTCATGAGGAAATTCTAGATGAATTCATGGGTGAGCCAATCATTCATTTTGAGAAGGTAAAGGAACCTGAGTTTGAAAATGTTGAATATCTAGATGATTCAAGTCCCCACCCTCCTCCCGAGGAACCAATCTTTTTGAAGGGTAACTTTGAAAATCTTGAGGAAAACAGTATGATGGTTCCTGTGGTATGTTCTTTTTCAACCTCTCAACTAGAAGATGAGTTAATGCAAAATTATGTGGAAATGGAAGGTAACTTCAGTTTAGTGATGTCATATCATTATGAGTATTGGTTGGCCTCCTACCTTTACAGTCATGAGCAACAAAGTATTCAGAGTTTACACGGCTTGTCATATTTTAGTGTTTGGTTAAAGGAAGGAAGGAGCATGAAGTTTGGTTGGTTCTTCCGCACAAAAAGTTCCAAGTTGATAAAACTTGAGAAGGGAACTTCTGTGAGTCATCCTGGACAAGGATGTTTCAGACGCTTGTGGTATCATTTCATCCATTGCATGGGTGGTTGTAACATACCTCTAAACCTTCTTTGTATTTTAATTTTGTATTATTTCAATTTATTATGTCAATATGTACTTAGAATTTTTTTTTCGGTACCATAGATTTCATTTGTTGTAAAATATGATGTTGTACTTTAGTTATTTCATTTTGTAAATGTTGTATATAGAATTCATTGATTTAATCATGTATATATGTATTCTTATGTTGGTTATTGGTGAACACTCTGTTGTAGGTGTTGGATTCTCGTATGCTCTCCATCTCGAGTGAGAAGATCGAACACACGTCCCCATGTGGAGCCAAATGTTGACCGCCTCTCCAACACAGGTGGTCAATTCCATGTGCCATGAAGAGATGCATCATCAGATGAAAATTTGTCGAAGACTTTGGTTCTATAGGGCATGTTTGGCCCCAACACTTCTTTTTGTAATTGGAATTTCCACACCCCTGTGTGGGTTAATAAAATAATAGGTCTACATGAGTCATGTCTAAGTCAGTTACCTTGGGATCGGCTCACTGGGAGAGTTCCTTTCACATAGGGTTTTTTATCCTTAGGTTATCAATTGGGCTTTTCAGCCTTATTGATCTCCCTTGAGTTTTTCCCTCACACTTGCAATAATTCCTCCAAAGTTGTGAACGACGTTCTAGTGGGTTTATCTTTTGGTAACTATTGCAAGGAATCATTGTAAATGACCATGCAAGACATCTTAAAAAGTTTCGCGAAATTTCGTCGAGTCTAAGTCAGTTTTTTTTAATTAATTAATTTTTAATTAAATTTACCTTAGTTTGGAAGTTTAATTATTTAATTAATTGATTATTTTTGAGTAAATATTGTAAAAACTAGATCCGTGGACTTTTGATAGGGGTATTTGTGCTCAAAAGAAATGGAATAGCACCCCCTACATCCATAGACCAAGTTCCAGCTCAGTCAGACAAATTTAGCCATGGGTTTGTCCACCTGAAGTGTCAGTCAGTCTAAAACAACAATTTTAATTCCTAAAGTCCAAACATGGTAAAATTGTAATAATGAGTTAGGAGGATGTAAAATGGTGAATAATTGTTAGATAGAGACCCCCTAAGCATAACATAACCCTCCCAACCTTTTCCAACCTATTCTAACCCGTTACACCTTCTCTTTACCCAAAAGTTACGCCCCCCTAGGGGCATTGACGTTTTTCCTTGGTGGTGGACGTTGTGACTTAAATGGAGCCCCCTCTCATGAGTTATGACTCCCTTTATCCCCCACATCACCTCCTAGGGTGATCCCACTCCCATTTTCTCATTAATCCCCCTCCATACCTTCCATTTCCCCCTTTTGTTGCGCCCTCCAATGAGAGTTACACCCCCCTTATGTGGTTCTCCAAGAAAAATCGTTTTCAATTGTTGGGGCCTCTTCCTCTCCCTTGGCACGAATCCCATGGCTTCCCTCTACATTTTGTGTGATCCCAACACCTCCCACACTCATTTACACCCTAGATCTATTGATCTAACCCTAGATGGTGTGCCCTAGCCTAGGGATCTACTCTATTGCTTGGTGGTGGACACTTGGCATTGATCCAAGAGAGGTAGGTTTGCCTCTCCAAGTATAAATAGATCCCTCTCCTCACTTCCAACATACCATATCTTGAGCTAAAGTTATGCTACTTGATTTCTCACTCTCTCTCTCTCTTTCATTCGTCATTTTTTATTCTCTTGCTCTTAGGGTTTTGGAGAGAGTTTTCTCCAAGATCCTTCTTCTTCAGTAATAAAGAGAAAAATTTGGAGGATTATTGGAAGAGTTATGCACATGCTTCTTTGGCCATACACATGAGGTAAATTTGTTCTAAGATTTTGTTTGGTGATTGCATCCTTGGATCCTAAGGTAAAATGTTATTTGGGTAGATCTAGTAATGCACATGCTTGTAGATCTATGTATTTGGATATGCTAGATAGGATTGAAATGCCATCTTATTAGTATATGCACATATTGTTTATTGTATGCCATCATTGTTCAAGGTTTTTGCAGGTTTAGCTTAAAGGGTTTCATTGGGACAACCTTAAGCAAGAAGGTTCCCTTGAGACACACTCAAACTCCATCTCTTTCTCACTTTTACTCTTATTCTATATTGTTGTTCATTCCATCAATATTTCAGTTAGCATAGTTTAGTGAGATAGGTCATTTTTAATCAAAATTTATAATTTTTTCTTAAGAAAATTTTTTTCCCTAAAAAGGCAAAAGTTTTTCTTCCATATATTGGTTGTGTGTAGCATTTCCAGCAAAGATACCTCGTTGGTTTTTACAGGTTCAGATCTGGTTGAGAGGGGTTTTGGCTACCCAAAGGCATCCACACAACACTCAAAGACCCCCCAAGGGATTGGTAGCTATTTATCAACCTTGCTCCTTCAATTTCCTAGTGTTTTCAACCATTTTTCTCTTTCCTTTGCTTGCTTGTAGTGGCTCACATTTGTGGAAGAAAAAGGGTACGACCCCCTCCCACGTGTGAACCTTGGGTAGTTAGGGTTTTAATATAGATCTTGATTTTTATTTTTCTTTTTGTCTTTCTCTTGCTAGGACGTGAGGGTTTGTGAGATAAAGGGTATCTCCCAAACCCTAGGACGTGGGGTAGGGTTTGTTTGCTTGTCTCTTGGTTTGTTTGTCTCTCTTTCTCCCTGTGTTTGTTTCTTGGCTTGCTTCTTTGCTTCCCTTGTTTGCTTGCTTGTTTCTTTCCTCAATAATTTCAAAATAAGTAAACTAAAGTTAATTTCCTACAGATATGGGAGAGGAATACCCCATAAGGTTAGGAGGGTTTAATTAGTGATTAAGATCTAAGTGATTTAAAGTTATAATACACTAGATCTAGATTTAATACACTAAGTAAGTCTCTAGCTTAAGCCTATTGGGCACCTAAATCAACTTAATTAGATCTTATGCACGTTTAGTTCACTAAATGTTTATTTTTATATTACATGCTTAGACCTATAATCATTGATGCTTCATAAGTAGAAGGTGTTTCTCTTTAATGCATAGATCTCTTAATGACATATACTTGAAGTGACTTGTTTCTAAGTTGATAGGTAGGCAACATCATAAATCTTCTTCTCTTTCACACTTGATGCTCTTATTTAAATGCTTTTGAACATGGTATAAGTGTGATTACATATCTTCTATTGGTTGGCAAGTTGTTCTTACATTTTGTCTTTCTTTCAAGCTATCTTAATTGTGCATTTTAGTGACATGAATGTGTTAATGCTCTTAAATTTTTAACTAAATCAACACACTTTTAAGGCCACGGTGAGTTTCGGCCAAGTCACTAAATCACCATTAAAAAGTGTCATAAAACTCTTAAAACACTACTAAATATTCTTAAAAGTCTACCTAACTCATATAATAACTTAATAGACTCTTTAGGGTACCTCGGACCACCATCTTCACCATCTAAAATGGGACTTGAGGAAATCAACAAAGGGTGTAGGTAGGGGACTGTCTCACGACGCACAGGATGTGTCCTCTCCGAGAAGTACTCTTGTTTTGGGCTGACCTGTGAAGCTAGGGTGGCAACACTTATTGAGCATCCATCAGTTATTTGGCAATAGGGGGAGGAGGCTTTGGTGAAAGCTTAATAAAATTTGATAACCCTGAGAAAGCTTAACAATTCAACCTTGGATCTAAATTTCTAAATACTTGTGGGTTTAGTAATTAATAGTGGATCTTCATCTTTGATACTTGTGCTTAAATTTATAATTCTTCTTTTGATGTATTGATGATGATGATCTTGATGCTTTGATGATAATGATGCTTTAATCTCTTTTATATCCTGCACAAACACAAATAAATAATTTGTTAGCTTGTTGTTGTAATCTAGCATTCTTTGAATTGTAAATCTTGTATCTAATGTTTATTTGATTAACTTATTCTTTTGTAAGTAATATTGTAATTTACTTGTAACGAACAACCCTTTAACTTAATTGACCCCTTGCCCAATCTTAGGCACTAGTCTTAGTTGCCCTAGGAAAGGTTTTGCTTAACATTCTAACCTTTGCATCTTGCATTGCTGCTTGTGCATCTTAGGACTAGAACCCCCCAAACCTTGTAAATAATTGAAATTAACTCCTAGAACTTAACTCTAAAACTAATCTAGAAACTAGGGACTACCCCCCTTGGCTTCCCTAGTAACGAGCCTAGATGGAAGAGGTTCTGGTCAAAGTGACAGCGTGGGCTGTGAACCTAAGCATTGTGCCTCCAAGGACACACTAAGTGAGCCGGACTTAGCTCACATTTGCAAGTGTATTAGGACGACAACACACCTTATTAGCAAACCCACATATATAGATCAACAATAATACTAGTTGTTAGATCTACCCAAGTAAAACACTTTACCCAAGAATCTACTCTATGCAACCATAATGTCAAATTCACAATATTACCTCATGTGTAAGCAAGAAACAAGAATACTCGTTGCTCTTCCAATATCCTCCAAAGTTTCTCTTTATTACTGAACAATAGATCTTGGAGAAATACTTGCTCCAAAACCCTCAAGAGCCAAAGAATGGATGCAAAAACGGACAAGAAGGAGTGAGAGGTGTGATAGAAATCAAGTAGCATAACAATAGCTCAAGATATGGTGAGGAAGGAGTGAGGAGAGGGATCTATTTATACTTGGAGAGGCAAACCTACCTCTCTTGGATCAATGCCAAGTGTCCACCACGAAGCACAAGATGAGATACCAAGGAGAGGGGTGCACCATCTAGTGTTTTGGCTAGGAGTGGAGTGGAATAAATGCAAGGTGGGGAGTGGGGCTAGGTTAAAAGGTGACGTGGAGGGTAGAGGAAGGCACCTATGTGGAAAGGAGGTTCCCCCACCCTTTAAAACTTAAGTTACAACGTTGTGTCATGCTAGGGGGCATGAGTGTTCGAGTGAGTGAGGGGGTGAGGATGTGTGTAAAGGTTAAATTAAGTTGGGTTGGGTATATTTAGGCTAGGAAACATCTCTCCAATCTTTTTCCATCTTTACATCATCATTTTAACTCATTATTACAAAAATTACATTTTTGCTATGTCATGACCTAGCAATTAAAATTGTTG
Source organism: Picea engelmannii (assembly GCA_009831015.1). NCBI lineage: Eukaryota > Viridiplantae > Streptophyta > Pinopsida > Pinales > Pinaceae > Picea > Picea engelmannii. The sequence continues at coordinate 618,399 of ML779746.1, read as the reverse complement.
TTTTTTACTGACTGAGGCTCCTAGTGGACAAACACATAGCAAAAGTTGTATGACTGAGCTGAAACTTGGTCCAAGGGTGTAGGGGGTCTCATTCCATTTCTTTTGAGCACAAATACCCCTATCAAAATTCCAAAGACCTAGTTTTTACAATTTTTGCTCAAAAATAATTAATTAATTAAATAATTAAACCTCCAAACTTAGGGAAATTTAATTAAAAAATAATAATCTAGACTCGACGAAATTCTGCAAAACTTTCTAAGATGTTTTACATGATCATTTACATCATCCCTAAACAATAGTTGCCAGAGGATAAACCCATTAGAACGTCTTTCACGACTTTTGAGGAATTATTGCAAGTGTGAGAGAAAAACTCAAGGGAAATCAATAAGGCTGAAAAGCTCAATTGATAACCCGAGGATAAAAAACCCTCGATGAAAGGAACTCTCCCAATGAACCCATCCCAAGGTAACTGACCTAACTATGACCAATGCAGACCTATTACATTATTAACCCACGCAGGAGTGTGGAAATTCCATTTACAAAAAGAAGTGTTGGGGCCAAAAATGCCCTTTAGAACCAAATAATCTTCGACAAATGAACATCTAATGATGCATCTCTTCATGGCACATGGAGTTGACCCCCTAGTTGGATAGGCGGTCAACACCTCCCAAGTTAAAAAGATAACAAGCAATTGGTTTATAACAAGTGATAACCATGATTTAATTTCACTTTGAACATGATCTAAATACATTACATCTTATGGTGGTGACCCCTTTCAAGGGATATTGGTTTTTATGACATTGCATATAATCTTTGGATGAATTTTGAGCCACACTTTGCTATCCTTTATGGTATGATATATGTAACAACAATACGCTAAGTGGCATTTTCATTTGTCATTGACATCTATAACCAACACTTAACTCTTGTGAATGGTGGAATGATTTGATGAATGCTACGCTTCCTAAATTTCATGGTCACATTGTCATCATAGACACCACTTGATGTTGATTCATTGGACATAATCACTTCATATGAGAACATTGTTTACACTTGAGCATTTCCATGGTTGATGTTACTTTTCAATGTTAAGCAAGTTCATTTCACATATGTGCCATACTCATTCTATTGGCTTTCTAGCAAAATCATTTTATAACAAGCACATTTGTTTAATTTGCAGATCATTGAAGACTTATTAATCTAGAAAACCACTTACATACCTTAATCTATTTTCAACCTTGACAGGGAGTTGATGAAAGTTGCTAGTTTTCTTAGTCAATCTAGTCCAAGAAACTCTCCCATTGTTGCAACTGATTTGGCTTAGATTGATCATAAGGATTCTCCCCTATGCTAGGATAGTTTTCCTTAGTCTGAAGTGTGTGGCAAGGCCACCTAGGTGACAATGGGTGGCTTGCATGTAGTGCCTCTAGGTTCTCCCATTGAGGTTAGGACTTTTCTTCCTATGTGAGAGTTTGAGTGGTAACATGTCCATAAATAAAAATAATCATACTTAGTATAAATGATATCACACTAAATTTCAACTCTAGATATAGGGAAAAATTGATATCTTAAATTGAAATAGAAAACTTGTTCAATGGGAAAATATTTAGCTTCCATGTCATCTAGGGTACATGTGAGAACAATCAAACCTGAATTTCAAAAGTTGCAGCTTTCCCTACCTCACAAAGAGCTTTGGCTATATAAATTGTCTCAATACTATGATTTCATAATGGAAAGGCTACATGATTATTAAATCCTCAACTGTTGTCGAACGGCCTAAAACATAGTTCTTTGAAGCAATCAGAGCTTGCTTTCTAAATTGTCTCTACTGCACACATCCATAGTAAAAACATTGTGTGTTTTCTCAGCATGCATGTTTGTTGATAAAACAATTGCTTGGATCATGCTCAAGGACTGGCCTTCAACTTGTTCTAAATTTTAAAAGCTTGTAAAAGAGATTGAAAAAAGAATTTGAGAAAGAGAATATATTAATTGCCTTGACCAAAAACTGTGGATGAGAATAGAAGGTATAAAATGCATGATATTGTAAGGGAATGCCTAAGGCATCTCCAACACAAGCCTATATAACCTCAACAAAGCAGTGAAGGAAAAGGGTGAACACAAGTAGAATAAATTGAATTTAATACACTACAGGACCAATAATATGTCTTAGTCATGATCTCCGATCACTAAGATTTTGAAAGATTTGAGAAAGTATTATATAGGGACTTTGAAGACATGAAATTCTCCCTGCTCAATTGGAGGCAGTAATCTGCTCAAGTGTCATGTAAGGGTTGAAGGAACAAATTATGCATATCCTGGCATTTAAGGACAACCTACCAACCTCGGTACTGAAGAAGCTAGAAACCAAACTAAAACATTACTTACATTGAGAAGACAACTACTGAGATGTGCAGGTGTATGGACCAAGAGATGGATGTTCACTCAAATGTAAAAGGGCCATTTACAATCATCTCAAAATTCAGCTAAAATCACAATAGGAAAAAACGTTTATTTCTCACTATCCATAGTGTCTTTTGCAACTGAGCTTCATCTCAGTCATGGCATATCATCATGGAAAGGAATGTGCATATTTATGATAGTAGATAACTTCCAACTTAATCTGCAACTCTTTATAAGCTTTATCATACACAATGTTCTTAAGAAACACTCTCATTAAGAAAATGCTATATCTTTCATTTTCTGCTTCTTGATCCAAATAGCTTTGGCATTGCTGCAGGTACCTACTGTTCATAATTTCTAGAAGCAAAGGAACACAGATTAAAAAATAATAAGCATACCTGACATATGGCCATGAACCAAATGCTAAATACAGAGAATTTAATCAAAGCCTCAACAATAACAAGCTACACTAGTGCATTTAGAAAAAATGAGGTTAAGCGAATAGGCATCAACATAATCATGTAACGCTAATACTATACACATTAAATTTCAAGATTTCTTTACAAAAGATTTGTTCTTTCTAAATAATAAGGAAACCGATATCAAAAGAGACCTGTAATGCTGATATGAAATGGGGTTGAGTTCAAAATTGAACTCTATTGTAGATCATTATTGTAATTGAAATTGGATTTCATATCAACCATTAAGGTTCTCTGATCATCTTCTTCTATTCAGAAATGTCAGCTAACGCCTCACACCAAGCTGTTAGAAAGAAATCAGAGAAATTATTAATTTGTATAAAGGAAATTTTGCTAAACATAAAAATTTTAATACAGAAAGTTATTGACCAAAAGGATTGCATTCAGTAAAACCACCTGAGTCAAATTTCTTATTGAAATTATCACAGCATTTTAAGAACATTGCTAATGTGACAGCTAACCTATTTCAGCCACGTTCCTAAGAAAAACTACAATGGACCAAGAGTTCTTAATTACAGCTTGCAACTTACTGAATATCCTGATCTCGAAAATAATTTGAAAATTCAACTATTTGCATGCCCCTTCCAGCTACTGCAATCTGATAACAGTCTCTGAGAGCGGAAGACATATATGTTAGAGAACCATAATCATAATCTACTAAAAAATACAGAAAATCAAGGAAGCATTTAGCATATGCACCAACCAAGCCATATGATAAATAATTTGATCAAATCCAAGTTGATTTTCAAATTACCTTTCCTTATTAGCTATGACATGTAATGCCTCAGGTTCGGGCACATTGATGATTGAACTGCAATGCTCTCTCAGACAACTTCTTTTATTAAAGTGATAAAAGTGCCAGCAACGAATCCGTTGATCTAGACCAGTGCTAAAAACCCAATGACCATCTGTCCATATACCTGTAGTGCAAATAAAATTGATTCTACGAATCTATCAGAGCATTTCAATTAAATGCCATTGAATTAAAATTGTTGGTTCCTGGCCAACGGCATCATTCCAACCAGTAAACTGTTTAAGCATGATACTGGGCCTTCAATGCTCATTACTCAACTTTTACTGCTAAGATTTCAGGACAATCTTGACTACTGTGATTCAGTTGGTGTATCTGATAACAACCAGAAAGGTCAAAATTCTAGATTTCTACTGTTAAACTCGTTCCAAACTTTTCTGTGCTGTTCATTTTCAAGTGATTAAAGTCCTGCATTGTAAAAAATACAGCAATTAAAGCTCAAAAGCATTGTGTTACCTTTAACAGAAGAACTGTGAGCAGAACCAATTACTTCTCGATTCAAGCAAGTGAACTCATACATGATTTTGCTAGTTTCAGGCCCTGAAATCACACAGATATTACTCAATTTATTCCAAAAGAGGATATATAGGACGATCTTTAAGTAAACTACCCAAAACTTGAAAGTCTACATGCCCTCAAAAATCAGTAAATTATGATACGATAAAAACACAATGTACCTGAAGCCTTGGCATCTGCTCCACCTAATATAATATTTGCAATCTTTGGCTTATCAAGTTTTCCATTTTTTGGTTCACTCTGATCCTGTGAATCTTTTCTCTCATTATTGAGACTGTTATTTATCGATTTATTCTCAGTTTGACATACATGCAAACGAAAGCTTGCAATATGTAGAGCTTGATCATCCCCCCCACTAACTACACAGTAAAGTGAATCCAAATTCTCAGCCTTCAGGCTCCCATCACTGTTTAAATTCGAGATGTAAAGGCAATTGACTCCAGACTGGTGGGCAGAATAAAACACGTGTAAAGGATAAGCCTTTCGAATTTCAGTATGCATCCTTACCATGGGTATCATTTCATTACTGCTTCCAGTATCTAGATTTATTGAAGGTCCCGAGAAACCGTTCAAAAAGTTATTTTTGGACTCCCTAACTGCCTCAAATTCAGTTTTTCTAGTATGTTTGTCCTCTTGCTCCTCTGAAAATTTATTTTCACTGCCATTAAAACCAGTATTCAAAATGGTTTCTTCTCCAACACTATGCAAGGGCATTGTGCCTGATGATGAATTGCAAATATTAATATTTTCAGAACCAGATTTATGAACAGTCGCTTCTGGAAACCCCTCTTGCTTTTTTGAAAATCTCCAGCGGCGCCCACCCTGACTTCCTCTGCCTGTGCGTGGCCGTCTTTGGGCAACAATATCCTCTCCGGGATTATGAGCAGAAATTTTAAAAATGAAATCACTGACTATGTCTGTCAAGTCCCACACTGCGATACTCCCAGTTGTTGATCCACTAAGTACGAGATATATGTTTTGAATGTTTCCTGCAGAAGAAAAGGTTTAAGTAGCATTAAATACAATCATTCCATGGTTCAATAGGCAAAGAAAAGTGTTTTTTTCTGTGATCTCAGGCTTTGCTTTTAACTTTACCAGTTATGGCTAAAATTATATCAGTCTTTAGACTTGGCACAAGGAAACCTTTAAAAACTATGAAATAACAAGAATTCCATATACAAAACTATCCAAATGCAAAGATTAGAATGACACTAAGTATTATGGCTGTTGTGAACCTCCCACACAGCTGGTGCAGGCCTCCCAAACCATGGCTGGTGTGGACCATAGTTACCAAGTTCGAATTCGAATTCGGTACAATATGGAAAAAGATCAGATAGAAAAATGTAAATACGGAAAAAATTCACGGATATACATCTTATATCATGCAATTTCTTCAGAAATTTAGAAAGTTACTTGTTTTGAACAGTCTGTAATGTATTCACAGATTCTCGTAAGTTGGGAGTAATCGTTACTATCCAAGGCGGAATTGGTGTACACGGTGGCCATATTACACACAACATAATATGGCCAAGGAAGTTGCGTACGCTGCATGGAAAAATACAAAGCCCTTCGCACAAAATACACAACCCTTTAATGTGGCTGCATTGCACGAAAAATACAAAGCCCTCTTTGGCAGATGCTTTTACCATCCAATACGATTATTGAAAAATAGGAAGCTTCTAAATGGCCAAGGAAGTTCCTTCTGCTGCACAGAAAAACACAAATGAACCAACTTGACCCAAATTATTTGGCTGAATTGAATCATACCCGAATTTTCAAATCTATTCTGTCAATTTGACCGAATTTGGCGGAGAGAATGTGGGGATCTAGAAAATGAGTCACTCAAGCATGACCCTTGACAGGAGAAGTGAGACAAGTGTCATAGTGTATCGACAACGTAGCTTCCAGGCTAACATATAGTACTAGTCATCCAAGCTGACACCTGCTCATCACTCCATTTGGTTATCCACGCCTACCAACACGATACCTTTAGTAGTGTCCAATCAATGGGTTCCTTTAGTTAATGTAGCCTCTTTACCTTGTGTCTAAGCAATAATTAATTAAATTAAATACAACATTAGCCATTTTACATCTATCACTGATTTCTTTTTGCCCAAAATAACCTGAGTTGTAACATTGTTCTTTCATTTCTTGCCTTAGTTGTAACAAACAATACGCCTCAAATTTGTATTGTTCAGTCTGTTTACATCCATTCCTCCAAAGTAACTCAGGTTCCTTGGAGCAATGTAATGTCCCCACTTTGGGACATCATCACAGTGCAGAGATTTATGATGACCAGAGTAGCCAGATGGGTGTTATGGAGAGTACAGGGGTTATTGAGATGCATTCTGGGGTCCAACTCGGATTGCTCATCATATTCCATCATTATGAGCCATTCCGCACAGGTTGGCTTTGGTTCCGTTGCATTCCGACGATTTCCATGATTTTGACTATTTTGAGCTATAAGTCAATTGAATTCACTAAAGAGGTCATTTTGGGCACATTACTTGGAGGAACCCCTCAGTGTAATAGCTCATTGGAATCGGGAGAAGCAACACTACAGGATGGGATGGTGAGAAGTGGCTTTCAGTGACCAGGGAAGCCACAAGGAGAGATAAGGATCTTTTCAGAGGTAAAAAGGTTAATTAATTAATTAAAGTGATTTAATTAATAAATTAAATATTAATAAAATGAAAGTCACTTTGGAGGGACAAGGTGAGCCAAAAAGTATAAAGGAAAGGCAAGGGCCTCTACTCATGTCATTCACAAATGTTTATCTTTTGGATTTTTGGCTTCTAGCTAGAGGGCCCATCTCTTGGGGGTTTTGAGGGTTTTGACTTAACAAACCCTAGAGGACGATTCGATTGTGAAAGATTCCACCTAGCTTGTCCCAAGCTTGGTATCGGAGATGCAATACTCTCCCACACCATTCTAGTTCTAGATCTACTTAGTTGCAGGAGAATTCCACATCAGTTACTTGTGCAGATAGAGAGAGGGCGCACCGGTTGGGGATTTCCAGCAAGGGGGGGCACACCATTCTTGGAGAGAGATTCATTGCAGGTGATTGGCAAGACTTTTGGAGATTCTATCACCTGGGTATTCATTGCAGGGCTTTGGACATCAGATCTAGTCCATTCTTGAGGAGTTACCACGGCTAGATCATCATCTACATATAGGGACGTCTTTGAGAGAGAGAGGACGATTTGGTGATTCAGTGATTTGCAGATCTAGGAGGCTATACCTCATATCTGAGCTTGAAACTTCTTCCAGGGGTTTGTGATTGCCTAATCTATCATTTTGGAGAGTTTCAAGAGGTTTGGAGGCCTCATTCACCCAGGCCGAATTATCTAGGGTTTCAGGCATCCAGGGGGGTGCACCATTCAGTGGAGGAGTTCAGATCTACAAGGTGTGAGAGGGATCTTGGAGATTCAGAAACCTGGGTTGTTCTTACCATCACCCGATCTATTGTTTGGCATCTTTCTTGAGGTGATTGGACACTTTTGGCAGCAGGGCCGAATTGTTGAGGAGCTTCAGCTATCCAGCAGGGTGTGGCACTTTCCAGCTTGGGGGTTTAGCATTCGTACGACCCAGATCTACTTGTATTCAATCTTCATTGTATATCCAGCCTTTGGAGGCTTATTGTAGTCCTCTATTGG
>ML779746.1:590917-604840 GCA_009831015.1 Picea engelmannii | reverse complement strand
CAGACAGTAGAGATATACTACTGTGGTGGATATGTTTCACCGGTTGTGACTATGTGTCACTATTTGAGTAGTTATGTACTACCGTGAATAGACACGGTTGTGTTCTATAAATTAAATTTGTAGCAGTTGTCATAGGAGATTATCCAGCTGGATAATAATGACGATGCTCGTGTTGCTACCAGTTGAATGCTCTGTTGTGCTCAAGACCATACCTCCCTAGCTAGGAGGGAGTGTTAATATTATGGTAGCTTCGGGAGGTATGAACCTCTATTGTGACCTATGACGAGATTAGAATACTCCGAAAGGAAGCAAAGAAATGAAGGAAACCCTAGAGAAGTTGTCGGCTGCAGAAATATATTTAAAATGAATTTATTAGTACCTAGAAGGAGAAGTCGGCCCCAATAAAGCTGCCCAGACTACTATAAATACAGGGTGCCAGTTCTCATTATTCACAACTCAGAAATTGCAGAGAGAACTGGATCTGCGCAAGTGCAGTGGCAGTTTGTGCACAAGTCTCTGGGAAGGTGTGCGCTAGCTTCTGGGTGGGATTATCTGATCAGCTTGGTTTCTATTCTTGCTTGGTGCATTAGCCTCTCTTGGCTATTGGATTGCTACCAGGATTCTCTTCTCTGTCAAGGTCAAGGTGCTCGGAGGGTGGCTTCGGCCTATGGTTGGGTGACGAGGGTATCGTTAATGGTAAAACGAGCACAATCTTCTATATTCTAACACTAATAACCTTCCAACAGTATTTATCCTTGAAATATCCTAGGTGGAGCAAAGATGAGATTACATTCCAGGTCAAACGAGCAGAGGAATACATGGCCACAACAGCTAGATGGAGGGAAGCATAGAGAAACCCCACACCCATTAGGAGCACGCAACTTTGCTATAGTTGCAAGGTGCCTTGGGAACCAGATCATAGGTGTAGGGGTAAGGGTAAGAAGCATATCATTGAGGTGCACTACGACAGTGATGATGAGGATTTGGAGCAATCCGATGATGATACTGACTCTTGCACAGAGGCTAGTGATAGTGACTCTTGCACAGAGGCTGATGATTCTAGCACGCTTGAGGAGGATAATGACCCTTGTGTAATGGATAGGCAGTTGGATGGACAGGACGATAGCACCAGTATATCAGCAGACATATCACATACCATTGATGACCTTACACCTCAGCAGAGTGGTGACACTAGTGAGGATTCACACGTGTTAGCACCTAGAGATGATGAGCTTCCTATGATGGTCGTGACACATATGCCATCCTTCCAGACACCCCTGATAGCCACATCACATGAGGAGGTCAGTGGCATGTCAGATAGGGTTGAGGAGCCTTGTGTGAGGGATGCACACCAGAAACATGTAGATCCACCGATCCAGGAGGAGATACAGGGAGTACAGACAGTGGACCTGACACACACAAATCAACCAGAGGAGATTGAGTCACAGTTTTTAGAGACTCCATTAGTTGAGCAGATTATGGACACTGATAGGTTGATGGAGCACTCACTTCCAGGATCGACTTGCATTGATGAGGATGCACTCTTTAGTAGTCAGGATGACCATAGCACGTGTCTGGATATATCTATATGGGATCCAGGCATAGAGGATAGTAGCAGGTTGAGTGCCCAGGAGGATACGGCTGCTCATACAGGTTACAGTGTGATTCAGGGGGAGATAGCATCTAGTGATGGGGTGCAGTGGCATACAGGAGTACCCAGCAGCACAGTAGACAATGGACAATTCAGCACGTTATCTTATGCAAAGAGTGGTTTTGGGGATTCCAGAGTTGACACTAGCAGGACTGACATTAGCAGTGAGGGATATGGGGTGGCACCTCAGCATGACCATGATCAAGAGCCACACCACTTAGCAACACAGTTGAGAGTCAGTGAGGCTATGATCATGGCAGCCACCAGGCGCAGCGATGACATGCATGCATTGATGGCAGATTACTGTTGGAGAGCGTTAGTGGCACATGGTAGTTCAGATGAGGGAATTGCCATGGATGATTGTCATACTCTCAGGGAGAGAGTATCTGTGATGAGGACCGACTACCAGCAGTTGTTGACTGACAAATATTATCTATTGAGGGTTGGTGAGATGTATCATGAGGCTCTGAGGGAGCAGGAGTTGGAGATGGATCGACTCACTCAAGAGTTGGAGAGCACTCGAGGATTCTTGAGAGGCACATAGACAACCCTTCAAGAATCAGAGTCTAGGTCAAATGAGTCTCTTGAGGAGATTTGTCATAGATCCACTTCATCTGTCTTAGTGGACACTTAGATGTATCAGACAGTCATGTTGATAGAGGACGTTGGTGATCTAGCAGAGGAGCACCAGTTGATGGAGGACACTTCCATTTGTGTTCCGAGAGCGGTTGACCTACATGTAGAAGTTGATCCAGCAGTACGCCCGGGATCTGTGATGCAACATGAGTCTACGAGAGACGACATGAGTATGCCGGAGCATACGGTGATGAGGGATAGCTCACAGAGTCATGCCGAGATGTATGGTGGCATTCAGAGGGGTATAGTACCTTGCAGGGAGGAGACACACTTAGGGGAGTATGCAGATGTCAGTCTGCAACAGCACATAGTTATAGGAGATCACTTTCACCATTTCAGCAGTTGCATGGGAGATGAGAGATGGAGGTTGGTTGACCAGCAGTCAGAGGAGTTACTTCCGGTTGTACTGGATGATTAGGATTCAGAGATGACCACAGGAGAGTATTTATCATGGATATCGATGGACGAGCTTCTGGTCGAATCTTTGGGATTGACCAAAGCATGTGACACCTCCCAGTCCTACAGTCAGTTGCAGATGTTTCTGTTAGCCTGTCCTAACACTTTTATCATAGACAACAGTATGAGGAGGGATAGGTCGTGGTTGGGGGCAGGGAGAGTGAGTAGGTCGAGACCACATCACAGAAGTAGTTTTACAGCATACAGCAAGTCAGAGGTGGACCGTGTTAGGAAAACAGTTGATACTTGGTGCGTGATGGTGAGCATCATAGACCAGGTGACGACAGATGAGCACAGAGGGCTTCCGACAGTGATCAGTCCGACACAGGAGCAGCTAGCGAAGACTGGAAGTGATAAACTTCCAAGTTTGCCATGGGATCCGAGAGTTCATTTGGATAGTAGGATGTCTTACTACAGGGTGACCCAGGTTGCGCCAGAGAGCCACATATGCCACCATGGGTTGGTTTGGAGTGGGCCTACAGGGATTTATCCGATAGAGCGAGGCATCTTTTCACTCTTGGTCATCATGATCGGATGTGGAGATGGATGCACAAGTACTTCTACAGAGATGTCCTTACAGGTACAGTTTCTGGACAACAGGTCCAATGGCCACAGGGATTTTAGCTTGAGGATCCAGGAGTGGAGGATCCAATATACATACAGGGAGAAGTCAGGCAGGGCCATCATAGTACAGTGTCAGCATGGGGATCTTCGACAGAGGTTAGCATGGGACCCAGGAATTGCAAGGTTGAGCATTTCACTGACTGACAAGGGTGAGTGGACCTTGGCAAGGGGAAGTTGTTATGACTTCCCATTGAGCTTCGATGTTGAGAGAAGCGCATCGCCTGTGGGTGTCTCATGAAGGTCTTGCAGCACCTCATTCTGGCATCAGCATGTGCAGTTGATGGAGACCGTATGGATCTTGGTAGAGACTTGGAGGATGGATTCATTCTGAGATGAGGCCATGTGTCATATGCAGGAGACTCTCGGAGTTGGTATATTTCAGGGTTATACTTCCCAGGGGCTACCAGTTCATGACTTGACATGGGACCCAAGGGGCAGAGTGTATGAGTGTTCATCCTTGGATGGGTCCTACGGTGTATCCCACAGGTGCACATGGGATCCTGGTATTTTATTTGAGTGGACTTGGTTATTGCTTGAGGACAAGCAATTTTCTAGCAGGGAGGACTGTAATGTCCCCACTTTGGGACATCATCACAGTGTAGAGGTTTATGATGACTAGAGTAGCCAGATGGGTGTTATAGAGAGTACAGGGGTTATTGAGAAGCATTGTGGGGTCCAGCTCCGATTGCTCATCATCTTCCATCATTATGAGCCATTCCGCACAGGTTGGCTTTGGTTCCGTTGCATTCCGACGATTTCCATGATTTTGACTATTTTGAGCTATAAGTCAATTGAATTCACTGAAGAGGTCATTTTGAGCACATTACTTGGAGGAACCCCTCAGTGTAATAGCTCATTGGAATAGGGAGAAGCAACACTACATGATGGGATGGTGACAAGTGACTTTCAATGGCCAGGGAAGCCACAAGGAGAGATAAGGATCTTTTCAAAGGTAAAAAGGTTAATTAATTAATTAAAGTGATTTAATTAATTTATTAAATATTAATAAAATGAAAGTCACTTTGGAGGGACAAGGTGAGCCAAAAAGTATAAAGCAAAGGCAAGGGCCTCTACTCATGTCATTCATGTATGTTTATCTTTTGGATTTCTGGCTTCTAGCTAGAAGGCCCATCTCTTGGGGGTTTTGAGGGTTTTGACTTAACAAACCCTAGAGGACAATTCGGTGGTGAAAGATTCCACCTAGCTTGTCCCAAGCTTGGTCTCGGAGATGCAATACTCTCCCACACCATTCTAGTTCCAGATCTACTCAGTCGCAGGAGGATTCCACATCAGTTACTTGTGCAGATAGAGAGAGGGCGCACCAGTTGGGGGTTTCCAGCAAGGGGGGGCGCACCATTCTTGGAGAGAGATTCATTGCAGGTGATTGGCAGGACTTTTGGAGATTCTATCACCTAGGTATTCATTGCAGGGCTTTGGACATCAGATCTAGTCCATTCTTGAGGAGTTACCACGACTAGATCATCATCTACAGATTGGGACGACTTTGAGAGAGAGGAAGATTTGGTGATTCAGTGATTTGCAAATCTAGGAGGCTATACCTCATATCTGACCTTGAAACTTCTTCCAGAGGTTTGTGATTGCCTGATCTATCATTTTGGAGAGTTTCAGGAGGTTTGGAGGCCTCATTCACCCAGGCCGAATTATCTAGGGTTTCAGGCATCCAGGGGGGCGCACCATTCAGTGGAGGAGTTCAGATCTACAGGGTGTGAGAGGGATCTTGGAGATTCAGAAACCTGGGTTGTTGTTACCATCACCCAATCTATTGTTTGGCATCTTTCTTGAGGTGATTGGACACTTTTGGCAGCAGGGCTGAATTGTTGAGGAGCTTCAGCTATCCAGCAGGGCGTGGCACTTTCCAGCTTGGGGGTTTAGCATTCGTACAGCCCAGATCTACTTGTATTCAGTCTTCATTGTATATCCAGCCTTTGGAGGCTTATTGTAGTCCTCTATTGGAGCATTTTGTAGCAGCTCTATTGTCCATCTTCTTGGCCATCTGTTGAGCATTCCAGATCGACATCTTCATTGTAACAAGTTTCTCTATTTCATGAATAAAAGTAGATTTGAGATGTTTTGGCTTGTCTATCATATTGCATATGGTTGAGGTATGTTCCATGATTGTATCTTCTTGTTATTTGCTGCAACACACATATAAACACATCAGTAAAACCCTAAGGCCGAAATCAAGAGGCCATCCTGCAAGTAAACACATCTAAACAAGTAGATCAGCAAAGTGTTTGACGAAATACCACAACCAGAAAAAGATTTTGAAGACACCAAAACCGTGATGATCCTGGCATAATGGCTTGGGATCATTACAAGCAAACTAAACTAGAAGAATATTGTTCTCACTTGCGATATTCACTGTCTGAAATTGAAGATAGAGCTTTTCACCGGTGTCCTTATCACTTAATTTGTTATACTGAAGGACATAAGTTGACATGCATTTAAAAAATATATCGTTCTTCTTTTGCTCTGTCTTGACCAACAATATCCAAATAATCACAAGAAACATTTTGTTGTGGAATGTTAATTTATTAAGATGCCCCCAAGTTTTCTTTCATCTACAAAATTGGATCCATTTCTCACACACTCTTTCTTCTTTGATAGTCTAAGAACCTCTTTGTCATGCATCTCATCTTGTAATGCTCCTAAATATATTTATAAAATGCCAATATCTCTTATAATTTTTATTCCTAAAGAACAATGCTTCAACATTAATAGTAATCTACTCTAGTTCTGATGCCAATTTAACAAACAACCTATACATTGCACAAACTGATCCGAAATGGATCATGGTCAAAGAAATGCTTTGCTTTAATGGCTTTTCTATGTTCAGGTTAGTGCTCAAGTTGCAAGTGTAATGGCCTTAAAGCCTTCATGAAAACCCAGACTAAGGCCATGTTCTCATGCCTTGAAAGAGTTCTATGAAGGTGGAGCTATGGCCATGCAGAGGGAAAAGACTGAAGGAGGAGACCTTGTTGCTCCGCTCTCCGTGCAAAACATAGGCAACAAACCTCAAGAAATACACCAAGGGTAAAGGGCATGCCACATTGTGGGCAAGACGGAGTGGAAGCCTTAACTCTGCATACTTTGTAAGCAAAAGGCTATGTGGAGGTGTAAGCAAGGCAAATTGCACTCAACAGGCCACACAAAAGGCTAAGGAAAAAGGTTGGGTCTACGTGCTACATGTCTCACAGCGAGATAGGCTAAGGCATGTGAAGGGGATGAACATGGTGGAAAGCATGCAGAGCATGAGGCATGAAGGAAAATGTGCTGCAACAGAGAAGGTGACAGCCTACATTGCAAATAATGTGGACACCCAGAGTGTTGACACATGACCCTCTGACCATGCTACGTGGCAATGCAGGAAAAAGCCAAAGCAGCTTGAATTAGAAACTATAACTGTGCCTTGGCTTTCTTGGGGAAAACAAATTGCTAGAGGAGGTAATAAAGAGGCAAATCAGTCATAGGTGAAGGGATGATCCAAAACTGAATTCTCTTGAACATTGGGAAACGAGCAAAGATCAAAATTCTAGAGCAGGAAATTGAAAGCTTGGGAAGAACAGTTTAGTTGCAGAAAGGCTGAGAATGCAGAGGAAGAAATATGTTCCTAGACCGAGAGGACAAATAGGATTTTGAGCCTATCCATGGGGAATGAACATTGTCTCTAACCCAAAAAACAATCTGCAAAGCAAAGCCAAGGAGTAACATTACAAAAAATAAACAAAATTGAAAAGGGCCAAAGCAAGGCAATTTCTCGCCGATTTTCCCAAATGGGTTTCCACAGTAAAATCTTCGTGTTATTACTGTGTTATGATTGATTTCTCCAACATTGCGTTCTACCTTTAATTACAGCTGTAAGTGTTACACCCCAGATTCTCTTCAGTGTACCCTACTTTTTTTCACAAGATGTGACCACTCTGATGAGCCCAAAGTGTGATGATTTCTTTGTATGTGGCCATGATGGGATGATATGATGTACAAGTATTGTATAGTGGTTGCCCAGATCCCCTTAGGTGGACAGTCATGGCATGTCCTTTTAGTCCCCATTCTCAAGGTGTTTGGTTTTATTGCTCCGACTGACTATCCCTTGGAGGTGGTAACTCCCTCTAAGTCATGCATTTATGTCCTTAATAGGTATGCGAGCATTCTGAGGTGGATCTACTAGAATAAATGATCTACGGGGCCTTACTATTCACTTATTCTTTTGCTATGTAAAAGGTGATTACACTTTGTAAGGGTTGTCACACCCATGGTTTAAAACACCTACTTTGCCCCACATGGACCCTCTCTTTCTTATGTATGTACCACACTTTGGTCATGGGCCCTTGGAGATGATTCTGCACATGATTATACAGTTTCACATTTCTTGAGGCAGTCTCACATATTTTGAGGCATATCATGGATTTCGAGGCATTGGTCACACTCTCCGAGGCACAGACGAGCTATTTACATCCACGTGAACACCTTCTACATTTGCCATTTGTCAGATGCTAAAAGGTCCCCCTCCTTTGGCACTTTTTTAAAGTGTTTTTGCTCACTAAAGGGGGTTGACCTCACTTGGGGCACTTTCTGACAGTCGGGGGGTTTTATTTGAGCCACTTGGATGATGTGAAGGTCACTTAAGTGACTTTACACTTTGAGGAGATGACATGGCACTCACCCTTGATGAAGTGGATGGAGTTTAGACCACTCTTTATTGACTTAATGACCAAATTGATGAAGTCGTCCACTACAGAAGGGTTTCTTTTGACTTTGGGAGAGATTGTTCTCTCTTTAGAGGTGAATGTTGGAGCTAGGGTGGCGAAGGAATATTCCTTGCCACATTTTGAGGTCCCCCGAGTCAATTTCAAGTGGAGTGTTGTACCCTAAAGCCAAATCGGCCCTCTTAGAAGGTTGACATCGCCCCTTTGTGAGGGTTTAAAACAAGAAAAGTATCATTTAATTGTATTTTTGACTTAGTCTCCAAGTTCCATGGATTACAAGTCACTTTTGCTTTGATTCCTTAACCTAATTTTAGGGAATAAAGAATGTGAAGGAATTGTGAGCCTCATCTGTAAATAAAGGCACTCCTCTCACTCCAAATGGTGGTGAAATTGTTGAAGATCATTTGAAACCATTAATAGAAGATCTTTTACATGGTGTTTCTTGATGTCAATTCTTGGAGCTCTTTCTTTCTTGGTTGTTCTTCTTTCTTCAAAGACTATTGTGAATGTTCAAGATTCTACTAAAACTAGCAAGAACGATCCATTTGAGGAGTTATCAACTACTTGGAGGGAGGATGTCTAGGGTTTATATCTCTTCCATCTTCCCTAAAACGATTGGTAAGTGTTTATCTCTTGTCTTGATTGGTTTTATACCCCTTGGAAAGGGTTTTAAGTATTCTTTCAGTCTTTTGTTGATCTTGAGAGTGAAGGATATTCCCTTGAGGAAACCCTTCTTGCACGGCCTTGGTTTTCATGGTTTGTCTTGATTAGACAAGGGACTACTAGCCTTGAGGCACTAGTCTCTCATTCTAATCCATAAACATTGAATAACCAATTCTTAGAGTGGCATACTTCTTGACTCAATAAGCCCTAAGTGGAGACAAGGCACTAAGCTTAACTCCCAACAATCTGTAGATTTTTGAGGAACTATGAGGGCTTCCCAACATGCCTGTCTTTGACCTCTTGTTGGGATCTAAGTTTCATCAATCAAATCTGTCATTTGCTGCGTTTTAGGACAGCAAACAGGTCTGCTCAAATCTGCCAAGAAATATTCCCTCAATTGATGGTTATATCCTCTTTTAAGGTGCCCTTGAAAGTAGTTTTAGTAACCAAGTGTTAGTACATGCAAACCTCAAAACATATAGCACTCCTCTAGGATCTTAACAAGCTCCTAACATTGATCTAAACTCTAAGCATGCATGAAATTTGGACACAAGTATTTTTGGTCAACACGACCCTAGATAAAACCCCCCGAGGAAAACCAGTTTAGAATGATAGTATATATAAGTGATGTCTAAAGCATGAGATACAACAAGTAAGAAAATACAATGGACCTTGTAAAAGTAGCAAGCTCCTCTCAAGCCTTGCTAAGGGTTCCAAGAAGATATGCACCCAAGCATAGTGTGCCCTCTTCCTTTGTTGCAAATCTCACTGAAACAATGCACCCTTGATCCTCTGACCTCGGATGAAGAATCCCTTGTTGAATTTTCACTAAGCACCGTTCAAACATGAAGTTTATTTCAATTTTAGTCATGTACTTGAACCATAAACATATGCAGCTTCACCATTAACAATTGTTGCAATAACCAAGATCACAAGAAGAAATACCATGCACAAGAACAAAAGAAATATCTTGGGATACGCTTCTCAACAAGGGAAGAAAACCCAACAATCATTTGCTATATTCTCAATAGAAAGACCTCCCACACCATAGACCTAGCACACAAAAGGGTGCTCTCCAAAACCAAGAAGCTAACACCCAAGAGAGGTGCGCACTTCAGCCCTAGAACATGTACTTGCTGAAATTTCCAAATCACATGTGTGTTGTGTGTTTCCTCAATGGGGAAATCACCTTTATTTATACTAGACCGGACACATCAAAAGTGGTGTCTATTGCCACAACAGGGCCAACCTCAATAACTCAGAATATAGTTAATAATTACAATATTAATTATCCTTTACATTAAGTATCTTTCACTTTATGGTGGGGCCGACCTCTACCCTTTACATCACAATTAGTGTTATAGGTAAATCTTACTCTTAGACAATATAGCAATGGATTTCACACACCCACTAGTGCTCAGCCACACGGATGTCCTACTCAACAGATCTCTATCTCTCAGAGGAGAATCATCTAGACACACACCCACTAGTGCTCAGCCACTAGGGGCACCTCCACTTGTGCTCAACCACAGGGATGTCCTACTCAACAGATCTCTATCTCACTGAGTCTCAAAGGAGAATAATCTGGAGTACCACATCGTCTCAACTCTCTACACAGAGGAGAATGATACATGCATCACATGGGCACCTTCACCCCTCACAGGGGTATGCACATCGTTTCATCTCAAACGACACACCCATCTCATGGGCATCCTCCCCACACAGGGGCACACATCGTGTCATCTCAGTCTCAGAGAGGAACGACACACCCATCTCATGGCACACCCAACTCATGGGCTCTCTCACAGGCCGACTCACTCAGTTTGTGTCCTGGAGGATGTCTCACGAAGCTGTAATCATCAACACTCCCTCTCAGCTAGGGAGGCATTCTCCACTAGGCCAAGTCTCTCATAGAAGTACTCGAACTTCGTCTTGGCAAGTAGTTTGGTGAAGATATCTGTAATCTGCTCATGTGTAGGAAGATACTACACGTGTACTGCTTTCCTCTGCACCATGTCTCTGATATAATGATATTTTATCTCAATGTGTTTCGATCTATCGTGAAACACAGGGTTCTCAGAGAGCTTCACACAACTCTGGTTATCACAATGAATAATGGTGGATCAGTAAGAATGGTGTGATATCTACTCTAGATTATTTCAGATTTTAGCATGCATGTAAGAAATCACATCTAAACTAGCTAAACTATTCATAGAAAAACCCAAAGAAATCTAACTAAAACTTACAAAAAATAAGACTGAAAAGAAAAGAAAGCAAGCCTCTTGGGTACAGCTCCTTTGGGCTTGCGTACAATGTTTAGAATGAAGGAGAAATGAGAAGGAATTGTTACCACTCTTGGAAGGAGTATCGGAAAGGTGTGTTGTATTCGAATTTGGGCAGCATGCCCTCTTGTCCTGGTAAGAACTTGCAAAAATCAGCAACCTATTGCTTGTTGATTTGTGCTGCAACACACTCTAAAATGTTAAGAAATTTATGTCTTTCAACAGAAACTTAATACATACAAAAACCAGAAAATTATAACGATTTATTTGACCTATCTAAGCAAGTTATACACCAAAAACTGAACATGAAAGAATGAGGAAGGAGGACAGAAAATGCTAATGAAGTTTGAGTGAAGATGAGGGTAAATTCGTCCTTGAACCTATCCCAACAACTCCATAGAGATGATCTGCAAAATTTAAATCAAAAGCGAGATGGAACAACAAATATTATCCTGCAAGCATAGATAATACAACATAGTTTATATTATAAGCATGCACAAAATATATAGATGGGCAACTACATTATTGCCTCACCTAGCCTAGTAAACTAATTTACTTAAGCAACTATTGATCAAAACACATAAAGATTCAGAATGATATCACCTCACAATAAGTGGCACATCTAGACTAATCTTGAACGCCACAGTTCCTCCAAAGCTATTTCTTTTGTTATCAAATGGGAAGAGGTTGTAGCAACAATGTTGCTACAAGCTCTTCAAGGGCAAAACTAGTGAAGCAATGTGAAAGTAATGAGAGAGAGAGAGTGGGATGGAGAGAATTTGGTAGCATAACAATACTGTGAGAGAAGGTAATGAATGAGGGAGTGAGAGGTCTCTTAAATAGCATGAGAAGCTAAGGAGACCCCTCTTGGATCTTCAACAAGTGTCAAACATCCAAAGGGAAAGACAACTCAAGAGAAAAAGCATGAGGCTTTTAGGTTAAGGCGAAATTGGTATGAGGGAAGAGTCTCACGCTTTCCTTCAAGGCACATTCCAACTTAGTGTTTGATGTTTCCATGTCCAAATGAGATGTTTCCATCTCATTCCAAGAGTGAGAGCGTGAGTTACCAAGGGAAGGTGTGAGTTTAAAAGAGGAAAACGTGAGTAAAAAAAAAAGAAAGCGTGAGCTAAGGAGGAAAGAGTGAGCTAAGGTGAGGGAGTGTGGAGGGACGTGAGGAGCACATGCTCAAGGGTGAGGTGGAGAGGAACGTATAAGTGGAGATAGGGAGATAGGGAGGCCCCACGCTTTAATTTAAGAGAGTTTCCAAAATTAAAAGGGAAGGGGGATGTTCTTGCCAAGAAGGATGTAAGTTTTGAAAAGAAAAGCGTGAGGATGTGAGGGGAAAACGTGAGGTTTAGAGTTGGAGTGTGGAAGGAGTGTGGAGTCCACACTCTTGGATGATGTGGAGGGGAGAGGTGTATGAGAGGAAAGAGGGACCCACATTCCATTAAAAGGTGAGTTTCTAAGTGTTACGTGGGAGTGGGGATGTAAGTTTTTAAGAGGAAACATAAGCTTTAGTGGGAAAATAAAATAAAAGAGTGGGTAAAGGGTTGTAAAGGTTAGGAAGGGTGTGGGTAGGTTAGGTGGGGTCTCTTTTTATTAAATGTCACATTAACTTCACCTTATTTGACTAACAATTACAAAATTAACATTTTCCCATGTCCTGGGTTTGGCAATTAAAATTGTCGTTTTCCGAAAAAACTCCTACGTGGACAAAAACCCTAACAAAACTTGTCCGACTGAATTGAAACTTGGTCCACAGGTGTAGAGGGTCTTATTATCTTTCTTTTGAGTACAAATACCCCTATAAAAAATCCTGGGACCTAAGTTTTACATTAATTATCCAAAATTAATTAATTAATTAATTAATTCCAAACCTTAAAAAAAACCTAGCTAGACTCGACGGAATTCCACAAAATTTTGCGTGTTGTCTTACATGGTCATTTACAACATTCCTAAACACTAGCTATCTAAGAATGACTTCATTAGAACGCCTTTCACCACTTTGGAGGATTTATTGCTAGTGGGAGTGAAAAACTCAAGGGAGATTAACCTGGCAGGTCAGGCCACATTAACCTCCTGAGAATAAAAAACACTCAATGAAAGGAACTCTCCTAATGAAGAAATCCTAAGGCACCTGACCTAACCATGACCCATGCAGACCTATTACAATATTAACCCACACAGGGGTGTGGTAATCCCGCTTACAAAACTGTGTGCTGGAGCAAAAAATGCCCTGTAGAACCAAAAAGTCTTCGACATGTTTGCATTTGTTGATGCATATCTTCATGGTACATGGAGTTGACCCCCTAGTTGAATAGGCGGTCAACAGAGAGCATCAATGTGACAAATCGTGAGCCAATGATTATTACCAGTGTCCATCCTGCATATTCTATAGTGGTATTATTCCTTCCAGATTTTGCTACGACCCTTTTCCACTATGTGGATGGATCTTCTTATTTGGATCCACATGACAGGTGTCACTCTTTGGAGCATCATTTTGAGTTGGTTATTGGGTTCCAAAATCTTCCACGGGGAGTTCACATGAGCACTTGGACATGGGACCTGAGCTTACAATGGCAGTTGGACTACTTCAGCATGGTGGCTTTCCTTTCTATATGGGACCTTGGTTCTCCAATCTTCTTCAGCATTATGGTCCACAATTATCCATGGGACCCTGGTATATGGTTGTACATAAAGTGTTGAGGACAACGCTTTCATAAGGGGGATGGAATGGTTGTACTCTCATGAAAGTAGCAGGTGCATTGCAAAGTCCAAAAGGCATTACCATCCATTCAAACAAACCTTGCTTAGTTTTGAAAGCTGTCTTCCATGTGTCTCCCTCGGCAATCCTGATCTGATGATATCCGCTTCTCAAATCTAA
>ML779746.1:557915-568120 GCA_009831015.1 Picea engelmannii | reverse complement strand
CTGCACATCAACAACTACGCCCTCCATGGGCTCATAAGTCACAGGGATCATAGCAATGTCAATCACATCTAATCATCAATATTTATTAAACATGTGCATAAAACCCCTTTACCCCAGTCTAGTGCTCAAAGACATTATACAAGATTGCAGTACAAGTTTGGGGAAAGTGACAAGACGTCCTATTGGGCTAGAGTCTACTGGAAAAGGGTTGTTCCTGGAAAGGATAAAATCCAAGTCATGCAAGTAGGTGAGGTGGATGGGGATGTCTGGGCAAAAGGTGCAGTGATAGCAAGGATGGCTTATCGGTAGGTGCCTCTGTGGAGGGTGAGTTGTACCTGTCATGGATGCAATGTTTCCAAGCCCATTCATGCCTTTTATCTTCATTCTTTTTCTTCCAAGATGTTGGTCAAAGGACACTGCCCTGGCTTGGTGACCAGTGGTGGCAATGTTAGCCACAAGCATTTCACGGAAATGAAAGGTTGGCTCGTGATGAGACCCCCTTTCTCTTGGCTATGCCACCAAGAGCCACTACCCTGGCGTGGTGACCAGATGCTGGTAGTGTCATACCGCTAGATGCTCATGGACCTAATAGGCTGACTCGTGATGAGAACTCCTATCCTCTAACCAGGTCTTGTCTTATTGTTTTTTTTTATCTTTTTATTGTTTTTTCTCTCAAGAAGCTAGTCAAGGGACACTGCCCTGGCTTGGTGACCAAAGGTGGCAATGTTACCCACAAGTACTTTCACGGAAATGAGAAGGTTGGCTGGTGATGAGACCCCCTTTCTTTTGGCTATGCAACAGAAAGCCACTACCCTAGCGTGGTGACCAGATGCTAGTAGTGTCATACCGTTAGGCACCCATAGACCTAATGAGCTGGCTCATGATGAGACACCCCATCCCTCAACTAGGTCTTGATTTATTTTTTAAGGGTCCCTCTGTTTTTTGCTGAGAAGCCTTTTATTGCTTTCTCAGGAATCCCTGGGCGAACATCTCGAGGTTTTATTCTTAGGCTTTTATTTTCAGTTGCTTTTACCCACCAGGCCTTTAGACCATTCTTCCCACAAGGTAAGGTACAACCCCTAAATGAATGGCTAACCATATGCCCAGACCAATGTAACGGGATGGGTGAGCGGGAAATAAGATGGAAAGTGGTATGTATGACGGGAACAGGCGATGCCTTTTCAAAAATCCCCCCAGTGGCAACTCAAAACCTAATGGACACAAGCTTGCTAGGGCATCCTATCATTCCCCCCAGACATGGTCAAGTGGACAAGCATAAGATCCAAGCACTTGTTAGAAACAAAGGAATCAAATGCACATATTTAAAGGTTTTGAGGATCAGAGTGACACATACCATGATATCCGGACTCATTATCTCATGGAACAAGAACCATCTCTGATGCAGGACCAAGCTAAAGGTGACGGATGTTGTTGTTGCTGCTGACAAAGTGGAGGCGCTGAAGGGAGAAAAGAAGGGCCCTCCAGGGCCATGCTCAAGTCGATCTGGCTCTCGATACTCCATGTCTAGGACCTGTGGGCCTCGAGACATAATCTCCTAGTTATCCCTAAAAGTGGGGGATAACAAGTATCACTAGGATGGGGTGTTCTACATGGTCCTCATGTGTTGGATGTGTGATGGGAAACACACTTGATGATTGGATGGGTTTATCATTTCTTTATGTCCCCTCTCTTATGATGCTTCTATGGTGGGATGATTCATGTTGCCTTGGTGGGATTTTCCTAGGTGATTTAACTTTATGATGTAACATTAGCTAGACATCGCTTAGGGGGGAATGTGTTTCATGATGTCAATACCCTCATCGATATGTTGTTTCCTAAGTTTTGATTAAGAAAGGTGGGTACTACATATGATCTAATAGTGATCTAACATTTTTCATATGGCTGGATAATAACTTTTGATGTAATAATCCCTTGGTGGTGGTGCACCTTAGGTTGGTCTTTATGTTTTGTTTTTACCATGGTGGGGTTTTGTTGGGGAGAACATGTTTTATTTACCTAGTACAACACTTTATCAAAGTGCACCCTTCTTTGGCACAAATGTTCATGGTGATTTATTCTGTTAGTGACTAATTGGAGGGGGACTATGGTTTTATTTGAGCATCAACCTTTGTGCACACATGTTGAGGTTGGTTTAATTGTTCAATGGTTAAATTAATCTAATTTATCCATATTATGGTTAATAGCATGGGCACCTGTTAGCACACTTTTTGACTTCTAAACTAGATCTGAAATGAAGTAAAAAAGCGATTAATTGTAGGAGAAAATGCCCTAGATGTCAACGGCAAGTCTCCTCTCCACTTGAACTGGTGCGTGCCAACCTCAGGGTAGTGTCCCTAAGTTCTTCCTGAAGTTCTGAACTTTGAAAATCTGCAATATAAAACCAGAAAACAGTAGCAAGAAAGTGTACCTTTCACAAATTCCAAGATTATTAGTGTTACACCGCATATTGTATGAGGTTCCATATTGTGATTTTCATTACATTTGTGGAGATATGTTGTTGGTTCCTTGGAACTTTTGGACCAACTTGGAGGGATTCATCATGGAGGTCCTTTTCTTCATGGCCTTGGATCATTTGATGGAGATCTTTCGTTTGGGGGAGTCTCACTTCTCCTTGGCTGGATGATTGTGCTTGCTGCTTGGTGGTCTTCTCACATGTGCTTGCCTTGTTGATCACCCCTTGGTTGCACTTTTGATGGATGTGGAGCACACTATCTCATTATGGTGGTTTGGTATATATGCTTATCTTGGATATGGATGATGGTTCTAACAGCCCAAGGGGTTGGAAGATGATGTTAGAAAGTAGATGTTTCATGATGTTGTTGATTTTTCCTGACTTGGTGTGTTGATGTATGATGTTGGTATCACTAGGATGGGGTGTTCTACATGGTCCTCATGTGTTGGATGTGTGATGGGAAACACACTTGATGATTGGATGGGTTTAGCATTTCTTTATGTCCCCTCTCTTATGATGCTTCTATGGTGGGATGATTCATGTTGCCTTGGTGGGATTTTCCTAGGTGATTTAACATTATGATGTAACATTTGCTAGACATCACTTAGGGGGGAATGTGTTTCATGATGTTAGTACCCTCATCGATATGTTGTTTCCTAAGTTTTGATTTAGAAAGGGGGGTACTACATATGATCTGATAGTGATTTTACATTTTTCATAAGGCTGGATAATAACTTTTGATGTAATAATCCCTTGGTGGTGGTGCACCTTAGGTTGGTCTTTATGTTTTGTTTTTACCATGGTGGGGTTTTGCTGGGGAGAACATCTTTTATTTACCTAGTACAACACTTTATCAAAGTACACCCTTCTTTGGCACACATGTTCATGGTGATTTAATCTGTTAGGGACTAATTGGGGGGAGACTATGGTTTTATTTGAGCATCAACCTTTGTGCACACATGTTGAGGTTGGTTTAATTGTTCAATGGTTAAATTAATCTAATTTATCCATATTATGGTTAATAGCATGGGCGCCTGTTAGAACACTTTTTGACTCCTAAACTAGATCTGAAATGAAGTAAAATCAGCAGTTAAAAAGCGTTAATTGTAGGAGAACATGCCCCAAATGTCAACGGCAAGTCTCCTCTCCACTTGGACTGGTGCGTGCCAACCTCAGGGGGGTGTCCCTAAGTTCTTCCTGCAGTTCTAAACTTCGAAAATCTGCAATATAAAACCAGAAAACAGTAGCAAGAAAGTGTACCTTTGGCTAGCAGTTATGCTACCAAAGGGGTAAGTAACACAATTTGAAATTTGCTTGGATGAAAAACCCTACAGCATTAGTTTTTTAACGAATGGGAAGAAAGGGAAAGAGGCACTATTACAAGGCTGAAACACCACAATAATAGGCTAGAACTTCTAACAATGCATAAAAAATCAATCACAATACCAACAAGATCTGACAACTTGATACCAACACACCAAAACTTTTTTCTTGCTCTTGACAAAGGGCTCATTGCACCACTAAACACAAGTACAAAAACCGGTAGAGTATTGTTCCTTATACAAAGACTAGAAGCTAGAAAGAAGAAAAAATAATAGAGAGAGAGAGACTCATTAGAGGAAATTTTGGCCTAAAATAGGCCTCCTAAAGAAAATATAAAATAATAAAATTGTATGGCACATCACACTAAGTTAGAGGTGTATCTAGTGAAGGTTTGTCTATATTTCTCCATTAATGATGTTTGCCATTTAAGTTGGGTTAATATAGAGTTAAGAGGTGAGAGATCCAAATAATAATGAGAATTTTAAATTCTGGTGCACATACAATAAATGATAATTATCATTGCTTACATACAATAAATATAGTATTTTTCATTTTGAAATTTATATCATCTTAAATTTATTATGTTGCACAATTTTTTTTTAATATCTAATAATAAATTTTAATTTAAATAATCTATTAAAATTTCATTAATAATAATTAAAAAAATCTAATTTAAATAATAATGTGAATAATATTTTATTATTATTATTGTTATCACTTTTATTATTATAATAAAATCACCACACATACACTATCTCACTATATAAACATATCATTATAATATCTCACTATATAAACATATCATTATAATGAAACAAATTTTTCTAATCATAAGAAAAACTTACCTTATTCAAATAATTTTTTAACTATAATCAAATTTTAGTTATTCTAAAATGATTATAATGAAACAATGAAACATATCATTATAATGGAACATTTTTTTATAATCATAATAAAAACTTGTCTTATTAAAATATTTTTTAACTATAACTAATTTCAGCTATTCTATAGTTCACAATAACTAAATTTATTCTAATTTTTTTTATTTGTTTGTAATTACCATATAAACCTAGCTTTACACTCACATTATAAACTTAATTTATTTTGATCATTCTTCTTTCTTATTATATTTAATTTTAATGGTTTTATCATTTTCATATAAAAAATGATGGAAATTGTTATTTTTCATATGTTTATTTAAATTAAATTAAGTATTAATAATATAATTTAATCTTTACTCAAATTTAAGTTAATATTTCTGTTTTTTTATTTATTTATGTTTCATTAAAACTCAATCTGTAATGTATGTTTTCCTCTTTTATTAAATTCTAATGATAATATACTTATTGCAATTTATTAAATTGTAATGATAATATACTTATTGCAATTTATTAAATTGTAATGATAATATACTTAGTGCAATCTTATTGGATCTTCATTTTCTTATATTTTAATAATGAGATAAAAAATCAATTTGTTTTTAGTATTTCTTTTTATTATAAAGTTTTAATATTATAGTTTTTTTTAGCTCTTAGCTAGTAATTAAATGATACAGTTAATAAGTGGACAAGAATTTTGTTGGAAGTCATAGTACTTTTCCCCAAATGATTTCGGCACATTTTAAGATGACTATGATTGAAAAAATATTAGACAAAAAGTTGACTTTGTCCACTTATTAACTCATTCCAATTAAAAACTAATTTTAATTATATTTTAAATCTATAGTATTTAAATTCCCATTGCTTTAAAATACATGTATTTTTTTTCTTAAATCAAAATATTATTTCTTTTCTTAAATAGATTAATAATATAAAATAATTTTCATATTCCAAAATCACCCACTATGAAGTAATTATTATGGATTTTTTTTTAATATGTGGAGGTAGTGGTATTTTAAAATATTAAATATTTAGTGTCTCAAGAATATTTATGATATCAAAGGGGAATATAATATTTTTTAATATATAAAGGTAGTGGTATAAAATATTAAATTTATAGTGTCTCAAGAATATTTATCATATGAAGGATGATCTCACCAATATCTTCTCCAATGAGTGGTTTATGTGTGGTTAACTATTGTCAAATGAAAATGTGACAAATAAGCTTCTTTGACTTTTAGATGTCCAACTCAACCATCATGGTTGACCCAAAAATTTGAAATTCTATTAGTTATTGAATTTCCAACTCATCAACCGTATTTTTTCTTATAAGGCCCATTTTAGCCCAAAATTTCCTCTAATGACTGTTGTTGAAGAAAGTCGACCCCCAACAATGAAAAGACCTCTCCAATATATAGAAGAGTGAAGGCGCACAAGTGTGGAAAAATAGGAGGGCATAGGAGATAGGTAGCATGCATGAGAGAAGGAGAATGACATAGGGTGCATGAGTATAAGTGTCGATAAATAGGGAGAGGGAGGCGCATTAATTGATGAATGCACTAGAAAATAGGGGAGAATAAGAAGAAGTGCACTAGGAAATAGGGAAAGGCACACTAAAGTAGGTAGTGTGCTAAGAAATAGGGAGATGGAGAGGAGGTGTGCTAGGATAGAGGGATCTAGCACATGAGGAGAGGAAATTAAGAAGAAGAGGAAGGGAAATATGGTAGGAAATAGGGAGAGAGAGGAATACAAGTGTGGGAGATGAGAGGAAGATGAATTAAATGGAAGGGAAGGCGCATGGGAAGAAGAAAACATGCATGTGGGAATAAGGAGACATGCGCCAATAGGAGAGTGATGAAGTGGATTGGGAAACTAAATGGACATGCGTGAGTGAAAGAAGGAGATTAAATGCGTGTAATGGGAGATAAGGACAGTGCGCATGGAGAGAAACATGCACACGTGTGAGTAGGGAGGATACACATGGCAGAAAGAATGTGCATGGAAGGAAGGAAAATGAAAAAGGCGGAAGATAAGTGGGAGAAAGGAAATGTTAAGTATCCACTTAACTCAACTTGCCAACTAGCAATGCCAACTCATCGCACACCTTGCTTTTCTTATGAAATACGCCACATATCCTCAAGAAGTGTGCCCCATATGTTCATGCAATGATGCGTCACATGTCACACTCTGAGACTACGATATGTCGAAATTTGAACCTGCCCCTTGTCACACAGCATGGCGACCATACCTGTTATATACAGCCCTGCTAATAATAGACATGCCAAAAATATCAATCCCCCTAAAAAATAGGAAAACACCAAATATGTCTAAGACCACTAGGAGACCACTGCCAAATATAGTATGTCTAAAAATAGACACTACTAAAAATAGAATCTCGTCGCATGTCAATGAAAATATACTCATCAGATTCGATTTTCAGTGAGGAATCCAAATATGTGATCAGAATCATCATCTGAGGCCTGGAACTCCAATTGCTAAAAATAGTAAGTTGTTAGCATGTTGTCTGAAAAAGGCTCATTGGAATCATGAACTCGCAAGGACTCTGAATATTTGAACAAAAATGCCATGCGGACCTTCGATCTTTGTCTCCTCAAAAATAGGGAATATACTAAAAATGGACATCTCTCTCTATCCATGAAAACCTGTGCAAACTTTTGTCTCTGTAACAAGGAACACTATCAAACCAATCATGTACCTGTACTCAGATGAGAACTAACCTTGGCACATACCAAGTCATCTCTGGGAAAAATATATGAATGCCAGCCCAAAAAGAACATGTTGGCTCTTAACCCTTAGGATTTGAACATGGGAAAATCCAGGGGTTAACAGCACCCTACTTCATTGGCTTGCTTTTCACACTTGAGGGTGTTAGTTGGAGGTGGTTATGGAGGATTTTTCTATTGGGAGGCGTGTGGCATACATGGAGAGCCACATGTGTGGCACGTTACATGCATTTACTTGGTCATCTTACTATTTTTGGGCATATCCTTGGAGGGAAAACTCACGGAGACACTTGTTATTCTTGGAGGTGTATATTTATTTATTTCATGGAGTTTTGGCATGGTCAAAACCCTAGTTTGCCCTTATCTCCTTGGATTTGTTTTGTTGGAGGTTGCCAACTTACTACTTTGGGGTTTGACTACTTCATCTTGCACATTCATCCATGGAGTTGATTGCCTTTGGATTTGCACATGTGGATTAGTTGCATGTATCTTGTGGACCACTTTCTATTCTTGGAGGTTGGCTATGAGCACTCATAGGAGGAATATTTTATTGTCATATCTCTCAGGGCATAATAATGAATTCAATATTCATTTAGGAATAGGCAATGTGAGGAGGTTCTCCCTCTTGTTTATTTGTTGTTTTATTTCTGCACCTGTTTTCCATTTTTCTATCAAACTAAGTTACAGATTTGAAAGTACATTTTAGCCACAAAACAGCTCCTTCACATTTGTATTGATGAGTAGCACCTTTAGCACTCTAAGACTTGATTCTATAACTTTTTTTAGCAAACACTTTGGGGTAAATTGCATCAAACTAGTTCCTTTTACCTTAAGTACACACACAAGTGATGAATGCATCAAATAAGTTCATTCATCCAAGAGGTTGAATGTGGTAAACAACCCTTTCAACCATATAACCTACCTCAAAATAGTTGATTGTAACACACTAGTTCTTTCATTCATTAAATGTTTCATGACTCCAATAGCCCTTAGATTGATAGGCACTAGTCTTACATCAGCCCATTTCCTCGTTCCCCTCATTTCCCTTTCATTTCCTTTCCATACCCTCTTTTTCCATTTCCACTACCACACACCATTACTAAACCAATTTTTTTTATCAAGGCTTACTCTTCATTTTTCACCTTGAACCCCCACTCCAAAGCCTTGATAATATTATACGGGGCCTTTTCATCTTAAGTTTCGAATCTTTATTTGTTTGAAAAGTGGGGGGTGTCACACATTGTATTTGATGAGGGGGTGCATTTGTTATATTATGCTAACCGTGGGACATTACACTCATAATCAATAGTATGTGGACCCTCTCTCATACATGGAGCGATACCACACGTAGCACAAGCACCATTATTTTAATATGTATTTATAATTGGGGGAGCCACCTTCATATGCTTTCTCAAGCTCACAAGTTCATTTTATATGGAGAGCGCACATTCTTGTTACATGGAACCACAGGCAAGCATTTCTAGCCTACAAGTTATAAAGGAGCTGCATATTATAATACCATGAAGCTGTCAGTGTGGAGTTGCTTTCTTATTAGGATAATTTGCTATCTATTTCGAGCCCATAAGCTTACAAGTTCGCATCATCTAACTTGGATTGGACGTGCCACACAACTTATATTCATGCAGTCATCTTTCATGCCCGACTTATATAGTACAAACCTATGTTGCACGGGGACCCATGCCCCCAAAAAAAACCCGCGTACCCGTCGTTCCCGCGTTCCGGGGACTTGGGGACTGTTAGGAAACTTACCCAAATTGTTGGGGACTCCATTGGGGACTCGGGGACTTGTTGGCCATCCCCAAGACATTCCGGACAGATTTTGAGGATGTTCTAGGCAGATTTCAGGGATTTTTTTGGGCAGATTTTGGGGATTTTCCAGGCATATATCTTCAATCTTGAAAATCATGGAAATTGATCATTGGACAATAAGATCATTTTTCCCATCCATTATTTTTGTATTGCATTGAATCTAAATCTGTTGTAAAAGTTTGAGCTCAAAACATGGGTTTTGTATGATGGGTTTTGATTTGGGTTTTTGGTGATTTAAATATTGTATTTTCAGCAACAAGGTTACAAAAAGCAAAGTTTCCATCTCAAAAAAACAAGAAATGCAACGTTTCAAAGGGTTGATCTGTATGGTTATTGCTCTTGTTCTTCTCATTTTTCTAGTCATCTTAGCTTTTACATATTGTACATGGGTTTCCAGGAGTCATTCAATTATAGTGCTTCCACCATTCCAACCTCAAGCATTGTGA
Source organism: Picea engelmannii (assembly GCA_009831015.1). Lineage (NCBI taxonomy): Eukaryota > Viridiplantae > Streptophyta > Pinopsida > Pinales > Pinaceae > Picea > Picea engelmannii. Next base: position 558,426 of record ML779746.1, on the reverse strand, counting down.
AAACAATCAGATAGTAGTGACTTCGATTGGGTACTAAATGTTTGAATAAATTCCTATCCAATCACCTTCTTAATCTGAAATATGAATCTAATCTCTTTACAAAACCAAACTGTTTTATAGTGGTTTTCAACACAACCATAAAAATCTACAAAACCTATTGAGAAGGGAATGCCTTTTATGTTTTAACATAATTTTCATTAACAAGAAATACGAGTAAGAAAAATTGCTATAGAGACATTTCTCGCTTAAGTTTTCTAAAGCTAAACTGCATTTTTCTCTTGTCTAGCAGCCAATAATGAAATGTCACTCAACCCTTTTTTAAATTGCTCGAGCTTTTTCAGTATTGGCGAGTGTTGTTAAAGTTTCTACTATTATTAGGTTACTTTCAATTTACTAGATAACAATAGCATGGACAGGATCACTGAGAGAAACACAATCACAAGAGTACACAAGCATTTATCCTGGGAAACCCTCAAGGGGAAGAAAACCCAGCAAAACTTCCTTAATATAG
>ML779746.1:537842-554228 GCA_009831015.1 Picea engelmannii | reverse complement strand
GCCTCCCACACCTCTTTGCTTGATCCCAACACCTCCTACATTTTCCTACACCCTAGATCTAGCTTTCAAACCCTAGATGGTGTACCCTAGCCTTGAGATCTACTCTTATGCTTGATTGTGGACACTTGGCATTGATCCAAGAGAGGTAGGTTTGCCTCTCCAAGTATAAATAGATCCCTCTCCTCACTCTCCACTCACCAATCTTTGAGCTAAAGTTACTATGCTGAAATCTCTCTCACTCCCATCTCCTTGCTCTTGCCATCTTGCCATTTCATTCATTGCTCTTGGGAGTCTAGTAGCAAACTAGTGGCTACAACACTCTCACACTTTTGATAATAAGAAAAAAGATTTAGAGGATCATTGGAGCATCTTTCAGTATTCTTTTTGTTCCATACACATGAGGTGATATTGTTGCTTATTGTTTTTATGTGTTGTTGGTGATAGATCTTGAGTTGAAGTATTTTGCTTGGGTAAAGTAGCATAGAGTATTCTTGTTATCTTATGTTTATGTTGGATAGCTTAGGGTTTGCAAGTATTTCATTCTAAGTCTATTTCAAGATAACTATATATTTCATGTTTCACATGTTTCTCTAAGTTTTGCAGGTCACCTCAAAGGATTCATTGGGATAGCATCGAAGAGGAACCTACCCTTGAGCCTTGCTTACACTCCTTGCCTCTTTCTTTTTCCATTTTATTTGCTGCATCCATTTCCATATATTTTTCAGCTTTTAACTAATCATAGATAGGTCAAAAACAAAATTTTCATTTTCAGATTTTTATATGTAAAAAAAATTTGTGTAAAAACAGAAATTTTTTAAAAAGTTTGGTGTGTTTTGCAGCATTTCCAGCAAGCTTTTGCTTGCTGTTTTTTGCAGGTTAGTGACAGATCCAAAGGTATATGCTGCCCAAAAACACCTAGAGGACTTCCCCAACACACATTCCTTGGTTGGGTAACACTTTCTCACTTCTCTCCTTCAATTTCTAAGTTTTCTAGCATATTTTCTCATTCTTTTGGGCCCTTAATCTTTAGTTAGCTTAGATTAGTTTATTTCATCTTTAGTTACTTTATTCTTTGTCCATATGATTGTTAGTTTATCTTTCTTTCATTTCATTAATTTGTTGTAGCTTAGTTAACCCCTCTTTGGAAAATAAAGGAAGGCTTGCCTCCACCTTGGCCACTGTAGGTAGTTTTATTCTTTCATCAAATTATTCTTTTAATCTACATAATAATTTCATGACCGACATCTTGGGAGAGTAATCCTCAATACCGCACGACATAAGGGAAACTAATCCTCATTTGGTGATTTCATGTTTAATGGTTGAATAATCTAATTAGTGGTCACACATAATAGTTTCATTTTTCAAGCTTATTTCATATGCTCATGATCTCATGTTTAAGTGGTTAAATGGTTTATAATATCTTCTAAATGCTAAATCTTTAGTAACACAAGTCATTTAGCTTGCTTACAATTCTAGCATATGTGATCTAGTCTCTTGGTTTAAGATATTTTCCATAGTCTTGTTTAATCTTCATTATCTAAGCATTATCTTTCACTTAATGATTAACACACTCATGGATAAGCAATCTTAGATCTCATAGTTTCTTTAAGCTTTCACTAAGGCAAGTTGTTCTTGCCCTTACATTTTGGTTTAAGATCCTAAGTATTAACTTGTTAAATCTTTCTTTCCTTAAGAGCTTATATCTTTCATATGGTTTAACTTTCAAATATGTTTTGATGATGGTAGATCTTAATCCTAATTTAAATGTCTATGATGATGATGTGATGCTCATATAACTTAATTTTATTTTATCTATTGTGGCATAATCTCACATTTTAAGACATTTCATTTTCAGATCTACTATTCAAGCACTCATAAGTTATCTTATTTTATGGACTGATCACTCACATACATAACATAAACTTTCTCAAGCAAGTTTTATTTTCTGTTTATTGCAGCAAGTTGTTCTTGTTTAAATCTCACACTTAACTTGAAATTTTTATGTGGAATGGTTTATGATTAATTGGCATATCTATTGTGTCATTTCCATATAAGTTTCATGTGGTGAAAGCTCTTTATTTTTAAGCTTCAAAACACATTTTGTGAGCAATTTCATTTTCGGCCATACCCTTAAACGTCAAATTTTGAAGCACTAAAACACTTCTAAAATTCACCCAACACACTTAAAGACCCACCCGCAGGTCATAACAACACTTAGACAACATTTTAGGGGCTTTCTACAGCCACCTCCACCATCTAAAACGGGTTTGAGGAAAACAACGGAAGGAAGAGGCGGGGGACCGTCCTCGTGATTTCGTAGGGGAGATCCTTTCCGAGAAGTACTCTTACTGTCAGGGCTGACCGTGGAAGCTAGGGTGGGCCTCGTTTGCCTTACTATCTTGAGCACCCGGCAGTTATTTGACCAAGGGAGGAGGAAGTTCAAAGCACAAACATAGTTTAGGGGGGAAGGGAACTAAAAATTTAATCAATCTTTAAGAAACTCCTTAAACACTTAGTTGCATAGATCACCTTTGTATGCTTGGGGGAATTAGATGTATTGATAGGAACACACATTGGTGATAATCTCATTGTTTTATTTATCTTATGTGCAACTTTATGGTTTATGTGCTATGTCTATGTGAGCAACTAAGTTAAACATTGAATATCTTGTAAATTTGCTTGTTGTGGTGTGAATCAAGAAAGGGTTGAGTATCCCACTTGGGGAGGCATCTCTTTCTTAGATTCTTGAGTGTTTTTTGTGTGGTTGCCAGTGAAGGCGGTCCAATAGAGTAAGTGCTATTGGGGCATGCTTGGCTAATTGTTGTATCACTTACATTTCTTTGTACTTTTGTATCTTGTTGTAATCTTTGTAAATGGTGTAATCATTGTAACACTTAGTATTCCTTTGTAATTAATTATAATCTTGGGTTTGTGGGTAGTTTAGTTTGATTTACTTGTAATACTTTTGTAATAAACCACCCTCAAACACTAGTTGACCCCATTGCCCAACCTTAGGCACTAGTCTTAGTTGACTTAGGGAAAGGGCCGACTTACATTTAGATTAAGACTTGCACTTTGCATTTGTTGCCTTTCATCATAGGCTAGTTTTCCCTTAGCCTTTAACCAATTAAAAATAACTCCTAGAACATTAAAACTAAAATTAATCTAGTAACTAGGGACAACCCCCCTTGGCTTCCCTAGGAGTAAGCCTAGAAGGAAGAGGTTCCAGTCAAGGTGACAGTGTGGACTTGGAACCTAGACATTGTGTCTCCGAGGACACACTAAGTGAGTTGGACTTAGCTCACGTTAGCAAGTGTGTATTAGACGGCAACACGCCACTCCTGGGACACTGAATGCACCCCAAAAGATTCCACCGTCGGAATCTGCTGCTATATGGCTCGAAACGATCGTCTCGTCAAATGATGAAATGGGTCGGAAGGGTTTGTCCGGATCTGCCCTGGAACATCTGCATGCAACGCCAAATGTTTGTCCGGAATGACTGCGACCTAAATAGCTGAATGAATCGATCTGCAAGATTCCACCGTCGGAATCTGATGATAGATGGCTCAATGGAAGCGCCCTGGCTGGATCTCTACTGGATCGGAACGAATCTGCAATCGGGACACAGGTCTATTGCAGATCTCTGAATCCTCAAAATAGCGTGCGCCCTCCTTGGTTGAGTTGCGCCCTCCACAATGAATACTCCTGAAATGAACGGTGAAATACCTGGATGGTATCTTTGATGGGCTAGGGTGTGTCTCTCAACACCGAAACCGATCAATGGTGGTGGTTTCCTCCAGAAATCCACAAAACTGTAAGGTCGGCTCTCCTCCTCCTCTCGGAACTCTCAACATCAAATCATAACAATGCATAATGAGGAATTAGGTCAAATTCCTCCCTTTATATCTTTCCCGATCTAATTCTTTGTTGACCTCACTTAACCTAGGCGCCTTTCCTCCTAAAGTGATTTATTTGTCAATTAAGTCCCCCCTTAACACCTTTTCATTCTAATTCTCCGTTGACTTAGGCTTAAGTGACTTTTCCTAAGTATTTTGGCTTCATTCATCGTTTAGCCGTTAATTCCTCCTTATTTCTCCATCTTGTTCCCTGTTTGTGCCTGACTATAGTCTACGGGAACATATAGACTACTAAGTCACTCCCTGCTAGCCTACTCTTGGGAACGGGACATCACATATTCCAAGTTCAAACAACCAATAAATACCTCTTAAGACACTAGATGATGATAATTGCTAATGGTTGTTATGAATTTGCATCAATTAACAGTAGTACAACAGCAGTAAATAACTTATAACAGAAACAACAATTATCGATCAGAAATGTAACAATTGAGAATGAAAACCTAGCACAATTCCACTAGAACAATATCCAATTGTTAAATGCAATTTTTGAATGAGTTAGACCACAAATAGATGAGTGTATGCAGCAAATTAAATAGTTATCAGGTGGCTGTAGCAAACTTTGCAACAGCAACAAGTTTACTAGCAAGTTAGTCAATATTAGTGTTAGTAAAGTTAGTAGAGAGCTTGAGAAAATTGAAAAAGAGAGTTTAGAGAACACTTTCACCAAGACAGAGCTTAAAAATCAGTGCCTTAGGGCTATGGAATCTTTATAACAACAAATGCAACAATACTTGAAGATTAAATTAGTAGAAACCAAGAGGTAGGGTTTAAACTCTAAGGTGCTAGCACATTACGGCCTTAGGGTTTAAACCTTAAAGAGAAGGATTGCTAGAGTGCAAGCACATTTGGGCTCTAGCAACCTTTTCTCCCTTCTTGATTCTTCAACTAGGTTAAAATTAAATGTCTAGGGATAAGAACCTAAAGTGCTAGCACTTTAGGGATTTAGGATACTAACCCTAGCAAGGATTCCTACCCAAATTTTGGACAAAATTAACCTTGTGAGAGGAGGAAGCACTTATGATCCTCTCTTAGGGTTGCACCAAGCAAGATGTCTAGAATGAAAAAGTAAAATTACCATGAAACATTAATAGCATGAAGATAAAATTGCAGAAATTTCACTTACTTCGCCAAGATACCAAGAGATAAAACCCTAATTGCAGAAATTCCATCCAAAAATCAGCAAAAGCATCCACAATTTGATCCTCCAATCATAGCGCATAGGTGTAGAAGAGATAGATAGCCCAAGAGGGCGAAATTTCAGGCTTAATGTCTCTCAAGTGAGAGTTGTGATCATCTAAAAATGAAATTAGGGTTTTTCTATTTATGAGCGTTAAACCCTAGATTTTCACCCTTGAAAATCTTGCGAGTTAAGAGCCAGCATGCACTATTTTGGCTGGCATTTTGAGATTCTCCCAGAGTTTAGCACTTCTGTTGAGCAAGAGGATGGTTCCCATCAAAGACAGATATATGATCGGTACATGGTTGTTTTTGTTTAGAGTTAAAGCTAGCTTGGTTTCCCATGCATTTGAGAGAGATGTTTGCATACAACAAGTGTTGCAACTTTTTAGGAGCCACAATTTCATAAGGTCTCTTGATAGTTTGGAGCAGTTTTGAGGATACAGGGATGGTCCTTGCATGATTCTAGGTCCGACAACACTTTTCTGGGCAACATGCGAGAACTTTCTATTTTTAACAGTTTTGGCCCCAGGCCCCAGATTAAGATTTTGAGCACATAGTATTGATCCTTGAGACATTCTGAGGCTTTGGGACCCTTTCCGGGGTGATTTGTCACAGATTTCTATTTTTAGCAGGCTAAGCACTAGGGATCGCATGTCGATTCTAATTGCGGATTTGGATTCCTTGCGAAAAATCGAATCCAGTGAGTATAAAGTCATGGACATGTGGACAACTTTCTATTTTTAGTAGTGGACATATGGTGGTGGTCTCCTAGTCACCCCAAGCACTTGTGGAGAGTTTGGGTCAATTTCAACAAGTTTCAAATTTTTGGGACCGGATAGCTATTTTCGAAAATTTATATTTTTAGCAGTCATAGTCATCCCCAATAGTGACAAGTGGCGAGATCAAATTTCAACATGTGGCCGAGTTTAGTGAGATGTGGCATCTACGTGGCATCATTTGACCAAGGGCGCATAGGATGAGGTGGCACATCCGTGGAGAAAGTTTAGCCAGTCAAGGCTAACTTTTCTCACTAACTTTTCCTCACCTGCCATAAAACCAATTTTTGTACATTAAAAGTCCCTAAAACCATTTTACCTATATCTCTTAACCCTCTAACCCTATCCTATTCTAATCCTCAACCCACTTCCCCTTTCCACTCTACCCTCACTCACCTTTATCCTAAGTCCATTCATTTAACCCCTTTATCCTACCTTTATTAAACTAAAGTTTCACTTTATTTTATTATTAAATTAAAATGCAACTTTATTAAACTAAAAAGGGTTGTACCCCCTGTTATCCCCATTTCCTAGGGATAACTAAGGAGATGATGTCTCGAGGCCCTTAGGTTGCAGACATGGAGTACCGAGAGACAAATGGTTGACAGCGTCCACTTGCACAGACAAAGGCCCACCTCACCATCACAGATCTCAGATTCATCACGATGGTATCTGCCACACCGCCTTGCTTCCGGAAGACATTGGGTCTTGCTCCTGAGGTACAAGCTAGGTATTATGGTGAGTGTCATTTCAATATTTGAGGCATTTGAGTTTGTCGCATTTAAAAGCTGCTTTTGATTATGTAACATCTGCTTGGAAGCTATGTTTTTTTCCTTGTTTCACCTTGGTGGTTGACATTGCGCCCTAGTAAGTGGTGACCCTTAGAGATGTGTTTGCTACTGGGAGGTACCCTTGACAAGTATTCGTGCCATTCCTGATCATACTTATCACTTTTCATCACTTCACCCCTTGTTTGTCCCCTTGTTTGTCTCACCATCACAGATCTCAGATTCATCAGGATGGTATCTGCCACACCGGCTTCCTTCCGAAAGACATTGGGTCTTGCTCTTGAGGTACAAGCTAGGTATTATGGTGAGTGTCATTTCAATATTTAAGGCATTTGAGTTTGTCGCATTTAAAAGTTGCTTTTGATTATGTAACGTCTACTTGGAAGCTATGTTTTTTTCCCTGTTTCACCTTGGTGGTTGACATTGTGCCCTAGTAAGTGATGACCCTTAGAGATGTGCTTGCTATTGGGAGGTCCCCTTGACAAGTCTTCGTGCCAATCCTGATCATACTTATCACTTTTCATCACTTCACCCCGTGTTTGTCTCCCTATCTTTTGGGATTTTCAGGTGTACTGAACAAAGAAGGGATTGTCCCTCATTTCATGGGAAGAAGGGGCTGAAGGCCCAGAGAGAATGTGGTTGGCAAAAGATAAAATCCAAATCATAACCTTCCAGATGCTCACCCAAAGAGATCTTGAGAACAATCAAATGCTTCTCTTAAAAAACCAGAGACCTGCAAAAGCAAATTCACATTATATAAACGTCCTATTTGTTGAGGTGTGTACACGCATGCAGTGTCCCTTTCTTTCCATGCATATGGCACTTTGTGTACCTCTAGCTTCAAGTGACTATGTGGTACTACCCCCCAAGCTAATCGATTAACCCATAAGGAGTACCCAGTGTTTGGACCTTAATTAATTAATGGCAATAAATGGGCTTGGAAAAAGGATGCATTGAAAACAAAGGTGCAGCACACCCTCTACAAAGGCACCCATAAATGAGACACTACGATCCCTTGTATGTCATGAACCCCATGCCCAAAAGTTTTGCCCCCATCCATATCATATTCTCCACATGACTTAGAGAGGGGTTCACCTAGGAAACTCCTCGACTTAGGTAATGATTCACCCATTAAGTTGCCTTGTCAACCCTCCCATAACTAAACTTGGAAAATTGCATAGGGTCCTTGAGTACTTGTTTAGTTTGATGAGGTCATTTTTTATGCACATGCTTAGGTGGCTCTTTTATTGATTTGATTTACTTATCATGATGCATTTGACTTGAGATCCTTGGACGGCGTATTCATTGTCTTTGCAGGACCTTGCTTGGTGGACAATTTTGGAAGAACAAGCCTAGCTTGGGCTTCCTTGGGGCTTGAAGCCCACAGGTTGGATACCATGGCCCGCACACCGGATGATGATGGTAGCCTTTGGAGGCTTGAGAGACACCTTGGAGGATATATCCTAGCCCAACGGTTTGCTTCTTGAGGCGAAAACGTCACACTTGGAGGGCTTGACATCACCCTAGGGCTAGGGTTTGGTGGTGGAGACGGACACTTGGCATTTTTGGAAGAAGACCCTTTTCATGACAAAGATGAGCCTAGCGCATGAGGGAGGAGCCTTAGGAGGCCAATGACCTCATCCACTTGATCAATGACCTGTTAAAAATGTCAAAACATCACCCCTCAAAGGGATGACGTCATCTTTAGGGTTTCTTATGTGCAATTTTTAAAAGTTAAATTTGAATTTATGATGTCAAGGGGCAAAGTAAGGGTTGTTGACCCCTTACTTTGTGGTTTTCCCTAAAGCTAAGAGGACAAACACTTTTAGGAAGATTTGTATAAACAAGAATCATTTCATTTCATTTTCATCATAGCTCTCCCATTGTGAGAGGACTCCTTGGTTGAAATGTGCGCCCTCTTTGGGCAATTTTGCATATCTCTCTTTGCTACTTGCTCTTGTGATGGTTTATCTTGGCTAATGCATGAAGAAGTGATGTGCTAACTTTTGTAGAGGCTTATTCTTGCATTTGTGGTGGAATTTTCTTGGTTAAGGAGAGTTTATCTTGTTAATGCTTGGACTAAGTAAGGAATCATTGCTTTGTTATTACTTCTTTCTTGGTTACAAGGTTAATTTGCTAAGCTCTTGGGGAGTATAAGGGCATACTGTTGATATTATGGTAGTTGCAGGAGGTATTAACCTCCATGTGTAACCTTTGACTAGAATAAAATATTATGTAAGAAAGAGAAACCCTAAAGAGATGTGTAGAAACCCTAAAAGACAAGTCAGGTCAGTAAAAGAATTAATATTAAAGTATTAGATTCTAAAAGGACAAGTCGGCCCAGACAAGTGACAAGAACCACTATAAATAAGAGATGATCTAGCTCATTTGTACACACACTTCACACACTCTCCCAGTCAAGTTTAGCGCAAGTTTGGAGTTGCAGCTACAGGGATGGAAGGTGGATCTTCTGGGATGGTTCTTGGTCTCTCTCTAGCGCCATATAGCCTAAGATGTGTGCCCTATCCTCTAGTATCTCTTGGTAGTGTTCTTGGTGATGGTTCTTGGTGGTATCGTTGATAAGTTCAACTGCAACTACAACTGTTGCAGCTGAGTATTGTTCTTGTTCTGTGGCTTTGGGGCTTTCTGTTTGGTAAGCTATCTTTGAGAAAATTGATCTCTCTTGGTTATTTGTTCGTTCTAGTGTTGCTTCCAGAATCATTCTATCTAGAAAAGGTTATGGTGCTCTGGGGTGGCTGCATGCCTATGGTTGGGTGACAATAGTGATATTGTCTATGGTAAAACGAGAACATCTCTTTAATTCTAACACATACAATCCCACCAAGACTATCATAATTGTCTTGAATAAATTGTTGTACAAGGGTTACTAGGAGAAGAAAAAGGGCTTACATCCTCCTAGTAGTTCTTTGCTAGTCTTGCTTGCCTTAGGGAGTGTTATCGCACAAGTTGTAGGTTGGGAAAAGCCCGACCCAACCACTAAGTGGTGACAACTAAGGGACACTATACCCAATATCACCTCGATCTAGGTTCTGCGCTTCAAGGGTGACTAGGTCACTCTAGGGAGGCGATCCCGGTGACCCTGGATGGATTAAGACAGATGGAAGGGAAGGAAGAGAAGTATCCCCCTAAAGGTCAATGATGGAAGACAAAAGTGGCTTTGATGACTCATCTCTGGGTGTTTTAAGGCTTCCAAGTCTTTGGATACCTGCAAAGGTGTTTGTACCTGCCCGAGACACAAGAAAATCCACACTTGCATATATTAATGTTAGGTGGACAAGCAAGTTAAGCTTGTTGTCCCTAATTGCAGCAACAATCATTGATATATATCAGCATATAAAAGATAATAAGGGCTGCAATATAAGTGCTAAAAGTCTAGTTGAATAAGCAAGAGACAAGCTAGTAAAGACTAGTTCAACTCAAGAATGAAAGAGCAAGACTAATGCATAAAAGCAAGGTTGTTACTGCAGTGGTATTTGTTGAAATATTGTAACTACGAAGAATATTTTACTTATTGAATTATTATTAAATAGATCAATCCCCTTTTGTGGATTGATCATGTCAGGGTTTGTAAATGAACAAATCCACTTTTGTGGATTGGTCAAACCCTAATTGTATGAGGCTAATTAAGAAGTCGTTCCCTAGGGCTAATTAAAGTGGCTTTAGCCACTAAGTGAAGAAGTCGACCCTCCTTGGTGAAGAGACACAACCCTAGCGCTCCCCAGCTAGTATAAATAAGAGAGGATAGCTCCTCATTCATACACTCATTCAAGTCACTCATCTAGTGTGCAAATTTGAAGGAAGGTGCAGTTGCCAAAAGAAGAAGAGAGAGAGAGAGGCGCATTGCTCAGTGTTGGATATTCCCTAGTGTTTGGTTTATTATCTTGGCATTGTATTGGCAATCTATATTAAGGAAGTTTTTGTTGGGTTTTCTCCCCCATGAGGGTTTCCAAGATAAATGTTGTGTACCTTGTGATTGTGTTTCTTTCAGTGATCCTACTTATGCTATTATTATCTAGTAAATTGAAAAGAACTTAATAGCAGCTCTAAACTTAACATGGAATCAAGGATTGACTAAATAAAGCACCTTTCACTAGGTAACCGAAAAACGTCATTGTTGTCGTACAAGAAAATTAGGGCTTTTTATTGGAAGAGAATTTCAGCCTAAAAACTATCTAGGGAAGTGTGCCCTAGCCTAGCAAACTCATTGGCACCTTGCGCACCTTTTCAATGGCCAGAGCCTCCGGAAAGTGAAACCCTAGTTTTTTTTTTGGCTGGTACCAGAAAACCAGGAAACCAGAACCAGTACCAAAAGTACCAATCCAAAATGGCACAGGTCAAGTCTTAAGGGGTAAAACTTGAAAATTTTGAAATCAGACTGCTCCAGCCTACTCGTCTCAGCCCAACGCATCTAGTCCCTGGATCAGAATTCCAAAATTTGAAAGTTGAAAAACTAGGGTTTCGTCATAAAACCCTAAGTTGATGGTGCAGTTGCAGTACCAGTTGCAGTTATAGTTGCAGTTGCAGTAACAGTATCAGCTGCAATGCCAATTCCTTCATGCTAGTTGCAGCACCAGCTGCAATACCAGTTGCAGTGAAAGCCTTTGTGAAATGTTGGGATTGTTTCCCTAGTGCACCTTACCCTAGCAAGATAGTATCAGAGGTATGTACTTACATATGTTTAAAATGCATTATTATTCTAAAGGGTACTTGCAGGAAAAGGGATCTTTTGTCATAGATCCAGAAGGATCTCAGATCCAACACATTCAGAGGAATAATGCACCCCAGGTTTGATCATCTTGATATACATCTATTTGTTATGACATTATCTTTACATTGTATGTTGAAGCTATGAACATCATACTAATCCTTGGTCAAATTAAAGACAAGGTATTAGATTGAGATTAGAGTTTATTCTCTAACTTAGACTTCTGTCAAGATAGCATATTGTCTTAGTACAGAGGACGGGTTGAAGAAAGCACTTGTCATCTTGAGTGAAGGAGGCTTGAAAGAAAAGCAACACACTCAATTCTTGAGGACAAGACTCCAGGTTCCAGGTTTGATTGATTAAGTTGATAAGATTCAAAGTTGCACATGACAAGTTGATAACTACCTCATTACAAGTAAACACCATAGTTGAGGTAGCAGTCTTTGAAAAGTATTATACTTGGTAGCATGTGAGCACATTGAGATAAATGCTTATTACCAGATACAACTAACATCTCCCCTAAGAGAAACTTCTTGTGTTGGTTCCAAGTTACCATGGAGGAATGTTGACCACAACACTAGAAAGGTGTTTCTCTCATCTTGTATTGTATTTCTTACTTTAGATCTTTGTTTCAAGCAGGTCACAGGTGATAGCTCTAAAGGAGCTATTGTGATGATTATCCGTGCTATTGTTTTATTACTATTATCAAAAGAGTATTATCCTTGCTTGTTGTTTTGTTGACCTTGTTTCAGGTCACAAGTGACAACCCTGATGAAGCTATAGTGAAGGTTGCAGAAGGCAACAAATTAGATGAGACATGAAGCAGACTATGTACATGACCATATACATTCATTAACCAAAGAAGATGAAGAAGAAGCTATCTTTTGAGATCCAGAGTATCTTATATGGAGATTGATTGTAAGGAGCAGAAGGCTCCAAAGATGACCGAACATTAGAACAAGAACTCACAATAGACTTGTTCAAAGGATAATGAAGCCACCTTGACAGGAAGTTGAACTCGTTTGAAGTCTGACTCAGCTTTTCATATTAAGACTTGGTATTCAACACCAAGTATATCCTCTAAGAGATGATGAAATCCTTGTAGACTCAGAATAAATCAAGATTCATAGTAAGCCTGATCTCAGAAAGGTTCAGATGAAGAGACATCTTCCAGGGCTAGGAGACAGATGCCATAAGAAGACTAGACCGTAGCTTCAGAGACTTCTAGGAGATATGAAATATCCTGGGAAGATTCCCTTGTTTCAGTGACAAAGAAGCAAGCCAGTCAGAAAGACTGGGATATGGATTTTTCATGAGACTAGAAGGGAAGTTAGTGTTGACTTCCAAGATTGATCTAATAGATCAAGCATGTTGCAGATGTACAAAGACTGAATTATGTCCAGAGGATTCTCCCAGCAAGAGGGAGAAGACTATGAAAAGACACTTACTCCAGTAATTGAAGAAATAGTTCCAGTATTCATGAAGACAACCATAATAACCATGATTCATATACAGTATGAGATGCAGGGGGAGCAATCCCCATATTTAAAATTGAGTGGCAGTTGGTGCAGTACATTAGACGGGGCATGGAAACATGACTACAATAGCAGATAGAGTTACCTCCATGAAAGGAGAAGAGTTGTCTTCAGTATCAGTTATTGAGCCACTCTCAGTTTAAGATGAAGTTGTTGTCGTGATGAAGTAGAGGAGTTACTCTTAGATTTCAGCAGTCACAGTGAGAATGGAGCAGCCATTCTCAGCTTCAGAGCAGCTGCAGGAGCAGAATCCCAGTTCCAGAGGAATAGTTGCGGAGAGAGTAGAGGACATACTCTCAGGTAGTGAGACAGATAGTGCTTTGCAGAAAGCACATAGAGCTAGCACATGATTGTGCATATTAAGTTGGAGTTGAAGCAAGTGTACCAGGATGGTACAATGTAATGGGAAAATTTGGTTTGAAGTTGAAGATAGAAAGACTCGGGTCTGCAGGTTGGAGAAGGCTATGTACAGGTTGAAGCAAGCTCCTAAAGCTTGATATGGCAGAATTGACAATTTCCTGACGAGCTTGGGCTTTCCCAAGAGTAAAGTTGATTCTATCCTTTACCTCAAGGTTATGAATGATGAGTCAGTGATGTTGCTACTCTATGTAGATGATGTATTCTTGACAGATGAAGAAAAGCCCATCATTGATTGTAAGAAGAAGCTCGCTGCAGAATTTGAGATGTAAGACCTAGGCCTAAAGCATTATTTCTTAGGTCTTGAGGTTTGGAAGAACCCAGAGAAGAACTTCCTTAACCAAGGGCAGTATGCAGTTGAAATACTGAAGAGGTTTGATATGTTGGAGTGTAAATCCATGAACACACCCATATAAACAAAGTTGAAGCCCCTGGTTGATACTTCGTCAGAATTGGTTGATGCTAATCTGTATAGACAGATTATTGGTTCGTTGATGTATCTGACGAATACCAGGCCAGATATATGTTTTTTTTTAACACCTTGAATCAGTATCTGGTAGATCCCAGACGTGTTCACCTTGTTGCTGCAAAACATGTGATGAGATACCTTAAGGGTACGTTGGAATTTGGTCTCAATTATAATGGAGATCATGACATCAGACTGATTGGTTATACTGATCCAGATTGGGCAAGAAGTGTTTCTGAAAGAAAGAGCACTTCAGAATGTTTTTTTAGTCTGGGGTCAGCCATGACTATTCTACTTATTTAGTTATGATTAAATAGATCAATCCCCTTTTTTGGATTGATCATGTTCGGCTTTGTAAATGATCAAATCCCCTTTTGTGGATTGGTCAAACCCTAATTGTATGAGGCTAATTAAGAAGTCGGCCCCTAGGGCTAATTAAAGTGGTTTTAGCCACTAAGTGAAGAAATCGGCCCTGCTTGGTGAAGAGACACAACCCTAGCGCTCCTCAGCTAGTATAAATAAGAGAGGATAGCTCCTCATTCATACAGTGACTCAAGTCACTCATCTAGTGCGCAAATTTGAAGGAAGTTGCAGTTGTCGAAAGAAGAAGAGAGAGAGAGAGAGACGCATTGCTCAGTGTTGGATATTCTCTAGTGTTTGGTTTATTATCTTGGCATTGTATTGGAAATCTATATGAAGGAAGTTTTTGTTGGGTTTTCTCCACCATGAGGGTTTCCCGGGATAAATGTTGTGTACCTTGTGATTGTGTTTCTTTCAGTGATCCTGCTTATGCTATTATTATCTAGTAAATTGAAAAGAACTTAATAGAACCTCTAAACTTAACAGTATTTATCAGTCCTATGGCTGTAACAAACTTATTATTACAGAAAGAGATTTAACCACTAAAACTTGCTCAAAACTTGCCAAAAGATACGATGTACTTAGTAGATTATATGGGCAGATTTTACACAATTTTCAATGGTTAAATTAGGAGTTATTGAAGAGTTTGGTTAGGGTTTTCAGCAGCCCTAATGGTTGTAGGTTAGTTTGTTAAAAGCAGCAAGATTTAGTGAGAGAGAGGGGACACCTCAAAGAGGCAAGAAAGCCTAGGGCTCCAAGAACAATATCCAAGTGAGAGAACTTCAAGACCTTGACTTTTCACGTTTACCAAGGCAACAATTTATTTCTCCAATGCAACAAGTGATGACTAGTGCCTTTAATGGTTGGGTTAATGTAGTCAAGAAAAGAATAAGCTAGAGGTACTACCTTCCTTGGGGGTGTAAACCCTTTTACTCCCCAAGGCAAGTATCCCTAGCTAGGGTTTAGACTAAGAGGGTGTATGCCCTTATATTTCTCTTAGTAAACCCTTGTTAAATCAACAATACTTAAGCAAAAATTATGATGGAAGCTAAGGTGGCGGTCTATGCCCTTATACTTCCCACCTAGCTCTTGTAAGATAACCTTGACTTGAAACACAAATAATAGCACAAGCATACTTTCTTACCAATTCAAGGAAAAGATGCTAAGATAAACCACCACAATAGCAAGAGAAAAATCCTTCCAAGGCTAGCACATACTTCGACCAACCAATAACCAAGAAAAATAGCCACATAATAGCACAAGAGAAAAATTGCCAAAGATAGCAAAAAATTTCACCCCAAGGCCTCTCCAAATGGGAAAGATATGTCTTAAAATGAGATTTCATGATCTCTATTTATACAAAATGCCTATTACATAGTTTGTCCACATAGCAAGGGTAAAACATAAGATAAGGGGCCAACAACCCTTATCTTACCCCTTGCCTCAAAATAATATTAAACAATTCATCTTAAAATTCACTTTTACACAAAAGAAACCCTAGAACAAGGTGACGTCCCCCCTTTAGGGGATGTTTTGGCACTTTGAAGAAGTCGTTGGGGTAGTAGATGCATGGCTAGGCCTCCAAAGGCCACTTGTCACTCATCCAAGTCCTCTCTTGATGGTCTTGAAGCCTTCTTCCTTCAAAATGTGCCACATGTAATTGAACAACATCTTCACCACCCAATGCAACTGACCTCATCTCAAGGCTCCCTCTCTTCCTCTCCAAGTGAGCATAACAAGGAATATGCACGCCTCCTCTAGTAAATGCACCCCTCCTCCATGTAGCATGCACCCTCACAAGGATGGAAGCTAAACCTCCATGGATAACCTCTCCATGCAAGCTCAAGCCAACAAGAGCTTCCTCCTCAAGCTCTCAAACAAGTGCACCCTCCTCTCCTTGAGAAATGCGCCCCTCCTCTTCTCCAAAACTCACAAGTGAAGAATGAATCTCAAAATGCACTAAACCCTCACTTTACCCTCCTTTGGCCAAGCCCTAATAGATCAATGGCCTAGATCCAATCTAGCCAAGTCTAATCAATGGGTGAGATATCATCCAAAAATCTCACTAAGGAAACACACTTTCCTTAGTTGCTTTATGTCTATTAATTCACCCACATTGTGAATTAATTGTCACTTTATGACTTAAGTGACATATTTCACTTTTGACTTAAATCTCCCAAGTCAAAGTGAAATTAGAATCATAAAGTAAAGTACAAGGG
>ML779746.1:506107-522570 GCA_009831015.1 Picea engelmannii | reverse complement strand
AGGATCTCAAGTCATAACATCATGATAAGTGAATCCAATCAATAAATAAGCCATCTAAGCATGTGCATCAAAGATCACTATATCAAACAATTAACAGCTCAAAGACACTATGTGACTTGTCAAGCTTGAATATGGGAGGGTTGTCGAGGTGTCATATTGGGTAGAACTTGCCCTGGGTCAAGGAGAGTTTCCAAGAGATCCCTCTCTAAGCCATGTAAATTGGATGACGTGGTTGGGGTCCAGACTCAATGGGCATAAAGCTCATGACATATAAGGAGTCGTAGTGTCTCATTCATGGGTGCCTTTGTAGAGGGTGTGTGGTACCTTCGTCCGCAATGCACTTTTTCCAAGCCCATCAATTTGAATTTTATCTTGTTTTCGTTATTTTCTTTCAATATAGCATAAGGAGAGGTTGAAGGTCACTGCCCTGGCGTAGTGACCAGGTGGTGGCAATGTCACCCACAAACACCTAATGGAAGTGAGAAGGTTGGCTCGTGATGAGACCCCCTTTCTCTCAGCCATGCAACTGAGAGAAATTACCCTGGTTTGGTGACCAGATGATGGTAATGTCATACCACTAGATATCCATGGACATGATAGGTCGACTCGTGATGAGACCTCCTATCCTTCAACTAACCTTTTAAGCATTCTTTATTATATTAGATAACCTTTTCATTGCTTTCTTCGGTGAACCCTTGTCAAAGCATCTGGAAGGTTTATACAAGGCTTTTATCTTTTACCCAACATCAACCCCTCTAGGCCTTTAGCTCCTTCTTCCCATAGAATGAGGGACAACCCTTTCTTGGCTCAATACACCCTAAAATCCCAAGAGATAAGGAAATGGAGGGGAATAATGATGGATAGTGGTAAGTATAGTCGGGAACGTTACGATGTCTCATTAAGGGAGTTCCCAGCAGCAAACCCATCCCCAAGGAAAACCACTTACTAGGGCACAATGTCAACCACCAAGGTGAAGCATGGAAAAACGCATAATGTCCAAGCACATATCATGAAATCTAGAGCAATCTAAGATACAACATAATCAAATGGCTTAAATATTGAAATGATGCTCACCATAATACTGACTTGTACCTGATGGAGCAAGGCCCACTACCTTCCGGAAGCCAACTGGTGTGGTGGATGCCATCTACAAATCTGTGACCATCTGTGGTGGTGAGTGGGTTTTTCATCCGTGCAAAGGGTATTGTTGGTCATGTAGTCTCTCAGCACTCCATATCTGCAACCTAAGGGCCTCGAGACATCATCTCCTTATTTATCCACAAAATGGGGATAACAGTACTATTCCCGACCATACTGACCACTTTCCGCTCATTACATTCCCATCATATTTCCCTCTTCTAGGCCCTTTGACTTTAGTGACCCAAGAAGGGCATGTACCTCATTTCATGGGAAGAAGGGGTTGAAGGCCTAGAGGGATTGTTTTTGGCTAAAAGGATAAAAGCCTAAATATAGACCTTCTAGATGCTTTGCCCAAGGATCCCCGAAAAAACAATGAAACGCTTCTCTATAAGAAGTGGGGGACCTACAAAATAAAATGATAGTGAATGCTTAAGAGGTTAGTTGGAGGATGGGAGGTCTCATCACGAGTCGACCTATCATGATCATGGGTATTTAACGGTATGGCATTACCATTATCTGGTCACCAAGCTAGGGTAGTGGTTCTTAGTTACACAACTGAGAAAAAGGGGGTCTCATCATGAACCAGCCTTCTCATTTCCACGAGCTATTTGTGAACGACACTATCGTTATCTAGACGCCAAGCCAGGACAGTGGCCTTCAATTTGTTCCTTAAAACATGAAAGAAAAATAAGAAGAAAAAATGGCAAGAAGATGGGCTTGCAAAAAGTGCATCGCAAATGAAGGTGCCAGACACCATCTACAAAGGCACCCATAAATGAGATAATACGAGCCCTTGTATGTCATGAAACTCATTGACCTATGATGTCTAAATCCCTTTCTACCTCATCATCCATTACATAACCTTGAAAGGCCATCCTCGGGAGCATCCCCTACTTGAGGGTTTTGTTCTACCCAATAGGACTTTTATGACACCCCTCCCATACTTAAACTTGGTCAATTGTATAGGGTCTTTGAGCATTTGTTTTATTTGATGAGGTAGTTTCGACGCACATGCTTAGGTGCCTTGCTTATTAGATGTGGTTTACACTTGTCATGATATCTTTGACTTGAGATCTTTGGAGGGCGTACCCTTTGTTTTGCAGGACCTTGCTTGGTGGCCAGTTTTGGGAGAACAAGCCTAGCTTGGGCTTCCATGGGGTAAGGAGCCCACAGGATGGATGTTGTAGGCCCGCACACCGGATCACAGAAACATGCCTTTGGAGGCTTACATGGCATCATGGAGGATCTTATCTAGCCCCTATTACCCAAACGACTTGTCTAGGAGAGGCAAAACGTCACCTTTTGAGGATTGACGTCATGCTTGAGGGGGTTTGATGGTGATGTAGTTATTGTACATTGACACTTGGCATATTTTGACTGGAGGAGACATGGATTGACCCTAGCACATGATGAGGAAGCTCAAAGAGCCCCAACGACCTCCATTTTCTTCTCCAACGACTTGCTCAAAGTGTCAAAACGTCCCCTAGAGGCGTGAGGTTATCTTACTTTTAGGGTTTCTAATGTGTTAAAGTGAAAATTAAATATTATTATTTGGTTCAATGGGTAAGATAAGGGTTGTTGACCCCTTATCTTATGTTTTACCCTTGCTAAGTGGAAAAACTATGTTTTAAGACTTTTGTATAAATAGAGTGTTGGAAACATGCCAACGAATTTCCTCATGCGGTCACATGCACATGTACATGTACATGCATGCAGCTATGTTAATGCACATGCATGCAATCTATTTATGAACTGCTCGTGTAACTATGTGATCTATTCATGATCGATTCTATAACTGAGTGATAGATGTTATATATGTGAGCATAGCCATAGAGGTGGAGTACAATGTGAGTGCAAGCATGTGCAAGGAGCAGAGAGCAGAGTGTGTGAGGAGAGGATGATTGTATGCCTATGAAGGCTATTGTAATTCTCCCTTGAATTATAAGAATACCGATAATCATTGTCCGTGGTTTTTTCCCTCATTGGGTTTCCACATAAATCAGTGTGTCAAGTGTATGATTGATGTGCTTGGTTTAATGCGTGTTTGATCTTGCTTATTTTATGCTCTGTTATATGCTATGTATTGATTCCGCTGCCTAACATACAGATCATGTGAATCTCATTTGATAACATAACTCTCCCATTGTGAGAAGTACTTGGCTGAAATTTTCGCTATTCTTGGGTAACATGGTGTTTCTCTCTTGTGAAAATGTCTTTTAGTGATATCTCTTCATGAATAGATGAAGCTAAGTAAAGCGCACCTCTTGGAAGCAATGTTACCAGAATCGGACCGGAGCCGGTAAAATCGATCGATCCGACCGAGTCACTGGCAAAACAGGTCAAACCGGTGATTCAAACCATTCATAATTGGTTCCATACAAAACCGATTTTTTTCTCAAACCAGACGTTGGCCTTTAGAAAAAAATGTGAAAACGATTGGACGTTGACCTTTAGTTATTTTTGGACTTTATAGGCCATTTACAGCCTTTTTGATGATGTATTTTGATTCAAATATTCATATGACTATGGAGTGCACTTACTCTAAGTGTTATTTTGGTTTTATACACTATTACTTGTTATATATATATGAGAAACTTTGCAAATTTTTGTATAATGGTTTGGATTCACGTGGATGCACATGAATATGTATTTTCTTTTCAAAATTTGAATATTTTATGTATCTTTTAGTGACCGGTTTTTTTCTGGTTTTTTTCAAGTTCCGGTTTTTTTCGTTGACCGATTCGACAACCGGTCTGGTTCTGGTAACTTTGCTTGGAAGCTTGTTGTCTTGATCTTGAATGGTGATTTGCTTGGTGAAACTAGGGTTTTGATCTCTCACTCTTTGAATCGGTAAGGAAAAATCTCCATTGCTAATTGTTTCTTGCTCTTTCTTGGTTATGGTTATTGGAAACCCTAGGAGGAGTATGTTGGATATACCCTCCATTAAGCTTCATCTAAATTGCTAAGGTTAACAAGTTATTTTGCAAGGGTTGCTAGGACGAATACGAGTGTGTGTATACTCTCTTAGATTTACCCTAAGTTTGATTGGCATACCCTAGCGAGTAAAAGGGATTACACCCCTAGGGCCTTTTTTGATCTAACTCTTTAATCCAAGATCCCATTCACCCAATTTTAAAAGGCACTAATTTGAGTATTTTTGCATTGGAGAAATAAAATATTGCATTGAAAATCGTGAATTTTTGCCATATTAAATTTTTGCAATCTCGGTTATTAAATTTTTACCATATTAAATTTTTGAATTTTTGCTGTTGTTACAAACTTTCATCTTCAGCCTTTAGGGCTGCAGAAACCCTAATCAAACTTTCTTAAATAACTCTTAACTCAACTGCTGAAAATTGCTAAGATTTTGCCTATGTAACCAAGTAATCATAGCGCATCTTTTGGTGGATTTTTGGCAAGTTTTGGCAGTTGAATATCTTGCTGTAATAACTTTTTTGTTACAGCCATAAGGCTGATTTATGTTGCTGCAGAAAGTATTTACAACAGCCTTACCTTTTATGCTAGTATCTTGGTCTTTGAATCTTGAGTTTCACTAGTGCTTAGCTAGTTTATCTCTTGCATCTTTTACTTGATTTCTAGCACTTGTTTAGCAGCTTATTGTGCCATTTCGTTGCTGATATATACTGTTACTAACTGCTGCAATTAGGGACAGCAAGCTTAACTTGCTTGTCCACATGATATATTGCATTGTATACTTGGTTTTCCTTGTGTCTCGGGCAGGTACTATCTCTTTGCAGGTCACTCAAGACTTTGGCAACCTCAAACAACTCTCAAGACTCATCACCAAGTTCCCTTTTCCATCCAGCAACCTGACCTATAGGGGCTTTCGCTCATACATCACACTTTCCACCTCATTCCCCCTAGGATCATCGGGATTCCCCCCTTGAGATGACCACTTCACCTCTAAAGTGACGAGAACACCTGCCTAAGGTGGCAGTGGGCAGGTGCTCCCAAAGTTGTCGCCATTTGGTGGTTGGATCAGACTTTGCCCAATCTATAACTTGTGCCATAACAAAGATGATGACTGAATAGATATTCTACAGTGAACTTTAAAGGAACTAGAATTTGTCATAGATAATGGTCAGACTGTAATTATATTTATGAATGAATGTACAAGGAAGGTGAGTTCCATTAATGATGAGTGATGTAAATACAAACAAAACACAGACAGGGAAGACCAAAATTATCCAGTGAGACAAAAATGATTTAATTCATATGCCAAACTATGATTTCACATCAAAAAGGAGGTTGTTAGTGGAGACAGTTTTCATGTGTTCTATAGTTATTCCTAATGATATTCATTGACTATCTTTTGTTTGTTAACAATTAATTTATATATTTACATGTTTATCATTTCAATGGCAAGAATACCTATTCTCATGAATGCCATGTGGCACCCTCTAATGTAACATTAATGTTACATAAAAAGACTTACACTTAGCATATGTGATTTAACCCAAGTTACCAGAAACGCCACCCCAGGTGCTGGAAGTGCATTTCCACATTTTGAAAATGGATTCTTGTACAAAATGCCTCTGAAATGCAACATAAACATATCAGTAGTGTTTCAGACTTTTGATATGTCATATCGACCATTTCAACCAATGTTTCGGTCAATAAAACTGAAAATAATATTAATAATAATTGAAAAAAAAAATGCTAACCCTAATCTTGTACAAATCAAGTTATAAACAGAGAGCTTGGGCCTCCCTTAACAATAACTCTCTTATTGGCTTTATTTCGAAATTTAAAATTCATGAATGGTACTTGTTATCCCCTATCCTAGGGATAACTGAGGAGATTATGTCTCGAGGCCCACAGGTCCTAGACATGGAGTACCGAGAGCCATATGACTTGAGCTTGGCCCTGGAGGGCCCATCTTTTCTTCAACGCCTCCTATCTATCAGCAGCAGCAACATCCATCGCATCGGCCTGATTCTGAAGTAGTTGTGGGTCTTGATCCATGAGGTAATGAGTCTGGGTATCATGGTATGTGTCACTCTGATTTTCAAAACATTTGAATATGTGCACTGAATTCTCTTTTGTTTCATGACGTTTGCTTGGAAAGTATGCTCTTTAACTTGTCCATACATGGGGAGGATGACAGAGTGCCCTAGTAAGTTGGTTCCCTTAGGGATGAGTTTCCACTGGGTGGGTATATGAAAGCTCATCGTCCATTCCTTCCATACTTACCACTTTTCATCATTGTCCCTCTCATCTTTCCCTTACCGCGGTTCGGGCATTAGGTTTGCCAAGCTAGTAAGGGTTGTACCTTGCCTTGTGGGAAGAAGGGGCTAAAGGCCCAGAGGGTAAAAGTAGCTGGCAAAAGTTAAAATCCAAAATGAAACCTTGAGATGCTTCGCCCAGGGATTCCCAAGAAATCAATAAATAGCTTCTCAAGAAAAGGGGACCCGTAAAATAAAATAAAACTCAAGACCTAGTTGGTGGATAAGAGGTCTCATCATGAGTCGGCCTATTAGGTCCATGGGCATGTAGCGGTATGACACTGCCATCCATCTGGTCACCAAACCAGGGTAGTGGCTCTTGGTGGCATAGCCAAGAGAATGGGGGTCTCATCACGAGCCAGGCTTCTCATTTCCGTGAAATGCATGTCAGTAACGATGTCACCACTGGTCACCACACCAGGACAGTGTCCTCTAGCTATTCTCTTGAAAAGAAATAGCAATAAGACAAAGAGTAAAAGGCATTGAATGGGCTAGGAAACAATATCATCCATGACAAGGTGCAGCTCACCCTCTATAGAGGCACCCACAGGTAAGACCTACATTTCCCTGTTATCACTGTACCCCTTGCCCAAATATTCCCTACACCATCTCATACATCTACATGACCTAGATTGGTCTTCACCTGGGAAACACCCCAAACTTGAGGAGGATTAGCCCAATAGGACATCCTGAGACCCTCTCCAAACCTGGCTTGTTAAACTGCATAACGTCTTTGAGCATGTGTCTGGGTAAAGGGGGGTTTGATGCACATGTTTGTGTAATTTGATTATTAGACGTGATTGGCATTGCTATGATCCCTGTAACTTATGAGCCCATAGAGGGCGTACTTGTTGTTGTTGCAAGACCATGCCCGACGGACAGGTACATATGGGGAGATGATTAGTTTGGACCTCCATGGGGCTAAAAGCCCACCAAATGGATGTTGTGACCCCAGCCATGGGCAAAGGGACACCATAGGCTTGCACCGGAGAAAAAGAAGGGCGTTCCACCAAAGACACTTTGGCAAGCCTGGACCTAGGGGATCTTGCCCTTCCACCATGACGTTGGCCCTTGAAGGCCCCTGACGTCATCATATTGAGCCTTGAAGTCATCCAGTTAGGGTTTTGGCATGAGGACGGCTTGGTTGGCACGTGTGGCAGCTTTTGAGGCCTAGCGTTCCATAATGGGGCCTAACGTCACCCTAAGAGTGGCATGACATCATCCCTAAAGACAAATTAGGGTTTCAAATTGTTAATTTTATGTAAAACTGGATTGTTTATGTAAACTGGCCATGTCGACCTTTTTTGACCTAAATTGTAATTAAAGGTCATGATTATTGTATAAATAAGGGACAAATCTCTTAAATTTTTCATCATCTTTCACTCACACAAGTGTGAGGTCTGAAATTCAGCCCTCTTTAAGGGTACTTGGCTGAAATTAACTAGTGTGCAACTTCTTGGAGAGGCTATTCTTGGTGTATTTTGGCATTTTCATGGTGGAAAGTAAAATCTGCAATTCTTCATTTATTTTGAATGGTTATGGTACATTTGCTTGTTCATTTCTAAGATTATGAAATTGCTAGTTTGAAACCCTAAGGGAGAAGCACATGTTATTGTCCTTTTCCTTATAATTTTCCACCTACTTGATTTTGCTAGAAGACATCTCTTTTGAAGAATACACTAGAGCCCTACCTTTGTAGCATTGCTTCATTAGCTTCATATATTTTATTTCAAGCTTGATCTAAGGAAGAAGGAAATCACTAGGACCTAGGGTTACCTATTTTCTAGCATTTTTTCCTTCTAGGGTTTTAGATATTGAGGCCTTAGGTTACTAACACCTCAATCATCTTACTCATCCCTTTAGATCACCTATTATCATTTGTGTTTTCCTCTAAGAATTGTCGCTGCAAACTTTGACTCCATTACCCTAAAAGGCACTAGTTCACTCGTTGCAAGTGATTGATTGACCAAAACAACTCTTAAACCATCTTCCCTAAGACTTTTACTAACTCTTTCTAACTCTAGATTCGATTAACTCACTAACTAATTTGCTGCTGTTGCAAGAGATTGCTACAGCCATCTATAACAGCAGCAAATTCATCCTAAAAGCAAGATTAAAACCTGATTATACATTGTCATTTTTGCTTCTGACAACTATTATCATTCTGTCAATTTTAGGCTATTATTTTTTGTCATTCTTGAAGCATTATTGAGGCATAATTATGTAGCTGTTGCTAAATATACATTGTTGTTATAAACATTTATATTGCTTCAGTTTTACATCAACTTGCTTATCTTTCAAGAATTCATGGTTTTATGAAGCATTGACATCATATGGTACTTGCAAACAGTATTTTTTTTCCACTTGTTGTCTTGTTCTAGGCAGGTACACTTAAATTATATTTTGCTTCGTCTCATTAAAACCTTGGAACTTCTTATATGAGTGACCTGTGAGAGGGGTAGGATTTTCTCATAACTTTTACCTTAGCCTACTCAAACCCCCAGGTCACTGGGGATGTCTCCCCTGGGGTACTACTCCTAAATAGAAAGAGGTGTCATATTAAGGTGACAGTGATACGACATCCTCCTTGTTACGCCAATTTAGTATCCACTTGCCTTTGGCTTTGGGCAAGTACAAATTGCGCGATAACAGTACTGACTCATGGTTTTTTTTTTGTATATATATATATATATATATATATATACAAAGAGAGAGAGAAGGAGAGAGATTGTCGTATCCTAGTCACATTGTATCCTACCTTTCTAAAAAAATTCCATATCCATTCTTGATACAATATATCTATATCTGCTCCCATATATGTATCTGTGAAACTTAGCATTTAAGTCTATCTACTCTACTTGAGAATCAAGATGGAATTAGTTACAAGTCTACTAATACACTTATGACAAAGTATGGTTAAAAAAATTCCTATAATATAATTGTGGGCCATGATGGGTATTTAGATATAACTATATTCAGCTACTCATCATGCATATAATGAAAAGTTCGCCAAAACTACAAATGAAGGCCAGTCAATCTAACAAAAGTAATACTCATCACCAATGACTCCATGCAGATGGGAGGGAAGGCTAAGGAAGTAAACACATCGACCATTATATACCATAAACCATACACGCACTTATTATTAAATTTGTACTTTCCAATAGAACTGTTAACACTCTATGCATTCATTGTGGCCTCTTAATGTGAAATATATCCCAAATCAGTATAAGCTTAAGATATAAAACAGTGAAGAGCTACCTTGTTATGCGCACAGTTCCATCTTCACTGCCTGTGGCAATCCAACTTATTTTTGGATAATTTTGGATGTTCTGACCCAAAATCAAGCTAGTTGGCACAGGAACAAAATGGACAGAATGAATCTCCCTCCCATGGAATTGTGTGTGTAGAACTTGAGGAAAGACTTTTATTTGATCATCTGGAACCCAATTTCTAAGGACATAAATGGTATGGTCCTAAAACAATTCAGGAAGGCTGTCAAGCTTAGTAATACAGCAACCATTGCTCAAAAATTTGCAGGCAGTGTGGAAACAATTACACCTGAACAAGAAAGAGGAAGACAATGCAAACCTTTAAATAGGCAAAGCAATTTTGAATTTCTGGAATCAAACCAAGGAAATACGAATGAGGCCTTCGCCATCCCCCACAAGGAACTCGTAAAATCTGCCATGACCAAAAAGGATTAGTCCTGTTCTCTACCGCATTTAGAAGGTTGCCTTTGAAAGTTATTAAAACTGTAACAATTGTTACCCATACAAAGATATCAATTTAGATATGTATTCACACCTGATTATATATGAGATCAAGACTATATTGTCCAGGAAAAGAAAAATTCCATCCAATATCGCATAAACTATGACAGAGATCACGGTTTTAGGAAATACCTCAGAATCATTTGTCAAGTCCCATAAAATGAAGTCTACTGCTGTAAAACCTGCTGCAAACCTCCTATGAATCCCATCTCTCCTGAAGTTCTTATAATCAGACACAGCTTCAACCATAGTAATTTCTGGCACATTTTTTATTCCAGCGAAAATCAATTTATTTGAGTAGTCTCCAATGGCATCTTTATCAAATATAAAGTCACAAATGCATCCATCCTTCCCTGTCTGGAATATATTGAAGCATACATTAAGGGAATGAGAGAGATAGAGAGATATATCAATTCCAGAAAAATTGTGCCCAAAAAGTCATGACCTTGTGTGGTACTCTTGTTCGAAATTCTGTAGCATAGTTGATGAGCACTATACAATTTAAAACTGGACTTGACCTTACCGAACATATAAAGATTTGGTTTCCATTTGATCTTGCAACTGAAATGCTAGCCACACTTGATATACCGTGGGCTCCTTTAAATGAGCAAAATGTTGGAAACTTTTCTGGCATAATTACATTATCAAGATCAATCAATCTCACTGGAAATTCAAAGACAACAAGATTGCCCCGCTGATCACCACAAACAAGTAGCTGCAGCACAAAGAGTTGTCAAAAGCAAGAAACAAAGAATCAGACTTCACTCGAACAATGTTGAATTAGCAAATGCAACAACAAAGTTTCAAGATTGTTCTAACTTGGGGTAAGGGGAACAGTAACAAATTTTAAGAGCAGCTTCAGACATGAGACAAGAATTTCAGGTATTCATTGTTTTCATGGTGTTTTGTATGTTTACAATGTATTTTTCCAAGCCGAATTAGCATACATGCCTACACCCGTGAACATAATATGCATGGGGTAAAAACAGTATATGAGAGATAAGATAAGCTAAGATAAGTTTATTAATGTCCAACAAATTGACCAACAGTAGGTGAACGGGACTGCTAAGTACCTAAGTGGCGATACACAGTGAGAGTGTAAAGGCCACTCCTATAAAAGAAAAAAGCAAAGAAATCTATAAGATCTAAGCTCAATTGTCTCAACGCCAAAAAGAAATACAATGCTCTGGATTAGAGTAGAAGGAAAAGAGCCTCAAGACTTCAAGTGACTAACGCCAGACAAGGGAGAGGGGGCACTGTCCTCATCAGAGGTAAATTTTCAGGGAAATTTCCGAACCAGTAATGTTGGGAGCAGGAAGCAGGAACACCAGAGTGCCAATTCCCAAAAAAATGTGAGCAAAGCATCCCAAGCACACTTTTTATATAATATATATTTTATTCGAAAAAATATGCAGAATGCCAAATTACTTGTAGAAAATATGAAAACATATATTTTTGTGCTACTTGTAGAGAAATATTACATTTTTAAGAAGCTAGAAATGTAACCAATAATAGACTAATCATTAGAGAATCAACCATTCAGTACACAGATAACATCAACCATATAGCAGTTATAAGTTATAACTTATAACATTGACATCAACCATAACATCAAGTTTCAATAGACAACATTTGTCATCAACATCTAATAGATAACATCAACCATGAAATGAAATAGGCCATCTTAACCAAAGAGTTATTAAATGCAGTCAACTGTCATATCATCTTTACAAAATAGACCATATGACCAATTTATAAAATAGATATTAGAAACTGAAAAACATAAAAGCACTGAAAAGTCAAAACACTAAACTAAAAGAAGACAAACCATTCTACTATCTACTGATATTTCTTCTTGCCACAAACAACGTCTATTTTTCTTTCTGTGATCTAAGAACAAGAGTAGGGGAAAGTGAAACAATGGGATGAGCACCACCACAAGCTACATGGCCCCCATGCAGAGGTGGAACTTGTAAAGCTAAAGTTGTTGCTTATGGAATCCCACTGACAATGGTAGTGGATGGGGGTGGCATCTCAACACAATCAAACTCTTGAGTATTATCATTAAAAACTGTCTTCCAAGTGCTCCTAAGCTATGGACACATCCTCCATGTTATCCTCCTTTGGATTTGTTATCCCCAATTCCTTGGGATAACTAAGGAGATGATGTCTCGAGGCCCTCAGGTTGCAGACATGGAGTACCGAGAGACAGATTGACCAGCAATGTCCACTTGCACAGACAGAGGCCCGCCTCACCGCCACAGATCTCAGGTTCATCATGAGGGTATCCACCACATCAGCTTGCTTCCGGAAGACATTGGGTCTTGCTCCATGACATACAAGCCAGGTATTATGGTGAGTGTCATTTCAATATTTGAGGCATTTGAGCTTGTTGCATTTAAAACTGCTTTTGATTATGTAATGTATGCTTGGAAATTATGCACTTTGCCCTGTTTCACCTTGGTGGTTGACATTGCATCTCAGGTTCATCGTGAGGGTATCCACCACATCAGCTTGCTTTCGGAAGACATTGGGTCTTGCTCCATGACGTACAAGCCAGGTATTATGGTGAGTGTCATTTCAATATTTGAGGCATTTGAGCTTGTTGCATTTAAAATTGCTTTTGATTATGTAATGTCTGCTTGGAAATTATGCACTTTGCCATGTTTCACCTTGGTGGTTGACATTGCGCCCTAGTAAGTGGTCACCCTTAGGGATGGCTTTGCTACTGGGAGGTCCCCTTGACAAGTCATCGTGCCATTCCCGACCATGCTTGTCACTTTCCACACTTCATCCCCTCATCTCCTTACCTTTTGGGATTTTCAAGTATACTGACCCGAGAAGCGATTGTCCCTCATTTCATGGGAAGAAGAGGTTGAAGGCCCAAAGGGGAGATAGCTAGCAAAAGATAAAAGCCTAATCATCAACCTTCCAGATGCTCGCCCAAAGAGGTCTTGAGAACAATGAAATGTTTCTCCTAAAAAATCAAAGACCTGCAAAAGCAAACACATAATATAAATGTCCCACTTGTTGAGGGATCTACACAAGGTGCGTTACAAGCTAGACTATACCCCCATGGCACCATGTGTACTTCTACATTCAAGTAACACTTTGGTATTGCCCCCAAGCTAATCGATTAACCCTAGGGAGTACCAAGTGTTTGGACCATAATTAATTAATGGCAATAAATGGGCTTGGAAAAAGGATGCATTGAAAACGAAGGTCCAGCACACCCTCTACAAAGGCACCCATAAATGAGACACTACGATCCCTTGTATGTCATGAACCCCATGCCCAAAAGTCTTCCCCCCTATCCATATCATCTTCTCCACATGTCTTAGAGAGAGATTCACCCAGGAAACACTCCTTGACTTAGGGGACGATTCACCCAATAGGTCACCTTATCAACCCTCCCATACCTAAACTTGACAAATTGCATAGGGTTTTTGAGCACTTGTTTAGCTTGAAGAGGTGGTTTTTGATGCACATGCTTAGATGGCTCTTTTATTGACTTGATTTACTTGTCATGATGCATTTGACTTGAGATCCTTGGAGGGAGTATTCATTGTCTTTGCAGGACCTTGCTTGGTGGACAGATTTGGAAGAACAATCCTAGCTAGGGCTTCCTTGGGGTTTGAAGCCCATAGGTTGGATACCATGGCCCACACACCGAACGATGATGGTAGCCTTCGGAGTCCAAAGAGACACCTTTGGACGACCTATCCTAGCCCATTTCCATCCCAACGTTTTTCCCCTGAAGCCAAAACGTCACACTTGAGGAGCTTGACGTCACCCTAGGGCTAGGGTTTCGATGGTGGAGTTATTGATGATGGACACTTGGCATGTTTTCATGGGAAAAGGCATGGCTTGGAGGAGGAAACCCTATCACATGAGAGGGAAGCCCTAGAAGGCCCAACAACTTCCATCCTCAACTCCAACGACTTAAAAAAAAAGTGTCAAAATGTCACCCTTTAGAGGGATGACGTCGCATAAGGGTTTCTTTTGTACAAATTTTTGAATTAAAGTCAAATTACTTTTGTAAAGGAGCCAAGTAAGGGTTTTTGACCCCTTACTTTGTGGTTTACCCTAAAGTTAAGTGGACAAACACTTTTAGGAAGAATTGTATAAATAAGGATCATTTCTATTTCATTTTTATCATAACTCTCCCATCTTGGAGAGGATACTTGGCAGAAATTTGCGCCCTACTTGGGCAATTTTGTCTATCTCTCTCGCTACCATCTCTTGCTATGGTTTGCTTTGGCTATTGGATGAAGAAGTAAGGCGCTATCTTTCTTGGAGGCTATTTCTTGCTTTTATGGTGGATTTTCTTGGTTAAAAGGAGTTTATCTTGTCAATGCTTGGACTAAGTAAAGAATCTTTCATATTATTGCTTCTTTTCTTGGTCACAAGGCTAATTTGCTAAGATTTTGGGGAGTATAAGGGCATACAACCCCACTAGGCCCATCATATTTGTCTTGGAATAATTTGTTGCACAAAGGAATACTAGGAGTAAAAGGGTTTACACCCTCCTAGGGTTTTCCTTAGCTAGTCTTGCTTTCCTTGGGAAGTAAAAGGACTTACACCCCCAAGGAAGTAGCACAACTAGATCTTTCATTTTTAAAAGACTCCATAACCCAATAATTAAAGGCACTAATCTCTTACATTGGAGAAATAAAATCATTGCATTGGGATACGTAAAATTACGAGATATTGAAATTGTTTAAATTGGACTCTTTTCTACATACTTAAGGCTTGTCAAGGCCACTAGGGCGTCTTGTTTCTCCAAGGATTTATGTTGTTGTAATAACTTTAAGCTACGACCTTTAGTGCGCATAAACTAAGCTTTATGCCCACTCTACATTCAACTTGTTTCTCTTCACACTATGGATGAAGCTTGTTACCCCCTCCCACCTAGGGGTAACTAGAGGAGATCATGTCTCATGGCCCACAATGAAGACAG
Organism: Picea engelmannii; assembly: GCA_009831015.1. Taxonomy (NCBI): domain Eukaryota; kingdom Viridiplantae; phylum Streptophyta; class Pinopsida; order Pinales; family Pinaceae; genus Picea; species Picea engelmannii. The sequence goes on along the minus strand of ML779746.1, from coordinate 507,451 downwards.
TGATCCCAATGATGATGATGATTAGTGTTCTCATGGGCAGCAGCCCATCATTCCTTCAAATGCCTCACTCCTCATCAATACAGCTCATCACACCCAATCAACATGGTTCATTGGAAGAGGGTGGTCCAACGCATTATGTGGTACATTAGTCCTTGTTTCATATAAAGTGTCATATTTAATGCATTTGGCATGTGAGTGAGAATCATGGGTTGAAGTTGGATAATGGATCATAAGCTCAAGAAGTTATTCTTTTTGCCTTGTTTCACCTTGGTGGCCATCATTAGTGTCCTAGTCTCATGTTGTCACTCTTGCGGAACAAGGGTACTACTGGGGGGCTTTGATAAAGGTAACATACCATTCCCCCCCATACTTAACATCTTTCATCCTAGGGCTTTCCGCAGTGTGATAAACTTCGGTATGGTTGTTACATGTACGCCAAACAGGCTCGTGGTTCTTTCTTCCATGAGAATGTAATGTCCCCACTTTGGGACATCATCACATTGCAGAGGTTTATGATGACCAGAGTAGCTAGATGGATGTTATAGCGAGTACAGGGATTATTGAGAGGCATTTTGGGGTCCGGCTTGCATCGCTCATCCCATTTCATCATTATGATCCATTCCGCACAGGTTGGCCTTGGTTTTGTTTCATTCCGACGATTTAATGATTTTGAGTATTTTGAGCTATAAGTTAATTAAACTCACCGAAGAGGTCATTTTGGGCACATTACTTAGTGTGTCCTCGGAGACACAATGTCTAGGTTCCCAGTCCACACTGTCACCTTGACTGGAACCTCTTCCTTCTAGGCTTACTCCTAGGGAAGCCAAGGGGGGTAGTCCCTAGTTACTAGATTGATTTTAGTGTTTAAGGTTCTAGGAGTTGGTTTTAATTTGTTAAAGGCTAAAGGGGAAAACTAGCCTAGGATGCTAAAGCAGCAAATGCAAAGTGCAAGTCTAATCTAAATGTCAATCAGCCATTTCCTATGTTGCATTGGTTTTCGGGACGGGGGAACGACGGGGACGGGGGGACGCGTCCCCGGGACGGCTAGAGCGCACCCCCAAATTTTTCAGGGGACGGCGGGTTGGGGACGGCAATAATATATATATATATATATATATATATATATATATATATATATATTAAAAAATATTAAAATTCACCATAAACATTTGTAGTTGCTTCAAGCTTGTAAGCATAACATGCTATACTATACAGTATTATGCACAACCCTGGTCCCTTACACTTGCCAATACTGAAAAAGCTCGAGCAATTTAAAAAAGAGCCAAGTGACATTTCATTATTGGCTACTAGACAAGAGCAAAATGCAGTTTAGCTTTAGGAAAC
>ML779746.1:486454-501247 GCA_009831015.1 Picea engelmannii | reverse complement strand
ACTCTCCCAATGAAAACATCCCAAGGTACCTGACCTAACTATGATCCATGCAGACTTATTACATTATCAACCCACGCAGGGGTGCGGAAATTTCGTTTACAAAATTTTGTGCTGGAGCATCAGATGCCCAAGTAGAACCAATAATGTCTTCAACAAATTTGCATCTGGCGATGCATCTTCATGGCACATGGAGTTGACCACCGTTGCTAAATGGGCGGTCAACACACCCCCTTTGCCTCCCTCAAGCTTTGTCACATACTTCCACAAGGGTGTTAAATGGTTTTTTATTTTATCTTCGTCATCACTTTCACCTTCATCCCCTTCTATTTGTTCCTCCTCTCCATAGAATTGATCAACATGAGCATTCTCATTCTCGTATTCTTGTGGTTCCCCGTCAACACCATTCAAATAAAAAACGCAAGCATACAACAAATACCCATTGTTGCCCCCCTAGTTGCACCAGGCAAGACTAACAATGATCCGCAAAGATTGAACAAATCATCTGTTCAAAATCAGAGTTCAGAAGTCCAACCGAGTCTTATGACCCCTTCAAATTCTTTCTTCTTCTTCTTCTTCTTCTTTAATGCATGATCCATACCCCCATGGGGGGAATTGTAATAAAATGAATTAGCATGATGCCTCTCTTATGTAAAAGGCTTATCCCCCTAAGACTTGATCATCGGTGCATACTCTACAGCGTTTTTTTTCACTTGTTAATTATATCTTGCTCTTCGGCGAGTTATAATTTCTAAGTTTTTTCACTCACTACCTCCAAAGCTGGAGTGTGTACTAATGGTTAGGCCTTAGAGTGTTTCCTGAGTCTAGTGTCTAATGTATATTACCATGCTAGTCATTTATATAGAGTTGTATGGACATGCATTATATCCCTCTAGGATTTTTAATTATTTTTAATACGTCGTAAAATTTCTCGCAAAACGGGATTTTTACCTTGTAATTTGATGTAATAATAAAAAAGTGGTACTGGGAGGCATTATATGCCTTGGGGGGTGTCGTTTTCTAAGCCAGAATACCCCTTGTACCCTTGTACCCCCTTTTCGAGATAAATTGTTGACTTATTCTCATTAAAAAGTCAATTATAATCTAAAAAGGTGAATAAAAGACAAATAAATCAACATTCCTATATTTTAGGAAACATGTTGGGGACATGTTTTGAGTTATCTCTCTCTCTCTCTCTTTCTCTCTCTCTCTCTCTCTCTCTCTCTCTCTCTCAAGAAGTTTTGTAGAAAAATACTTACAATTTACCAAGAAGAAGCAATGCAAACCCTAGTTGTAACACCTTCCATTAAGAGAAAAGCCAAAATATGCCAAAATAGTCCTCCTTCAACAAGTGCGCATCACTAAATCAGCCAATAACCCAAGATAGGGCGCAAATTTCAAACCTCCTTATGGAGTGAGTCAATTGTTATGAAAAAATGAAGGTAAAAATCCCTCATTTATACAGTACCATGACCTAATTTTACATTTTAGGTCATGTAAAAGGCGGACAAGGCCAAAATACCAAATCATATTGTTTTTACATTAAATTGTTAAACTAAAACCCTAATCACACTGAAAAGAAGTAATAAGCCCCCTTAAAGGAGACATCATCCCCTTCTAGGGCAAATGGGGCATCTTGGAGCAAAACGTTAGCCCTCCTTGGGCTTCTCCATCTTGACCAAAATGACTCACTCCAAGTAGAGGGCGAATTGTTGAAATTCAGATTCATATATATCTTAGTGAATGGCTTGTGGTCCTTTTATTATTGATTCCACAAGTCTTCTAGAACAAAAAATAATATATTTTATTTCTTCTAGAAAGATCTGTACTTATCCATCACTTTATTATAATATATTTTATTCCTTCTAGACAGATATGTACTTATCCATTACTTTATTATAATATGTTTTATACCTTCTAGACAGATCTGTACTTATCCATCACTTTATTATATTTTATTCCTTCTAGACAGATATGAACTTATTTTCCACTTAGCATTCACATTGCATTAGGTTCTTTAAGACTTAAAAAGTCTTACTAGGTTGGGCGCTCCTCTTTCTTCAAGTCATCACAATACCCTCAAGGTTAACATGGTCCACACGTGCCAACGCACTAGCTCATTACATCATTGCATCACACATATATAAGAAAGATCATTTGTCATGGGATGTGATCATCTCCTTAATCATGGTCAAGTGTTAGAGTTATTCACTTCGGGGTGGCCAGTCCCTAGGCAAAACCTCATAGCTCATCCATCTCGAAGACCTAGGAGAACTTTACACATCACCTTGCCTTGAAACACAAGGCATTGCCTCAACACATGAGGTTCAATCTTGACACACAAGACGACTAAGCAGCATACTTTGTCTTAACTTTTGCTTTGACACACAAAGCTCACAAGACTTATAGCAACGTCTCTTGACCCTTGCCTTGACACACAAGGCACTCTTGGAGAATGTCTCACCATTAGACCATTGCTTACACCTAACTAGGTGTATAATTCCTAGGGCTCAGATTTGGTTTGAGTAAATCCCACCAACCCCATATCAACAAGGGCTACGACTCCCTCACTCTTATCAAGCGTCGGTGTTATCAAAACCATTTTCAAGACATTCCATCCAAGATTGACCTCGTGGACATTATGTATCTTGCTTTCTATAGGATCCATCTTGGCACTCCCACTTTGTACTTGTTACACCTCATATTGTATGCGGTTTCACATCGTGATTTCAATCACATTGCTAGGGTTTGTAGCTAGAAGCCATGAAGCATTTCGATGGATTTGGGGGTACACACAATCATGGAATTGGAGCATCTTCTCTTCTTGACAGTTGATTATTTAATGGAGATGTTTGGAAAAAGAGATTCACTTCTTTGTGGTGTATGGTCATGGTTGATGGTCATCTAGTGGTTTGGTGTTATTTTCATACCTTTGCTTGATGGAGGCACTTTTCTCATGTCGGAACATTGTTGGGGAGATCACATTGTTATTTCCCCTTGATCATGATATTCTAGTCACTATTCTCACTTGGTTGTTGCATGGGGGGTTCATGTCTTGTTCTTAGTTGTTTGTGTCCTCTAGCACATGGTGGGGTGTTTTCCTAGTGTATTACCTTGGTATCACTTTTCCATCGTTACCTTACCCATCATTACCAAGCGCAGGTATCTAAGCTCGGGGCCAAGGGTTCTGCATGCCTTGGGGTAGTTCTCACTTTCTACTACTCTACCTTATTGCATTTTACTTTCTGCATCTCGCCTTTTATAAGAGACCTTTTGGTACTCCTGCATTGTATTGAAATCATTGTACTCAGCAGTCCCTTTTGTTGATATTATGGTAGCTGCAGGAGTTATCAACCTCCATGTGTAACCTCTGACTAGATTAGAATATTCTGGAAGCTAGAGAAACCCTAAACAGATGTGTAGAAACCCTAGAAGACAAGTCGGCTCAATAAAAGAATTAATATTAAAGTAATAGCCTCTAGAAGGAGAAGTAGGCTAGACAAGTGACAAAGAGCACTATAAATAGAGGGCGCTTGAGTTCATTTGGACGCACACTCACACTCAAGTCAAGCAGTGCGCAAGTCTAGAGGAGGAGTGCAGCTGCAGCTACGTTTTGGTCTTGGTTTCTAGTTTTGGACTTTCTGCTTGGTGCGCTATCCTTAGAGAGAGATACGTTATCTCTTGGTTATCTGTTGGGTCTGGTACTGCTTCCGGAATTATTCTATCTATCAAGGTTAGGGTGCTCAGGGGTGGCTACACGCCTATGGTTGAGTGACAATATTGTGATATTGTCTATGGTTAAATGGGCCCACACCACCTTCAGGACAATCTAACCACTGGAAGGTAGTGTGCCAGTTCTTTGTTAAGCTCGTTGTGGCACTGGTTGTAGCTGCAGCTACGGTTTTTGATTGTGCAGCTGCAACAAACCCTAACCTAACCTTTTGGACACTTCAAGTGAAAAGTTTAGCATAATTCCTGGACATTCTAGTGCGCCTTAGCCTAGCACACCTCCTGGTACTCTCAGCAAGCAAAAACATCAAGGTTGAATTTTTGGGTCAAAGTCAAAGTCAAAGGCAGTCATGACTTACTCTATGAAGACAGAAAACAAGCTAGAAGGAACTTCAAACTTCATAGCATGGAAGACAAGGATTGACCTCATCCTTGCAAGGAACAAGGTTCTAGATATCGTGAAAGGCAAGATCGTGGAACCACAGTTTGAAGCAAGAAAAGAAAATGAACCTCAGAACGTTGCAGCAATGGAGAAGTTTAAGGACAATGACATCAATGCTATGAGTATCATTGTGGACTCTGTAAAAGATCACTTGATACCCTACATATCAAATCTTGACTCATCCAAGAAGATGTATGATGCCCTAACTAACCTCTTTGTAGTCAAAAATATTGGACAAGTGATGAGTCTGAAAAATGAGCTTCGTGACACAAAAATGACTAAGGATGACACTGTAGCCTCATACTTTGTAAGGATTTCTTAGTTAAGAGATCAACTACAAGCCATTGAAGAAGTTAAGCCAGAAACGGAAATTGTGAATATTGCACTCAATGGTCTCTCTAGATCATAGGATGCATTTGTTGCAAGCATGAACACAACGAAGGAATTTCCAACGCTTGAAGAACTTTGGACCTGTTGCTCACAAGAAGAGAAAAGGATAAACTCAAAAGGAAGATCTCAAGAGGAAGAGGATGATCAAGCCTATGCAACAAAGTTCAAAAGACATGAAGGTAAGCAAAGATTTGATTCAAGAAAGAAACCCAATCATAAGAGAGATATAGCAAAACTACAATGTTATGGATGCCATGAATATGGCATGTTATCCCCTATCCTAGGGATAACTAAGGAGATCGTGTCTCGAGGTCTACGGGTCCTAGACATGGAGTGCCGAGAGTCGGTGACATGAGCATGGCCCTAGAGGGCCCCTCTTTTCTTTAATGCATCTATCTATCAGCAGCAACAGTATCCATCCCACCAGCCTGGTCCTGAAGCTGCAGTAAGTCTTGCTCCATGAGGTAATGAGTCTGGGTATCATGGTATGTGTCACTCTGATTATTGAAGCACTTGAATATGTTGCACTGAATTCTCCTTAATTTCATAATGTTTGCTTGGAAGTTATGCTCTTTAACTTGCTCATACCTGGGATGGTGACATGATGCCCTAGTAAGTTGATCTCCCTTTAGGATGGGTTGCCACTGGATGGGTCTATGAAAGGTCATCGTCCATTCCCTCCATGCTTACCACTTTCCATCCTTACTCCTTTCATTTTCCCCTACCTTTGTTTGGGCATTGGGTTTGCCACACTAGGAAGGGTTGTACCTTTCCTTGTGGGAAGAAGGGGCTAAAGGCCCAAAGGGTAAAAGTAGCTGGCAAGAGTCAAAAGCCAAAATGAAACCTTTGAGATGCTTCACCCAGGGATTCCTGAGAAAGCAGTAAAAGGCTTCTCAGTAAGAAAAGGGAACCCGTAAGATAAATAAACACTCAAGGTATTAGTTGGTGGATGGGAGGTCTCATCATGAGTCGGCCTATTATGACCATGGGCATGTAGCGATATGATACTACCAGCTATCTGGTCACCAAACAAGAGCAGTGGCTTTGGTGGCATAGCCAAGAGAAAGGGGGTCTCATCACGAGTCAGCCTTCCCATCTCCGTGAAATGCTTGTGAGTAACGCTATTACCTCTGATCACCAAGTCAGGACAGTGTCCCCCAGCTCTTCCCTTGAAAAGAAAAAGACCAAAAGCAATAAAACTAAGAATAAAAGGCATTGAATGGGCTAGGAAACAATTCCATCCATGATAAGGTGCAGCTCGACCTCTACAAAGGCACTCACAGGCAAGACCTACATTTCCCTGTTATCACTGCACCCTGTCCCCAAACACTTCCCCCACGCCACTTCACACAGACTTACATGACCTAGATTGGTTCTCACCTAGGAAACACCCCAAACTTAAAGAGGATTAGCCCAATAGGACATCCTGGAATCTTCTCCAAACCTAACTTGTTAAACTGCATAACGTCTTTGAGCATTTGCCTGGGTAAAGGGGGGTGCGATGCACATGTTTGGGTAATTTGATTATTAGATGTGATTGACATTGCTATGATCCCTGTGACTTATGAACCCCTGGAGGGCGTACTTGTTGTTGTTGTAGGACTTTGCCCGGTGGATAGGTACATATGGGGGAATGATTAGCTCGGACCTCCATGGGCCTGAAAGCCCAAAGATGGACGTTGTGACCTCAACCAAGGGCAGAGAGACACCAGAGACTTGCACCAAGAGGAAAGAAGGGCGTTGCACCAAGGACACCCTAGTAGACCTAGACCCAGGGGGATCTTGTCTTTTCACCTGGACGCTAACCTTTGGGAGCCCATGAAGTCACCTTTGTGACCCTAGACGTCATCCACAGTCAAGGTTTGCATTTATGAGGGCAGTTGTGTGCTCATTGGCATGTGTGGCAACATTCAGGGCCTTTGGAGGCCAAACGCCCTGCATTTAAGACCTAACGTTCCACCCTAGGGGACTAACATCACCCTAGAAGGGCATGACGTCACCCTTGGAAATGATATTAGGGTTTAATTAATGTCATTCATGTAAAAATTGGATTTTTGATGTAATTTTGTCATGTCGGCCTTTTTATGACCTAATTTAAATTAAAGGTCATTGAAACTGTATAAATAGAGAGAAAAGACTATCATTTTTTCATCATCACTCATCACACAAGTAGTGTGGTCTGAAATTTGCGCCCTTTTTGGAGGTTATTGGCTGAAATTCTAGGCGCACTTTCTCTTGGAGGCTAAATTTTGCAACTTGGATCATTTCTTGGTGAAGTTACTTGGCATTCTAGGGTTTTATGGCTTGATTATTCTTGGTGAAGTAAGTGAATCTGCAATTCTTCATTTTATTTGAATGGTTTATGGTAAATTTGCTTATTCATGTTAAAGATTATAAAATTGCTTGCTTGACAAACCCTAGGAGTAAAGGACTTAATTTGTTACTTCTTTACTCTTCATTTGCTAGACCTTGCTAAGAAGATTTTGACCTAGGTAAACTTCTAGAGCCCTAAATACTAGCACTTTAGAAGTCAATATCTAGTCAATTGTTGCTTCAAGTATCTTTCAATAGTTTAAAGAAGGGAGATTTTGCTAGAGCCTAAAATTGCTTACACTCTAGCAAATTTATCCTTAGGGTTTGGATGTTTGAGGCCTTGAAGAGCCAACACCTCTTCCATCCATCTCTTACCCTTAGGTAAATATAATCATTATGTCATTTCTTCCAAGAGAAAACCGTCATCTATAGACTCCATTACCCTATAAAGGCACTAGTTGTGATTGATTGATCAAAACAACTCTCAAACTCTCAAACATCTATAGCAAAAAAATGATTATTATCACTAAAAAATCAAAATTACTCGAAATTTACGGAAAAGGGGTAATTAAATTAGTCTCCTAGATTTTAGGAGAACTGGGGACCATGTTTGGAACATGTTTTTCTCATTTCCCCAGTTGACTGGAAGCTTGGGCGAGTTCAATTGAGGTAAGGTCGACTTCAATGAAGATGACATGGACTTGGTGGAGATCCCAATGTGGGAACTCGACCCCACATCCTAGTTGACGCATTCCTAGAGCATGGGCGCATTTCCCAATGGCCCACGCATTCCCTAACTACCCCTTCACTCCCCCTCACTCTCTCTCTCACCTCACATCACTCACCATCCACTCCACATCACTTCCCTTTACCTTCCACCACTCCACACACACTATGCTTATCCCTAGTGCATCTACCCATTCACTAGTGCGCCACTCCCTCATCATCCACGCATCTCCTAAACCCTAACCCTAACCCTAGCGCATATCTACCTAGGGATTGTCATCCTATTTGCTATATAAGAGGGGTGACCCCTCCTTCCTCACTAGTTAGAATTCGTGGGAAGAAGTATTGTATTGTATCATTGCTATTTGAATAAGGAATAAAAGACTTTGGAGCTCTACGTGGTGTCTTGTGCAAATGTGTGGAGGATCTTCTCCCTTCATGATGCTTCGAGTATGGTAAGCTTATCTTGCTTGCAGCTATTACTTGTGCATTTGATAAGGTATTAGTAAACTGGTTTGTCTTGCTAATTCTTATTTCATCACATTTCAATCTATGAATCCATGTTGTTATTGTTTTAATTGCATGATTTCAAGCTTTATGTGTAGGATATTTTAACGGTTTGCTTGCAAGGGTATCTTAAGTTTGCAGGGTCTCTACTTTGGAGGAGTGGAAGGTTCTAGCTTGAACCTCCAGCACCTTCAATTGCATCCAGTGGAAGGATTCCCCGCTTCAACACATCAGTTGGACTCCATCGCCCAAGTTCCCGGTTTCAAATTATCTCTTTCCCCTTCTCTCTCAAATTTCTATAAAAAAAGTTATATTTCTCTTTGGTTTGTTGTTGCATGCAAGGATTTAGCTAATCTTAAAAGGATAAATCTGTTCTATATCAGTTGCATGCAGTCTCTAAAAACTAGATCTGAATTTTATAAAAAAGAATTTCATCTCTTTGCCAAGTTCTAGCCCAAATTTGTCTCTAGTTAGCCTTTAATTTCCTAGTATTTTTTAGGCTAGTGGTAGGCAAGTATTTACACAGTTTTAAAGTATAAATCTGCAAATCTTAGTTGCTTTCATTGCTGATTTTATATCAGCCGAAAAGATCCTAAGGAGGTTAGTTACCTAGCTCTCACTCCTTAGTTATTTTTTCCTGTTTTAGTATAATTTAACTTAGCATTTTTCACAAATTTTTGGGTTGACCAAAGACACTTTTAAAGTGTTTTTGGTCATCTTTTGCATTTCATTGTTTGTTGTTTTATCGCAGATATAACAGGTACAAAAGGAGGTTCTACTAAAATTTTGAAGTTTAGCCTCTTCCAAGACCCTCCCGGTGCTCCCGGGAGCTTTGTATTTCAGTTTCTTTCTTGAAAAAAGTGTAAACACTTGATCTCTCAATATAAAGATCAAGTGTCTCTAAAAAGAAAGTAGTTTAAAGTTTTGTAATAAAGTTAGCGAGCCACAAAGCTTGTCTTTAGTTGTTTCCCCTGCCCCTGGGGGGAAACTAGTGTCTTTTGCTTTTTTCTGTTTTTCGGGGTTGTGTCCCATTTCATTGGTTTTATTTAGTTCTTCATGCATAAACAAGCTAAAATTAACTCATCTCATTAAATCAAAATTTTAAAATCAATTGCAAGTTATAGGTTTGCTTATTACTAGTTTCTCTTTCGCAAAGTTATTGGAATAAACCCCAATTGTTCAAATCTCGTATGCAAGCCCGTTGTCACGCTCAAGTGCTTCGATGACCCAAAAACGATTTGAACAGTGTATGCTAGTATAACTAGGACAATCTCTAAGTGGCATTATTCATCTAAGACCTCTACCCTAGGTGGAGTGTGTCAAGTCAAGGAGTAACAGACTTCGTTGGACCTACGGCACACCCGGTCGGTAAGTCTATAAGATTGGCGAATAACGCACAAAGAGGCCACATTCACTTTGCACACAAAGAGTGGGGACCCTGACTTTAATCCCACTTCACGGTCTCAAAACTTTTCTAATAATGCCCAAATCCCTTAATTAAAATACTCAAGATAAAATTAACGTGGCACTTTCATCACATCACAATTTATTGTTTTATCTGGGACTGGTCTTTCATGTTTATCTATTGTCATCTTATCGATTGATGCAAAGCTTATCTTTATGTTTATATGATGATTAATGAATGCTCATGGTTGGTTTCACAGGTGATATCCTTTTTTATCAAACTTATGTTGTGTTGATATTATCTTGTGTTTCAAAAAATATATAAACTCCTAGAAATAAGTGCTTTTACCTTCTTAGTTTAGAAAATCCTTTGATTATTTTTCACAGGGACTACCCCCCTTGGCTTCGCTAGGAGTTGGCCTAAACAGAGGAGTTGAGGATCAGGCGACAGCACCTTGACTCGAAACTTGTCCCCAAGGACACACCAAGTGGATTGAAGGTTTCTTCCACATTACCCCAGGTGTGTATTAGGACGGCAACATTTTTGGCGCCGTTGTCGTAGATAAACCTTTCTATTCTCGACTCACAACTTGTTTTTCCTTTTAGTTTTACTTAGTTTTCTTTTGATGCTTGTAGTTTATCAGAAATAGACTCAACCATCTGGCGACTCCACTTATTTCCAATTTAACTAAGTATTCTACTAGGAGGAACTCAGAAGGCCTACTTAACCTCATTCCTGAACCTGAAAAGGTTTATTGAAGGAGGTTAGCCAAAGCCTCTTATCGTAGAGTACTTAGTCATTTAGGAACAGAGACCATTTATGATATGCACTTGCTCTTTGTCAATAAAAGCTTTACTTCAGAAATAGCTATCTATAATAAATGTGATTTTACTGCAATTAATAATTATCCGCATGCTCTCCCTGAAAAAGCCATAGAAAAGTTGCCGAGTTTCCAGGGTAATAATGCTATATCAGCCAAAATGCATATCAAAGCTTTCATGAGATGTACTAACAAATGGTGTGCAGCCCATGATTATGAAGATGTCAAGATGAAATTATTTGTCTTATCCTTAGAAGATATTGCCTTAGATTGGTATGAAGATATGTCTGACAACAAATTCAAAACGCTCAAAGATCTTACAGATGCCTTCATAGAAAAGTGGGGGTAAAAGAAAGATCACCGTCAGTTATTAGCAGCCCTTAACTCAATCAAGAAAAATGAGAATGAAACAATGGATGAGTTCAATCATAAATTTAATGAACTTGTCTCCAGTATGCACACTGAAATCAAGCCTCCTAATGACGTTATCCTAATCTATTATGTCGAGGCCTTTGGAGGGGAAATGAGATACCATCCTAGAGATAAGGAACCCCTCAACCTCAAGTCAACTCAAGAGATAGCGGTCAAAATAGATAAAAACATGCAGGCGTCAGGCAAGTCCAACATTCCTGGTTTCAGTAGAAGCAGTACTTCTAGGCAAACAGAGGCTAAGGAGAAGGTTGCGGCTGCAGCTCCCGAAAATAAAGACCTGAATTCCAACCCCCTAAAGGTCGTTACTGAGATGGTCAAACGAACGGAAGCTACCCATGCTACTCAACTTAGTGCCATGCAAAATAGGTTGATAGCAATGGAAAGGTCACAAAATAACAGGTTTCAACCTAGGCCAAATAATGATACGTGGCAAAGAAAAGGTCTCCCTCAAGACGAAAGGCCACCCAATCAATTAGAGTCCAATAATGTGGTTCATGAAGAAGCTCCACCTTTCTACAGAGCATGTGAAGACTTTCATGAAGAGTCTACTTGTCCAATATTTTGTCAGATTAATGAACAAGGCCTTCCTCAAACAAGAAACTATGTAGATCAGCCCAGAAATACCTACCACATCAATAATTTTGGTGAATCTCATCCTCTATCTATGGATTATTGGCTTCAAATGCAAGAGAGGAGTGAGCAAGCAAACAAAGTGGAGGAATATGATAATGTGACTAAGTTATATGGTCACAAACCTACAAATGAACAGATCTTAAAATGTCAAGGCACAGAGGAATTGTCTACCAAAGGAAAGGAAAAGAAGGAACTAGCAACTCTCAAACAAACTTTCCAATGGTAACTAATCCTACACAAACTCCAATTACAAATCTAAATGTTGATCTAGGTAATTGGATAGCAAATGCAAAGGTATTGGTTTCAGTGTCAGATCTCCTCAAAATTCCTTCACAGAAAGAAAAGCTCGTGCAAGCTATAGATCCTCCAAGCAATAAAGTTATTTCAAGTAATAAAGTTGTTCCAAGCAATAAAGTTTCTCCAAAGGAACAAGAAAGGGTTAAGGAACAACATGAAGATCCTCCAGTGGTCTTAACTAGTACGGATAGAACTAAGGAAGAAAATCCTCCTTTCTTTGTCTCACTTGAAATAAATGATCAGTGGCTACACAACTACATGTATGATTCAGGTGTTGCATCAAACATTATCACAAAAGAGATTATGCAAACGTTAGGTCTAAAAATCACAAGGCCTTATCAGAATGTGTGTGCCATGGACTCAAGAGAAATAGAAACACACGGAATAATTATAGATCTCCAAGGTAAGCTAGCCTTCCATCCTAGCGTTACTTTCAAAATGGACATCCTTGTTATAGATGTGCCAGATGCATGGGGGATGCTCTTATCTAGGAAATGGAGAGCTCATATGGGTGTTTGTTTGAATATGGATTTGACATTTGCTACTATTCCATGCCCTCCTCCTTCAACTGAAAAGTTCATACTCTTTCGGGAAATCGAAAGGAAGTATCATAGAAGACCCTAAAGAGCAGTTTAATGAGTTTCTTTGCCAAGTGTTTGATTTAGGTGACTTCTCCATATGCTCCAACTTCTTAGCTCCAGTTAAAGATACGTTTAAAGATGAAAACGTTAGCAATAAAGCATTGAAAATGCATTTTGACAGAGCCCACTCTAGATCAGGCAAAGGGGCAGGCATTGCGTTAAAATCTCCAACAGAAAAGACTTACAATTTTGCATTCAAACTTGAGTTTGATGTAACTAATAATGTGGCAAAGTATGAGGTGTTGATATTATGGTAGTTGCAGGAGGTATTTACCTCCACGTGTAAACCTGACAAGGATAGAATACTTCGGGAAGCAAAAAGAAACCCTAATGAGTTGGCTAATAACCCTAGAAAACTTGTCAGCTTAAGAAGATAATTTATATTAGGTTATTAGCCTCCAAGAGAAGAAGTCGGCCAGAAATAATATTATATACTGAACAGACAGATACCCAGAATGAGAAGTCGGTCCTGGTAGTTAGCCAGATTTAGTATAAATACAGGGGGCCAGTTCTCATTCTGGCAAGGCATTCTTAGAATTGCAGTGCCCAGTCTTGTGCGCACTGCAGTTGCCCAGTTTCTGCGCAGGTTTGGAGGAGAGTTGTTGTTGCAGCTGCTGCAGCTAGCAGTTACGCTTAGACTATCTCTTGGCTAGGGTTTGGACTATCTGATCAGCTCTTGTTGGTGCACTATCCTTGGGGAAAGGTGCGCTAACCTTTGTTTGGCTATCTAGCCTAGGGTTTGCTTCCGGAAAGATTCTCTGTCAAGGTTAAGGTGCTCGAAGGGTGGCTTCGGCCTATGGTTGGGTGACGAGGTTATTGTCAAAGGTAAAACGAGCACACATCTTTCATATTCTAACAGGTTATGGGCCCACACCTCCTTCATTCAATCTAAACGCTGGAAGAAAACATAGTCGCTAGGATATTCAGCTCACTGAGGAACTGCCGCTAGGATTACTAGCAGAAGCAGCTTCCAAGACACTACCGCTAGGGTTACTAGCAGGAGCAGTTGGAGGAACCCTAATCCTCTTGTTGAGGCAGCTTAAGTGAATGGATTGACCTAATCTCCAGATAGATCAGTGTGCTCTAGCCTAGCGCATCTCCTGATACTCTCAGCAAGCCAAGACGTGAAGTTTGAGTTTATGGTCAAATATAGGGTTTGACCAAGTCAAAGCAGCCATGACTTATTCTATGAAGTCAGAGAACAAGTTAGATGGAGCCTCTAACTTCAGAGCATGGAAGACAAGGATTGACCTCATCCTTACCAAGAATAAAGTGCTAGATATCGTGAAAGGAAAGATCGTGAAGCCAGAGTTTGAAGAAGGAAAAGAGAAGCAACCGCAGAATGTTGCAGCTATGGAGAACTTCAAAGACAATGATATCAATGCAATGAGTATCATAGTGGAATCTATAAAAGACCACTTGATACCCTACATCTCCCATTTTGACTCATCAAAGAAGATGTGCGATGCCCTAACAAATCTCTTCTCGGTCAAAAACATTGGACAAGTAATGAGTCTGAAGAATGAGCTCCGTGACATGAAGATGAATGATGACGACAGCATAACATCATACTTTGTGAGAATCTCTCAGTTAAGAGATCAACTACAAGCTATTGAAGAGATCATCTCAGAGAAGGAGTTGGTAAACATAGTACTCGATGGTCTTCCCAAGACGTGGGATGCATTTGTCGCAAGCATGAACACAACAAAGGAGTATCCGACATTTGAAGAACTTTGGACTTGTTGTGCTCAAGAAGAATCAAGGATCGGTGCAAAAGAGAAACCCCAAAAGAAGTACGATGATCAAGCCTTCACAGCAAGATTCAAGAACTTCAGGAACAAAAGCAAGTTTGGTTCAAGGAGGAAGCCAAATCAAGAGAAAGACATTTTACAAGTACAATGCTTCAACTGTCGAAAGTATGGTCACTACAAGAATCATTGTCCCGAGCTAAAGAAAAGGAAGGAGAAACACGAAGCATCAATTGCCGAAGAAAAGGAACCTACAAAGAAGACTAAGCAGAATGGAAGAGACTTCTTCTTCTAAAGGTAACAAAACTCTTCTTATTTCTTATACATATCTTGTTTGCAACGTCCCTGTACATATCTTGTATATCTATCCCTTGGAAGATAATATGTTCCAAGAAGAACTATACCTATGGAAGAACAACAACATAAGAATGGATATCATTAGATAATACACATGAAAGGATGAAATACAAATCATGTGGAAGCTATTGCAAGATAAGCCGAATCAATCATGAAGAGGCTTAGAAGAAGCAAACACAGAAAGAAGTCAGCAATTGAGAGGAAATTGGAAAAATGTAGAAAATCCAGGTCCTATCAGCAAGACTTCTTGGTCTGTCTTTGACCAAGCTAAGTCACTAAGTTTCTGCTGTCATAAAATGTTTTATTGTTGTTTTAGAACAGCCATCTGAAGGTTTAGTTTGCTGATGTGTTATGGT
>ML779746.1:466542-479196 GCA_009831015.1 Picea engelmannii | reverse complement strand
TTAGAAATCGCTAAGGACATGGGTATCAAAATTCTCAACATAAAGGGTGACTCAGACTTAGTGATTCTCCAAGTTAAGAACAAGTATGCATGCAAAAGTGAGAGGCTTAGAAGATACAGAAATGCTATATGGGATACCATGGATTTCTTTGATGTCGTAGACCTTATTGCTATCCCAAGAGATCAAAACAACTTGGTTGATAGTCTAGCTATAGCAGCTTCTACCCTCCAGCCCTCAGAAGATCTAATGAAAGGTGAAGGCAAGTTGGAGATAATATTTAGGCCATCTGTCCCAGATAATGTTGACCATTGGCAGGTTTTCAAAGATGTTGAACAAATTCTAAGGTTCATCCATAACATAGAAAAATTCTCATATTTTAATGTCAGCTACAAAGAGGAAGGCAAGGAATATGTTGAAGAGGAAAATCCCATCAAAAATCCAGTCCCCAGAGGTATAGCTGCCCTAGAAGAAATTTTTGACAGGCATGACATGTACAAAAAGAAAAAGGAAACAATAAAGCCTGACAAATATATTGAAATAAACATTGGGATAGAAGAAGTCCCAAGAATGATAAAAATTGGAAAAGGAACCACGAAAAAGGAAAGAAAGGAATTGATCAGTTTAGTCCGAGAGTATAGGGATGTGTTTGTTTTCACCTATGATGAACTTAAAGCATACAAAGAAGATGTGTTTCAACACACTATCCCTCTCAAAGATGACACAAGACCTTTCAGACAAAAACTTAGGCAAATAAATCCTACGTTGGCACCTCTAGTTCAAGCCGAGTTAAAAAAGATGTTGGATATTGGAATCATTGCTCCAACCAGACATTCATCTTGGTGTTCCAATTTAGTTGTTGTCAGAAAAAAGAATGGGGGGATAAGATTATGTATTGATTTTAGAAACTTGAATCTTGCTTGTATTAAAGACAACTATCCCCTACCCAACATGGAGACCCTACTTCAAAGGGTAACTAGCTCTAAGATTATGTCCATGTTGGATGGCTTCTCAGGCTATAACCAAGTTTTGGTGAGGAAGCAAGATTAGAACAAGACTACCTTCACCACTCCTTGGGGCACTTTTGAGTATCTAAGGATGCCTTTTGGCTTACTTAACGCAGGTGCCACTTTTCAAAGAGCCATGGATTTTGCCTTTCATGAACTTATGGGAAAAATCATAGAAATCTACCAGGATGACCTAACAGTATTTTCCAAGAAAAGATCAGATCACATAAGTCATCTCAGGCAGGTTTTTGAAAGATGCCGAAAATATGGTATCTCCTTGAACCCAGCTAAGTCCATCTTGGGTGTTGACGAAGGTAAGTTGCTAGGTCACATCATAACAAAAGACGGGGTAAAAATGGATCCCGAAAGGGTCGAAGCCATACAAAAAGTCCCTTTACCCCCAACCAAGAAAGCCCTTCAATCCTTTCTTGGACAAATAAACTTTGTCAGACGGTTTATTCTTAACTTAGCTGAGTTAATGAAACCACTCCTTAAATTGCTAAAGAAAGATGCTAAGTATGAGTGGTCAGAAGAGGAAAAGATTGCTTTTAAGACTATTAAGGATGCAACTGGCAAATCACCAGTGTTGATTAGTCTGAATTATTCAAAGGATATTCAAATCTTTTCCTTTGCTTCTGAGGATACTATTGCAGGGGTTTTTCTCTAGAAGAATAATCAGGGTCAGGAGCAACCCATCGTGTTTATGAGTAAGGCATTACAGAATTCAGAGTTTAACTATGCTAGTATGGAAAAGCAAGCATATGCCTTAGTCAAATCTTAAACATTTCCGAATCTACATATACTATTCAAAGATTGTGGGGTATGTCCCTCACGCAGCAGTAAAGGACATCCTTGGACAACAGGATCGTTTGGGTGATAGAGGAAAGTGGGTTTCTAAAATTCAAGAGTATGACTCAGAAATCAAACCCACAAAGTTGATAAAAGGTCAAGGTTTAGCTCAAATGCTCACCAAAGGAAATGAACAAGTGTTGGACTTAGTATCCCAAAACAATCAAACTAGGCCAACCTTGTCATCAAAGCTTCAAAAGTTAGAACAACACCAATGGTATGCAGATATCATCTACTTTCTCTCAAACCTTACTTGCCCAAGTCATTTGATTGGTCACAAGAGGAGGGCTTTAAGGTTGAAAGCAGCAAACTATTGTATCATTCAAGACGGCTTGGGGTGGAAGAACCCCGATGGAGTGATACTCAGGTGTGTTGATGAGCTAGAGTCTAAGAGACTCTTGGTTGACTTCCATTCAGGATTTTGTGGTGGACATTATGCGGCTAAAACTACCACCCACAAAATCCTAAGAGCAGGTTATTATTGGCCGACCATTTTCTCAGATGTACACAAAATAGTCAGGGTTGTCAGCAGTGTCAGCTATTTTCAAAGAAGCAAAAGCCAACAGTCTTGCCTCTTCAACCTGTGGTTGTCAAAGCTCCTTTTCAGCAGTGGGAGCTTGATTTTATAGGTCAGTTCAAAAAAAATTCAAGTAATGGTTTTACTTGGATAATTACAACCACTGACTATTTCACTAAGTGGGTAGAAGCAATACCCACTAAGCATGCAACCAACAAAGTGGTCATGGATTTTCTTGAAGATAGGATAATCACTCGGTTCGGTGTGCCCGCCAAAATTACCACTGATAATGACAAGGCCTTCAGTTCTACAGATTTATCTACTTTCTGTTTTAAGTATGGCATTGTGTTGTCCCACTCTTCAAACTATTATCCCCAAGGTAATGGTCTTGTTGAATCCAGCAATAAGAACTTGATGAATATTCTCAAGAAAACGGTAGGAGATAATAAGAGGTCATGGGACAACAAAATACAGTTTGCATTATGGGCGGATAGAATAACTAAAAAGAGATCCACCGGTAAAAGCCCCTTCGAGCTTGTCTATGGTCTTGATGCTACTTGCCAGTCCACCTTAAGCTTCTAGTGTATCAGTTTGTTCAAAAATATGGCCTAGATGAGGATTTCCAACAGAACAGGATTAATCAGTTGATAAAGTTAGACGAAAACAAACGAAAGGCAATGGATCAGAGCATAAAGAGTCAGAGCAAGATAAAGAAGACTTTTGATAAGTCTTCACGGCAAAGAATCTTTCAGGAAGGGGACACGGTCCTTCTTTGGGACAAAAGAAGGGAAAAGCCATGGAACCATGGGAAGTTTGACAGCTTATGGACATGTCCATATATTATACAGAGTTTAGCTGGCAGGAATTCGTTTTACTTAAACAGGTTGGAGGGTGAGAATTTGGCCCTTCCAGTCAACAGCCAACTTCTCAAGTTGTTCTTCATAGAGGTCATTTGATGCCCATGGGGGCATCTACTGTATCATACTCTCTAACCCTTATCTTTGTACATTATGCTTTGTATTTTATGTACATCATTTATTTTTTGTGTCATATGAACATGTATATTAACACTTTTCTAGTATTATATGCACACGTATACTAACACTTTTCTTGTATTATATGCACATATATACTAATCCTTTGTTGTATTATATGTATTTGTACTTTATCTTTTGCAAATTGTGTTTAATGTTGGTTTTATATGGATATGATTGCTGACATGCGTCCATGATGCAGGAAGCATAGGTCTGGATTCTCACATGGTCTCCTACAGATTTATAGATCAACCACACGTCCCCACATGGAGCCAATGTTATCCACCAGTTTGCACAAGCTGGATTTTCTGAAGATCCGCCAAAGAATGAGCAATCAGTGCTCTTATATGCAAAGTTCAGAGTTCAGTCAGTCTTGTGAAAGACCCCTTTTTTTCGCATTTCTACCATTGTAATAAATGTCCTAAATATGAGATATTGTAAAAGGCTATTGGCCACCTAAGACCTAGGAGTGATCACATACTTTGGAGTGTTTTTTTCTACTTGTTAATTATTTTTTCTGCTTGCCTTAGTGAGCAATTAAATAATTTCTAAGTTTTTTCACTCAGAAGACTAGCTCCAGAGCCGAAGTATGTACTGGCGATCAGGTCTTGGCATGGAAAATCCAATGTCTAGTGTCTAAATGTATATGAGCTCATAATAGGACATATTAATTGAGTCATGTGGAAATTGCGGCTAGGTTTGATAGGTTTTTTTTAAGTTTTTAGTGAATTAATTAAATTCCCACAAAAATGGAATTTATTAATTCTAAGTCAATAAATTCTAAAAATATGGCATCAAACATTGTCAGATGCCATATTTACAGTCGTTTTCCAGTCCAAAGTATCATGTAACCCTATTTCCCATATTTCGAGGCAAAAAAGTGATTATTATCACTAAAAAATCAAAATTACTCGAAATTTACGGAAAATGAGTAATTAAATTAGTCTCCTAGATTTTAGGGGAACTGGGGAACATGTTTTTCTCATGTCCCTAGTTGACTGGAAGCTTGGGCGAGTTCAACTAAGGTAAGGTCGACTTTAATGCAGATGACATGGACATGGGGGAGATCCCAATGTGGGAACTCGACCCCACATCCTAGTTGGCGCATTCCTATAGCATGGGCGCATTTCCCAATGGCCCACGCATTCGCTAAATACCCCTTCACTCCCCCTCACTCCCACTCTCACCTCACGTCACTCACCTTCCACTCCACATCACTTCCCTTTACCTTCCACCACTCCACACACACTACGCTTATCCCTAGCGCATCTACACATTCACTAGCTTGCCACTCCCTCATCATCCACGCATCTCCTAAACCCTAAGCCTAACCCTAGCGCATATCTACCTAGGATCGCCATCCTATTTTCTATATAAGAGGGGCAACCCCTCCTTCCTCACTAATTAGAATTCGTGGGAAGAAGTATTGTATTGTATCATTGCTATTTGAATAAGAAATAAAAGACTTTGGAGCTCTACGTGGTGTCTTGTGCAAATGTGTGGAGGATCTTCTCCCTTCATGATGCTTTGAGTATGGTAAACTTATCTTGCTTGCAGCTATTACTTGTTCATTTGATAAGGTATTAGTAAACTGGTTTGTCTTGCCAATTCTTATTTCATCACATTTCAATCTATGAATCCATGTTGTTATTGTTTTAATTGCATGATTTCAAGGTTTTTGTGTAGGATATTTTAACGGTTTGCTTGCAAGGGTATCTTAAGTTTGCAGGGTCTCTACTTTGGAGGAGTGGAAGGTTCTAGCTTGAACCTCCAGCACCTTCAATTGCATCATGTGGAAGGATTCCCCTCTTCAACACATCAGTTGGACTCCATCGCCCAAGTTCCCGGTTTCAAATTATCTCTTTCCCCTTCTCTCTCAAATTTCTATAAAAAAGTTATCGTTCTCTTTGGTTTGTTGTTGCATGCAAGGATTTAGCTAATCTTAAAAGGATAAATCTGTTCTATATCAGTTGCATGCAGTCTCTAAAAGCTAGATCTGAATTTTATAAAAAATAATTTCATCTCTTTGCCAAGTTCTAGCCCAAATTTGTCTCTAGTTAGCCTTTAATTTCCCAGTATTTTTTAGGCTAGTGGTAGGATAGTATTTATAAAGTTTTAAAGTAAAAATCTGCAAATCTTAGTTGCTTTCATTGCTGATTTTATATCAGCCTAAAAGATCCTAAGGAGGTTAGCTATCTAGCTCTCACTCCTTAGTTATTTTTCCCTGTTTTACCATAATTCAACTTAGCATTTTCCACAAATTTTTGGGTTGACCAAAGACACTTTTAAAGTGTTTTTGGTCATCTTTTGCATTGGATTGTTTACTGTTTTATCGCAGATATAACAAGTACAAAAGAAGGTTCTACTGAAATTTTGAAGTTTAGCCTTTTCCAAGACCCTCCCAGTGCTCCCGGGAGCTTTGTATTTCAGTTTCTTTCTTGAAAAAAGCTTTGTAAACACTTGATCTCTCAATATAAAGATCAAGTGTCTCTAAAGAGAAAGTAGTTTAATTTTTGTAATAAAGTTAGCGAGCCACAAAGCTCATCTTTAGTTGTTTCCCCTACCCCTGGGGGGAAACTGGTGTCTTTTGTTTTTTTCTGCTTTTCGAGGTTGTGTCCCGTTTCATTGGTTTTATTTAGTTCTTCATGCATAAACAAGCTAAAATTAACTCATCTCATTAAATCAAAATTTTAAAATCAACTGCAAGTTCTAGGTTTGCTTATTACTAGTTTCTCTTTCGCAAAGTTATTGGAATAAACCCCAATTGTTCAAATCTCGTATGCAAGCCCGTTGTCACGCTCAAGTGCTTCGGTGACCCAGAAACGATTTGAACAGTGCATCCTAGTATAACTAGGACAATCTCTAAGTGGCATTATTCATCTAAGACCTCTACCCTGGGTGCAGTGTGTCAAGTCAAGGGGTAACTCACTTCGTTGGACCTGCGGCACACACAGTCGGTAAGTCTATAAGATTGGCGAATAACGCACAAAGAGGCCACATTCACTTTGCACACAAAGAGTGGGGACCCCGACTTTAATCCCCACTTCACGGTCTCAAAACCTTTCTAATAATGCCCAAATCCCTTAATTAAAATACTCAAGATAAAATTAACACAGCACTTTCATCACATCACAATTGATTTCTTTATCTGGCACTGGTCTTTCATGTTTATCTATTGTCATCTTATCTATTGATGCAAAGCTTATCTTTATGTTTATATGATGATTGATGAATGCTCATGGTTGGTTTCACAGGCGGTATCCTTTTTTATCAAACTTATGTTGTGTTGATATTATCTTGTGTTTCAAAAAATATATAAACTCCTAGAAATAAGTGCTTTTACCTTCTTAGTTTAGAAAATCCTTTGATTATTTTTCATAGGGACTACCCCCCTTGGCTTCGCTGGGAGTTGGCCTAAACGGAGGAGTTGAGGATCAGGTGACAGCACCTTGACTCGAAACTTGCCCCCAAGGACACACCAAGTGGATTGAAGGTTTCTTCCACGTTACCCTAGGTGTGTATTAGGACAGCAACAGACACCAAGTAGAACTTGAAGACAATAACTCTTATGCAGTCAAAGGATTGGGAAAAGCTTCTATCAAAATGGAATCAGGTAACAATGTCTTATATGTTCCTGGTTTGAAAAAGCATTTTTTATCTATTTCTTGCTTGGAAGACAAAGGAGATAGAATATCCTGTGTCGATGGAAAAGTTCTTGTATGGTATAAAGATTCAAAAATAGAATATGCTAGAGTTATTGGAATACATGAAGGAAGATTGTATAAACTCCTAGGTCAGAATACTAAAGCTATTGTACATGATGAACTCAATCCTAGTGAGTTATGGCATAGAAGGTATGCTCACCTTCATTATCAAGCATTGCCATCTCTAAAACAGATGGTTGTAGGCATACCAGAACTACAATCAGTACACGAAGGTATTTGCAGAGGATGTGCACTTTGGAAGAATATTAAGAATCCATTCCCAAGTAGTGAGAATAGATTCAAGAAGATCTTGGATCTGATACACTCAGATGTATGTGTTTCTATGCCAGTGAAGTCTCTAGGAGGCTCTCTTCACTATGTCACGTTCATAGATGACTTCTCAAGAAAGACCTAGATGTATCTGTTAAAGACGAAAGATGAATTATTTAGCAAATTCCAAGAATTCAAAACTAAAGCGGAAAAACCTAACAGAAAGAATGGAAGGAAGCTATGATGGAAGAATATCAATCCATCATGATGTACGGGAAATTGTGCCTAGACCTGAAGGAAAGTCTATAAAGTATCGATAAATACAAGGCCAGATTTGTGGCTAGAGGGTTCTCCCAATAGTAAAGAGAAGATTGCGATAAGACGTTTGCTCCAATTGCAAGATGTACCTCTATATTTCTTGCAGCATCCATGGGTTGGAGTTTACATCAGATGGATGTAAAGACTACTTTTCTCAATGAAGTAATTAAGGAAGAAGTATACATAGAGCAACCTCCAGGTGTTAAGGTGCAGAGCCTCTCATTATTATGTGTAAGAGAGAGCTAGCCTCTGAATTCGATACAAAGGATCTTGGTCTCGTGCATTATTATTTGGGACTAGAAGTATGGCAGAAGCGTGGTGAAATCTTCCTAGAGAAAGGTGTAATGTCCCCACTTTGGGACATCATCACAGTGCAGAGGTTTATGATGACCAGAGTAGCCAGATGGATGTTATAGAGAGTACAGGGGTTATTGAGAGGCATTGTGGGGTCTAGCTCGCATTGTTCATCATATTCCATCATTATGAGCCATTTCGCACAGGTTGGCTTTGGTTTCGTTGCATTCCGACGATTTCCATGATTTTCACTATTTTGAGCTATAAGTCAATTTAATTCACTGAAGAGGTCATTTTGGGCACATTACTTGGAGGAACCTCTCAGTGTAATAGCTCATTGGAATCGGGAGAAGCAACACTACAGAACGGGATGGTGCGAAGTGACTTTCAGTGGCCAGGGAAGCCACAAGGAGAGATAAGGTGTTTTTCAGAGGTAAAAAGGTTAATTAATTAATTAAATATTAATAACATGAAAGTCACTTTGGAGGGACAAGGAGAGCAAAAAGTATAAAGGAAAGGCAAGGGCCTCTTTTGATTGATTCATGTATGTTTATCTTTTGGATTTCTGGCTTCTAGCTGGAGGACCCATCTCTTGGGGGTTTTGAGGGTTTTGACTTAACAAAACCTAGAGGACGATTCGGTGGTGAAAGATTCCACCTAGCTTGTCCCAAGATTGGTCTCAGAGATGCAAAACTCTCCCACACCATTCTAGCTCGGTTCTACATCAGTTCAGGAGGGTTCTACACCGCCACAGGCACACGAAGAGAAGGAGGGCGCACCATTGGGGGTTTCCAGCAAGGGGGGCGCACCATCCTTGGAGAGAGATTCGTTGCAGGAGTTTGAGGGATCCCTTGAAGATTTGAGCACTTGGGTTTTACTTGCAGGGCCTTGGCCATGATTTCTAGTGCCTCTTGAGAGTTCTATGGTGCATATTATTTCCTAGAGCAGTAGGACGAATTGGAGAGGAGGGCATTTTTTAGATTCTTATCTACTCAGTTTGGAGGAGTTATCATTAGCATTTCAGCCTAAGACTTCAAGGGGTGGATCCTAACACCCCGATCATCATTTGGCTGAGTTTGCACTCATTTGGAGGCCTCCTTCATCAGGGCCGAAATTCTAGGGTTTGGCAGTTTTAGAAGGGTGCAGCTACATTGGAGGATTCAGTATTTGGAGGAGTTTCCCTTGGTATTTCGGTTTGAGATTTCAGGAGGGGCTTCCACTCATCTCGATCTACAGTTCGGCATCTTCAGCGTAGCATTTGGAGGTCTTTGACAGTAGGGCCGAAATTGTAGGGGTTGACAGTTTCAGCAGGGTGTGGCATCTTCTAGCTTGGGGGCTTGGCACTTCATACGGCCCAGATCTACTTGGCATTGGTCTTCATCTCTTATCCAGCCTTTGGAGGCTTATTGTAGTCTTCTATTGGAGCATTTTGTAGCAGCTCTATTGTCCATCTTCTTGGCCATCTGTTGAGCATTCCAGATCGGCATTTTCATTGTAGCAGGTTTCTCTATTTCATGAATAAAATCATATTTGAGATGTTTTGGCTTGTCTATCCTATTGCATATGGTTGAGGTATGTTCCATGGTTATATCTTCTTGTTTATAGCTGCATACACACATACAAACACATCAGTAAAACCCTAAACGTAACTGTAAGCAAAGTGTTTGACGAAATACGACAACCAGAAAAAGATTAAAAAGAAACCAAAACCGTGATGATCCTTGCATAATAGCTTGGGATCTTTACAAAAGGTAAGTATGTTGTAAAGATCCTTCAGAAGTTTGGGATGATGGATTGCAAATCCATAGCAACTCCCATGGTGACAGATATGAAGAAGTTGAGAGACTTTGATTCTAATCCAGTAGACCCGTCCCTGTACCGACAAATTGGCTCATTGATGTATTTGGTGAATACCCGGTCGGACATTTGCTTTGTTGTGAACACGTTGAACCAGTGCCAGGTGGAACCTAGACATGAGCATTGGATAGTTGCAAAGCATATTTTGAGATATCTTCGTGGGACGCTAAATTATGGTTTGAGATATGCCTCAAACAGTGATGTACAACAGCATGGATTTACTCATTCAGATTGGGCAAGGAGTGCAAATGACAGAAAGAGTACTTCTGGTATATGTTGAAGATTTTTCCAGGTCCTAACAAGCTGCCAACTGGGTCTGTCTTTGACCTCAAGTTGGCTCTAAGTTTCAACTGTCAAACAATGTTTTGTTGTTGTTTTATAACAGCAAATTGTTCGGGAACTTCATAGTTGTTTTGTTACGGTTACATAGGCCTTTTAGGTGCTCTAGCATGTAGTTTTTGTCACCAACAGGCTAGCACATGCATACCATAAAATATGTAACACACCTAGAGATATTTACTGCTGAAATAATGTTGTTCTAAACACTAGCATACATGAAAATGAACACATGTATTTTTGGTCAACATGACCCTGGATANCCCCGAGGAAAACCAGTTTGGAATATAAGTGTATATATGTGGAGAATAAAAGGTCGAATACAACAAGTACATGAAACAAATGAACCCGATACAATAGGAGCTTGTCTGAAGCTGCAACACAAATCCAAGAAGTAGAGATGCGCCCTAGCATGGTGTGCCCTCCTCACAAGTTGCCCAATCCACTGAAATGAAGTGCCCTTGCTCCCTGAAGCTCTGATGGAGAAACCCTTGCACACAACTCTGAATATGTGAGCTACCTCTCCACTGAAACTGTCTTCAAAGAAATCAGACCACTGTAAGACATCCATGCTATAAGTGTGCCCTCCTCCTCAAGTGCGCCCTCCTCCAAGCAAGAACAACTACCACAAATAACTAAGGGTCTAAGCCTCCATTCTGTTGATGTTTAGGCAACATCGGGAAGACATTCTCGAAAGATAATAATGAATAATATGATTATTATTGATTATTAAAGATCATATATAATAAGTAAATGATAATAATAAATAGTTATTGATTATTCAAGGGATGCATCCTTTCATGGATGGTCAACTTATGTTCCCTATATATGGAACACTCATTATTGTAATAATATATCGAATATCTCTCATATCTCATATGAAGAAAAACCAATATGGTATCAGAGCAGGACTGGGCTAACTCCCTCACAGGAGGGCCCATGATCCTGAAAGAAACTTGCTTCTTGGAGACAAGCTACATTATTCCATAAAATTATGTTAGTAGAACGAGACATCTGATTTTGCTCTAAACCTAACTATTGGGCGATGAGGCTTCTATGGGTGTTATCACCATGTTCTTGAGCCCAACATACGCAGATATATTTCTACAGTGAGACATGTCCCAAAGCAAAGCATCTTGTCTGAAACGTAGTGCGGAAATGTTTTCTCAAGGACAAGTCCATCCTCGCGGTATTGTTATGTTTTCATTTTCATGACTGTTTCATTCAGGGCTGAGAGGCATCTGTTCTGATCGATAGCAGCGAAGATAACATTGCAGAGAACGATGTTATACCCAACTTGACGCTGAGAGGATTCGATCTGATAGACTAAATAAAATCTTTGTTGGAGAACAGATGCGAAGGAATTGTCTCATGTGCATATATGCTCGCATTGGCTACTCGATGCAAATGCACTTTCGGGAGGGCCTGATTACCCAGTACCAACTCGAAGAAGGGATGGTGTAGTTTCAAAAATAGAAGAAGTGCATATTCCAGGTCCAACATTCTCCCTTGACATTCTTTCACCAGATGCAGCAAACAAGCATCCAACCCAATCACTTTACCTTTGCCAGTGTTCTTTCGACATGTGCCAATTTGGCATCTCTGGAACATGGCATGGAAATCCATGAAAAAAATAATAATAATAACAAAGGGATGTCAGTCCGACTTGGTTGTGGAAAATACCCTTATGGATATGTATGCAAAATGTGGGAGCTTGGAGAAGGCGTGGGACATATTTGACAAAATGTATCAACTCGATATTGTCTGTTGGACAACAATTATTACAGGATATGCCATGCATGGTTGTGCCAGGGAAGCCCTGGAGCTCTTCGAATTGATGAAACATTGTAGCATGAAACCGGACCATTCATTGGTGTTTTGTCTGCATGTTGCCATGCAGGCTTAGTGGAAGAGGGATATCAATACTTCAATTGCATGAAACAACACTATCACATTACCCCAATAATGGAACACTATAGTTGCATGATTGATCTCCTTCGTCGAGCAGGACGGCTAGATGAAGCCAAAGGCCTCATGGATAAAATGCCAATAAAACCGAATGTTGCTCTTTGGAGTTCTTTGCATTATGCCTGTAGATGGCATAACAATGTAGAGTTGGGAGAACGTGTGGCAGAATGCATTTTTGAATTGAACCTGTTATCCCCGATATCTAGGGATAACCAAGAGATCATGTCTCGAGGCCCACAGGTCCTAGACATGGAGTACTGAGAGCAGGATTGACCTGAGCATGGCCCTGGAGGGCCCATCTTTCTTCTTCTTTGCCAGATTTGTCCTATCAGCAGCAGCAGCTTCCATCACCACCGGCTTGGACTTGTATCGGAGAGGACTCTTGCTCCATGAGGTAATTGGTCCAAGGTATCATGGTATGTGTCATATTTGATCATTATAACCCTCTTATATATGCATTAGGTTCCTTTCATTTCTGATGACTGCTTGGATCTTACACTAAT